>JAULUF010000019.1:17185000-17240000 GCA_031834385.1 Semotilus atromaculatus | reverse complement strand
TGAGACTGAAGCAGCGCTGCTCTCCTCTATCGTGTCGTATATCGAGAGAGATGCTTCAGGAACACATGTGGGCGGGGCTTAATCGTGTCTGTGGGAACTGATTGGATGGTTGAGGTTTGCTATTGGCTGATCTCATGTGAGTGACAGGTTATAGCCCCGCCCTCGTGACTGATGTCATGGTGACTTTAAGACAGAAGAGATCACCGGACTAACACATTAGGAGGCGATCACAGAATGCTTTTATTTACTGTATTTGCCAGTTTTACTTTACAGATTATACTACAATACAGATTATACAATCTCTGTCCAGAAGTAATAGTGAAAAGTTTCATTATTTCACTCGTGATTCACAAAATAAATCAGATCTGAACACACAGCTGGACAAGATCTAGTTCATTAGTAGCCAGGGTTTGAAATTAACTTTTTCAATGAACAAGCGCTGTTATATGTAACGTAGTGACGTGTGTGTGTGTGTATGTTCAAGCAAGCAGATATGAGCAGATCCTGTGCAATACGCTGTATTTAATATATCATGATGACTCACAAGTATTTGCACTAAATCTGAACAGATTTGACTTACTTGAACTTCTCCAGGAAAGTGAGTAAACATGACGAGTAACACACCAAACGAGCTCGTGATTTGACGGTTTCCCGCGAGTGTTAATATCAAACCCTGCTAGTAGCTAATCATAACATCTGGATATCAATTTGGTGGCACTAACCTGGTAAACTTAGTCAAATCCAGTTCCTCAGACGTAGCTTGTGGACACACACACTGTCCGTCGGTCGGGTGTGCAGATTTACACCGCTCGAGTCAGTTTATTTGCTGTATGGATAGAAACCTTACAAAAGATTCCTAGTACACACAAACACACACACTTTCAACTCAGACAAATGATACGAAGCACATTTTATTATAGAGAAGATGTACTGTATATACACAATGATATTAATCTCATACAAAACAACAAAGGTCGTAAAATAAATACTGAAAAAGTGTGTTTGTCTGCCGAGAAGCCCGACATGTGCAATATTTGATATCCTAGGCGCCTGAAATGATCCCAAAACAACCGTCCTGAAGAAGTCAAAAAGAACAAGAAGTCCTGCGCCCTCGCGGCAGAGCTGTCCGTCAAGCGAAGGCCGACCAATCAGGGCGCCCGTGAAGGTTTCAGTTTAATGCTACTGGCTGTTTCTCTCTTCCAATCAGCAGCGAGCGGAGAACTCCCCCAATCATTAGCAGTCTCTTCATCATGACACAAGCATACGTGATTGGATGACCAACCTGTCCGTCACTCCTGTGGGCGTGTCCACCGGCTCAGAGACGGGCGTCCTCCGACGGTCAGGCCCGCTGTGAAACACCAGCAGGGGTTACAGGAGAGGTCAGGGGTCACCGGCTGATGTTACGGGAGCCACTGAAGTGTTCAGCGTCTCGGACGGGACTGAAGAAAGGATGACGCAGCGCAGCGGAGAGAGAGAGGCGCCGGTCCGGCTCGAACTCCATCAAACCCTCCAACAAATCAAAGAAGAGATGATGCTCCTCTGACTCGAACAACACGTACCTCTGAGAGAGAGAGAGAGAGAGAGAGAGAGAGAGAGAGAGAGAGAGAGAGAGAGAGAGAGAGAGAGAGAGAGAGACTCAATGAAAACCACAAACTGTGGACACATATGAGGAGGTCCAGACTGAGCCTGGCTATAGAGAAGCCCAGATACAGACAGGAGGGGCTTCCGCACCGGAGAGTTCTAAAGCTAATTAGTATTACTATTTAATTCATTCCTGCGTAATAATCGAGGAGCTTTGCTGCAGTGCCGTGGGTGAGCCGGCACAATGATATTACGCAGCGCCTGAAAATAGTCCCCAGCTATCCACCTTATTCTTCGCCCGTTCTATTTCCCATGATTCATAGCGGGTTCAACTGACTAAACGGTTTTCTACTTCCGGTTAGTGTTTCTTTTCATAGAATGCTAGCACTCTAGTTCAGACATTAGAAAAATATCAGTCTACACATGCGTTTTATATTTAATATGAGCGAAATACACATGTGCACAATATGAGCGACATGACACAACAAATCTTTTAGGTGGCAAAATATTTTTTAGTAATTCTATGAATTACACTGCGCAAAACAAAAGTAATTCTAACCGGATGAAGAAGGGTCGGCCTCCACAGAACATAAAATATTATTTTTATTTTATTTTTCGTGTTCGCATTTATGAGTAAAAACCAATGTTATGGACGTGACAGTTCTCCGTTACGGACATGACCGCTCTGAAATCGACTTTAAAACTTTCACAGAGATCTCAAACAGAAAGCACAAAGCCTTTCTTTAAAGTGAATTTCGTTTTTTATTAATTGTTTCTTAATTTTAATCAATGTTTATCAACCAATTGCCTGGATTTAATAAATAAGAAGTAAATATAGGCCTCGTAGAAAATAGATCATCATGACACGGAGGCGCCGGCGCGCAAACTGGACTCTGGTCTCATAAATGAACCGAAACTCAGCGTATAATGTAGCCTACTTTCCTCACAGGCCTGAGAAATATATAGACTATGTATTTTTGAAAGCAGAGGTAGACAGGAGTCAAAGTGATAACCAGCCTAAGCTCATTGCTTGGGTTATGCAGCAGTCAAGGGTGATAGAGACTGTCGGAGATCCATGTATTAGGGAGATCGTGCAGTCGTGCATCAGCTGTCCTTTGTAAGGTATGAAGAAAAGAAAAAAGTTCATTTTGTTTTTATCCTATGATTTAATAAAAAATAACGTGATCAGATCACATTTGATAAATGTTTTTTCTGATTTAGTTTAGCGATGTGGTGATGACACAATCTGAAACACATGGCAAAAGCATATAGACCAGATTCGAACCGGAGTCTGCATTGTTTAGAGCAGAATAAGGTGGATATAACTTCCATCGTGACCGGCACTGAATTTCAGGCGCTGCGTAATATCACTGCGCCGGCTCACCCACGGCACTGCAGCAAAGCTCCTCGATTATTACGCAGGAATGAGAGTATAGTTCCTGGCCATATCGGCCTAGAAAATCACAACTTTTCATTTTCCGTCGGTCTTAGTTCACGATGTAACTACAGAAGAGGCAAGTCGGGTTGGGTGTGTTGGTTTGGGGTCAGGCTGGGTCGGGTGAGTTGGGTTGGGTGGGTCGGGTGGGTTGGGTTGGGTGTGTTGGGTTGGCTGGGTTGGGTGAGTTGGGTTGGGTGGGTCGGGTGGGTTGGGTTGGGTGTGTTGGGTTGGCTGGGTTGGGTGAGTTGGGTTGGGTGGGTCGGGTGGGTTGGGTTGGGTGTGTTGGGTTGGCTGGGTTGGGTGAGTTGGGTTGGGTGGGTCGGGTGGGTTGGGTTGGGTGTGTTGGTTTGGGGTCAGGCTGGGTCGGGTGAGTTGGGTTGGCTGGGTTGGGTGGGTTGGGTTGGGTGTGTTGGTTTGGGGTCAGGCTGGGTTGGGTGAGTTGGGTTCAGGCTGGGTTGGGTGAGTTGGGTTGGGGTCAGGCTGGGTTGGGTGAGTTGGGTAGGGTGGGTTGGGGTCAGGCTGGGTTGGGGGTCAGGCTGGGTCGGGTGGGTTGGTTTGGGTCGGGTCGGTTTGGGTCGGATCAGGTGGGTTGGGTTGGGTGGTTAGGTTTGGGTCGGGTGTGTCGGGTTGGGTGGGTTGGTTTGGGTCGGGTCGGTTTGGGTCGGGTGTGTCGGGTCGGGTGGGTTGGTTTGGGTCGGGTTGGGTGGGTTGGTTTGGGTCGGGTCGGTTTGGGTCGGGTGTGTCGGGTTGGGTGGGTTGGTTTGGGTCGGGTCGGTTTGGGTCGGGTGGGTTGGTTTGGGTCGGGTGTGTCGGGTTGGGTGGGTTGGTTTGGGTCGGGTCGGTTTGGATCGGGTGGGTTGGTTTGGGTCGGGTCGGGTCGGGTCGGGGTCCTCTCACACACAGGATCACTGAAGCGTAACTCACCCTCAGAGGCCTGCAGTTCTCTCGGACGTATCGTCCCGCTGACGAGTTCTCGTCCCAGTCCAGCCGACCTCGGTAAAAGTACTTCTGCTTCCTGAGGGCAGAGGTCAAGTCATGATCACACCATCCAGTCACTTAGAGCGGTTTACATAATCTCAGGTCATATGTAGACTGAGCTGTAACAGCAGACACTCGCTCCTCTGAAAGCTTCTATAAGACTAATGTAAACTGCACACTACAAACACACTACATTTTACCTTTTCAAACTTTATGAATGATTATTTTATACAGGGTTTGTACAGACGCTGTAAATTACAATTCCAGGATTTTTCAAGGACTTTTTTTTTTAAGGATTACAGTTTTGACTACAATCAGAGATCTCTATTATCAAACAATATCTTTATTATCTTTCAAATTCTAAAAAAGGTAAATGGATAAATAAAAATAAACAAATAAAACAAAATGGTACAGATAAAGTGTCGGTTGCAACGACTGCGGTAACTTTAACCACTGAAAGGATAACATGACAAATCCTTGAGATTTCTATACTAGATATCACTTTCTCAAAGTTAATTTCTTTCTCATGAATATATGATTGAAGAATGAAAGCTGTCTCATATATTTGGATATTTATGAGAGCGATATCACGCTCCTAGCCACGTGAAATGCCTCTATATATCAGACGGGCGGCAGTGTGAATTATGCGTGAAAAGATTGTTTTACCAATCAAATTAAACACTAATTTCACATATATTTTCTTTCAATAATTCAAGCACTTTTAAAGTACTTTTGAATAAATATGGCGTTTTCAAGGGTTTTATAGAATTTACATTTTAAAAAGTCAAATTCAAGCATTTATTGCACCCTGTGTATAGAAGGTTAAGTGGTGTGTGTGTGTGTAAGGCATTGGAAGTGTGCAGTGCCATCTGCTGGCCAGTCCACACTAATGCGTGGATTATTGTCCCAGCTCTACTTCACACTGATAATATCCATCATGAATCATGTTCAGTCAGCGGACAGGTTTCCTGACCTCGTTTTACGGATCATTCTTGAAGGAACTGGTCCATGTACTCGCTCCATCATGGCCAGATGCTCCCGGTTATCATGAGTCTGAAACACACACACACACACACACACACACACACACACACACACACACACACACACACACACACACACACACACACACACACACACACACACACACACGAAAGAAGATGTACGGAGCTGTTCATGTTTATATGAATGAGAATTAGTGGGGCAGAGTACTGGCAGTGAATACAAAAACTCATAAAAAGAGATAACATTTTTTTTATTCGTACCAGGTCCAAAAAAAAAAAGAAAAAAAGAAAAAGAAAAAAAAAAGTATTTTCTGCTGCATTTATTTGATTAGAAATGCCATAAAACAGTGAAATATTATTCTAATGTTAATCTGCTGTTTTCTATGTGAATACATAGTAAAGTATAATTTATTCCTGTGATCAAAGCTGAATGTTCATCTTCCTTCAGAAATCAGGATAATATGATGATTTGAAGATCAAGAAACATTTATGATTATTATCACAGTGTTTAAAACAGTTGAAATGCTTCATATTTTTGTGGAAAAGAATGGGCTAAGTAAGATTTTTTTTTTACTTAAAATTTATCAAAAGTGACATATAATGTTCCAAAAGATTCTATATCAAATAAATGCTGTTCTTTTAAACTTTCTATACATCAAAGAATCCTGAAAAAAAATGCATCCACAAAAATATGAAGCAGTAATAATATTTCACTGTTTTTAATGATATATTAAATATCTAATTAATAATATACTGATATGTTAACAAATATATTCAGCCTTGGGGAGCAGAGGAGACTCAAATAATATTAAAATCTCTGAATTATTCCTAAGTTTTGAGGACCAGTGCGGTTGTTAATTATTCAAATAAATTAAAATCATATTTATCTGCACAGCGCTTTCACAATACACAGCAGCTTTACAGTAAATGCATTATAAGTCCACATTATAATTTACAGTGATCTGTTATCAGAGAAACTGTCTAAGTTATGCATTTCAGAAATGTACATATACAAAGTCACAGTTAGCTAAAAATGTACTGATTTAAACAATGTAGCTCATTGAAGTAATGAATACTTGTTTGTTAACAAATGATTATGACATTTAGAATTTAATTTGTAACTGACCCACTGACGCTCAAAAGTGGAAAACAGAATAATTGCACACACACACACACACACACACACACACACACACACACACACACACACACACACACACACACAGACACACACACAGACACACACACAGACACACAGACACACACACAGAGACACACACAGAGACACACACACACACACACACACACACACACACACACACACACACACACACACACACACACACAGACACACACACAGACACACACACAGACACACACACAGACACACACACAGACACACACACACACAGAGACACACAGAGACACACACCTGGTAGAGTGTGTAGCCGCGGTAGAACTCAAACAGAATACAGCCAATACTCCAGACGTCACACGGCTGACTCCAGCCCAGCTCTACGGGGAGACAGTTAGAAAATCACACACACATGCTGAAAGCAGTCGCATCATCACACGCACACGCTCTTACCCAGAAGCACCTCTGGCGCCCTGTAGTGTCGAGTGGAAACGACGCTGCTGTGATGTTCGTGGTCAAATGTGGCGCTGCCGAAGTCCACAAGCTTCACAGCAGGACTGTTGATGGAGCGCTCGTCTCGCTTCTGGCACACACACACACACACGTACGTACACACACACACAGACACACACACACGTACGTACACACACACGCACGCACGCACGCACGCACGCACACACGTACGTACACACACACACAGACAGACATGCGCGCGCACACACACGCACACACACCCACCCACGCACAGACACACACACACGTACGTACACACACACGCACGCACGCACGCACGCACACACGTACGTACACACACACACAGACAGACATGCGCGCGCACACACACGCACACACACCCACCCACGCACAGACACACACACACGTACGTACACACACACGCACGCACACACGCACGCACGCACGCACGCACGCACGCACACACGCACGCACACACGCACACACGCACGCACACACGCACACACAGACATGCACACACAGACACAGAAGAGCAGTGTGTTACAGGGCTATCGAATATTTTAGTAATAGAGTATACTATTAATAAAAATACCCCCCCATTTATTACATCGATTAATTGAATAAACAAATTAGGTAATAAAAATAGATCCAAGTGAACAACAGCCTTTAAAATGACTCAAAGTACAAATATATAATAACAAGCACTAATTCGTTCAAATAAAGTATGAAAGTAAGTAATCATATGGGTTTTATTGAACAACACTGTTGAAATAGACCATGTAGAATAAATGATATAAACTAATATAAACATAACTTATCCAGAGGGCCTGGAGTCGCTGCACTACGCCTGATCAAATACTTGTTTAATATTGACAAACAACATTTGATGCAAAAGTTCACTTAATCTTTAATATTTGGTCACTTCTGTACGATAGAAATGCAACAGCCGCTGTAATTTCATGAACAAGAGCATGTGCATCAAAACATGCAAACTCAGAGCGAGGCTTTACGCTTTTATTTGTAAATCGTGACGAACAACAATTCGCATATTTAGAAACATATTTATGTATTCTCCTGTGTACAAGTCTAATCAAGTATTAAAACCTGTAATCAGCCCTAGCGTGTTTACTGTGCCTCACCTTCTCTGGGTTATAGACCACGGTGTAATCAGAGTTCACGAACAGGATGTTCTCAGGCTTCAGGTCTGTGTGTGTCAGCTTGTTGTCATGGAGAACTGTAAAAGAAACAGACCATAATCACAAATGAAGATCCAGAAGATCCAGCGTTCATCAGTGCATACAGTGTGAGTGAGTGTTTGTGAGTGTGTGAGTGAGTGAGTGTGTGAGTGTGTGAGTGTGAGTGTGCGAGTGAGTGTGAGTGTGTGCGAGTGTGTGTGCGAGTGAGTGAGTGAGTGAGTGAGTGAGTGAGTGTGTGCGAGAGTGAGTGAGTGAGTGAGTGAGTGAGTCAGTGAGTGAGTCAGTGAGTGAGTGAGTGAGTCAGTGAGTGAGTGAGTGAGTCAGTGAGTGAGTGAGTGAGTCAGTGAGTGAGTGAGTCAGTGAGTGAGTCAGTGTGTGAGTGAGTGTGTGCGAGAGTGAGTGTGTGAGTGAGTGAGTGTGTGCGAGAGTGAGTGTGTGTGAGTGAGTGAGTGTGTGCGAGAGTGAGTGTGTGTGAGTGAGTGTGTGTGTGTGTGTGTGTGTGAGTGAGTGAGTGAGTGAGTGTGTGTGTGTGTGTGTGTGTGTGAGAGTGTGTGCGAGTGAGTGAGTGAGTGTGTGAGTGTGTGCGAGTGAGTGTGAGTGAGTGTGCGAGTGTGCGAGTGAGTGTGCGAGTGAGTGAGTGTGTGTGTGTGTGTGTGTGTGTGTGTGTACTCACACTTGACGGCGAGGCAGATCTGGTAGGCCATGTGTCGGACCTGACTGATGGAGTAGGGAAGGTAATTATTCTCCTTCATGAAGTCAAAGGTACTGAGAGCCAACAGCTCAAAGCTGATGCACATGTGACCATGGTAGTCGAACCAGTCCAACATCTGCACACACAGACTGACAAAAAATGAGCTCCGGTTAATATAAAAATAAAACATTATATCTGGAAAGTAACAGTTGCTGTTGTCTTTTGGGAAAAATCTGAAAAACACATTATAAGCTGTTGGACTCGAGACTAACATAATGGTGAAGAAATGAAAGTCCCCCTGTGGGGAAAATCCAGCTTTTAATGTTGTTTATGTGTGTATGTGGTGTTATTAATATGCTTTTACACACACATGTGTAAGTTCATAAGTCGACAGCATTGCTGAGTATTTCCTCCTTAAAACTGCAGTGAACCAAAGACAGTCTCAAAAACACGCTGGTGTGAAATCGCGTGATTTAAGATTTAAGGAAAAAACTTTCAAATATGTAATTTTGGTGATCAAAGATGAGTTTTAAGGGATAAAACGATTGACTACAGGACTTTAAATGTAAAACTAATTATGTTATCACTGAATTCGTGAAGAAACACATAGATTGTGATGTAAAAATGACAATGGAAGGCTGGTTCCCCCACTTTTAGTGTAGAAGGTTCTACACTTCAATTTCAGACTAAATTAAAAAATCTGGGGGTGACATTTGATAATAATTTGACATTTGTTCCTCATGTTCAGAGCACTGTCAGGACATCATTTTTTCATCTAAAAAATATAGCCAGACTGCGTCCCATGTTGTCTCTCCCAGTGGCTGAAAAGCTAATTAACATTTTAGTATTTTCTCGTATCGATTACTGTAATGCTTTGTTGGCTGGGGTTTCAAAAGCTACCCTTAACAAACTACAGTTGGTACAACATTCTGCTGCTCGAATTCTGTCTGGAAACAGGACAAGGGATCACATTACTCCGCTACTGGAATCTTTACACGGGCTCCCTGTCAGATTCCGTGTTGATTTTAAAATCTTAATGCTTACTTACAAGGCCTTGCATGGACTGACACCACAGTATCTAACTGAACTTTTAACACCCTACACACCTGCACGTGATCTCCGTTCTTTGGAAGCTGACCTTTTAATTGTTCCTCATACCCGACTAAAATCGATGGGTGATAGAGCCTTTTCGTCAAATGCTCCAAAACTCTGGAATTCCCTGCCTATTGAGATTAGGCAAGCAGAATCTCTTAGTGTTTTTAAATCATCACTTAAAACGTATTTGTTTAAGGTAACTTTTACATAATTGTTGTATTATTATTATTAATCTTATATTTCATAATGTTTTATTTTGTATTTTATTAAGTTTTTCTGTCAGCAACTACTAATGCATTGTTTGTTTAATTGTATGTTTTATTATGTTTCTATATTTGTGAAGCGCTTGAAGATACTTTTTAAAGGCGCTATATAAAATAAAGTTTATTATTAGGTGTTCAAGCACAAAGTGCTGGAAAACCTATTGTAATTGTAAGGATGCGTAAAACGCATCGTGCAGACCAAACCGTAAGGGCTAGAGACTTGAAACCTGGCCAGAAGGTAGGCCTCAGTTTGGGGACAACCTATCAGAGTATGACCCCGATTGGCCCATAGGTGGCGCTACAGCAACCAAAAGTAGTAAATCGCGCATAACTCATAGAAATCATGTCCTAGAATCTAGCTTTTTACACCACTGTGATCCCTGGCTCTAGACGGACAAGATGTATATCTCCAAAATCGATTTAGGCAAGAAAAATTTCCTGCAATTATTATTATTATTATTATTATTATAAAAATGGTGTTGGGAAACTTCTTATTAAACCAGTGTTCTATGTCCTGTTCACCTGTTTGTTGTGCGTAATCTTAGAGTTGGATGTAACATTAACATAAAACCTACAACTAAACACTCAGGAAACTGAAAGCTTGATTCTGCCAAAAATAAAAAAGGCAATTGCGACTTTTTATCTTACAGTATCTAAACTGAATATAAACTCCTGCTTTAACTGAGTTTGAGCCTATTTCTTCTACTTTTCTTGTTGAGCTTATCAATAAAATGAAGCTTTCCTCTTGTTCCTTGGATCTGATGCCTCCTCGTCTTTTTAGGGAAGTGCTATGTGTAGTTGAACCTTTTGTTTTAACTATTATAAACAGCAGCCTCTCTCAAGGTACCGTACCACCAATCCTGAAACATGCAGTAGTGAATCCGCTCCGCAAAAGGGCCAGTTCAGATCCTTATATTTTAGATAACTATCGTCTAGTGTTGTCAAAATATTCGGTACTTCGGTACCAAGTCGATACTAAACAAATTTAAACGTCAAAGTGACGCTCGTGCTTTTTTTCGTGAGCATTTTACCGTTTCATTTGAGAAAAACTATCGTCACACACACAAAAATTTAAAAGGTCTTCACCGCAAACCATCAAAATAAAAGTTCGGTTTAACTGAAATAAATTGACAGAAATAATTATATTAGGCTACTGTACAATAGATTTAGCTACGTCTCCATTCATTATACTACTACTACTACTAATAATAATAATAATAATAATGTGTGCATAGAAGGATGCTTATTTTTCACTAGATTTTTTTATAAGCAATATTTCTCAATATCATCAATATTTTCGTTTAAACAGCATGTAGCCTTCAATGCTTTCATAAATTTACGTCATAAATAATAAAGTAATTGAATTGAATTTAATATATATATTTTTCAAATAGTTAAACAGTTCAAAAACAGAAAAATATTTATGTTTATGTACCATTAACGTCAAATTTTAATGGTATCGGTACCGACTAATGGAATTTTGGTACCGTGACATCCCTACTATGGTCCAATTTCAAAATTACCATTTTTATCAAAAGTAATGGAAAAGGCTGTTTTCCATCAATTGACGGTATTTTTAAGTGAGAATAACTTAGACAAATTTCAGTCTGGTTTTAGACAATTTCACAGCCTTAGACAATATCACAGCCTATCAGTCAGCCTTGCTGAAGGTGTTGAATGATCTTTTGCTGGCTGTGGATTCGGGTAACTGCGCAATTCTGTTCCTTTTGGACCTCAGTGCTGCATTTGATACCATTGACCATGCTATCTTGCTTGAACGGTTGAGTAACTGTGTAGGAATTCAAGGTACCGCATTGAATTGGTTTAAATCGTATCTTTCTCATAGAACATTTTCTGTGGAGGTTGGGAATTTTTCTTCCTCTGTACCATTAATGTGTGGTGTACCTCAGGGGTCTATTCTGGGCCCGCTGTTGTTTTCGTTGTATTTGCTCCCTTTAGGCTCGATTTTTCGAAAGCACAACATTCAATATCACTTTTATGCAGATGATACACAGGATTATCTCCCTGTGAAAAATGGGGACAATTATGACAAAGTCTTTGTTGAATTGTCTTGAGGAGGTAAGAGGCTGGCTGGCAGCTAATTTTTTAACATTTAATGACTCTAAAACCGGAATTGTAGTTTTTGGTTCACCAGCCTCTAATATACAGATTGAAAAACAACTGGGTCCTTTAAGTGGGAACTCTCATACTTATACTAAATATTTGGGAGTGATTTTTGATAACGGCCTTAAATTTGGACAAACAAATTAATTCAGTGGTGAAGAGTAGCTTTTATCATTTGAGATCTATTGCGAAATTAAAAGCATTTTTAACAGTTAAAGATCTGGAGACAGTGATCCATGCCTTTATTTCATCTAGACTGGATTATTGTAACTCGCTGTACCTTGGGGTGGCTAAGTCTTCCTTATCCCGCCTACAAATGGTACAAAACGCTGCCGCCAGGCTTCTAACTGGTACTCGAAAGAGGGAACATATCTCGCCTGCTCTTGCTTCGCTTCACTGGTTGCTGGTCGAATACCGTGTCAAGTTCAAGGTATTGTTGTACGTGTATAAGGGGTTAAATGGCCAGGTGCCTCAATACATTACGGATCTTCTCCACATGAAATGTTCTAGACCCTTAAGGTCCTCCAACAAGCTGATGCTCACTGTGCCACGATCTAGACTGAAATAAAAAGGGGATCATGCTTTTTCTGTCGCTGCTCCACGTCTGTGGAATGATTTGCCGGAACATTTAAGGCTATCTCCCACTGTTGATAATTTTAAATCTTTACTAAAGACTTATTTTTTCTCTTTGACGTTTGGTCAAATGTAATTTTATGATGTGCTTTATGATGGGTTTATGTTGTGTTTGTGTGAGTTGGTGTATTTATGTATTTTATATTGTTTGAACTGACTGTACAGCACTTTGGTCAGCAGTGGCTGTTTTAAACGTGCTTTATAAATAAAAGTGCCTTGCCTATAAATACAGTATAAATAACTAAATAATATGTAAAATGAAGCATGACATTTTACTATTAATGACACTTACTTCTTGTTTTCTGGATCTTTCTGGTTGATTTTCTCCAGAACGTTGATCTCCAGACGAGCCGCTTCTTTGTATTTCTCCACGTTCTTAATGATCTTCAGAGCGATGCGAGAGCCTCCCCTGTAACACACACACACACACATAGTGAAACACCTGTCACAGTCAGCTGAGAATCAGCCATGTGTGTGTGTGTTTGTGTGTCTGTGTAATCAACCTGTGATGATCGATACACTCCACCACTTTCCCAAAGGTTCCCTCCCCGAGCGTTCCCACGATCTCATCTGCACAAGAAGCAGAAACGTCACAAAAACACACAGTGTGACAGTGAATGTAGAGTATAGTGTGTGTAGAGATGAGTGTGACAGTGAATGTAGAGTATAGTGTGTATAGAGATGAGTGTGACAGTGAATGTAGAGTATAGTGTGTGTAGAGATGAGTGTGACAGTGAATGTAGAGTATAGTGTGTATAGAGATGAGTGTGACAGTGAATGTAGAGTATAGTGTGTGTAGAGATGAGTGTGACAGTGAATGTAGAGTGTGTAGAGATGAGTGTGACAGTGAATGTAGAGTGTGTAGAGATGAGTGTGACAGTGAATGTAGAGTGTGTGTAGAGATGAGTGTGACACTAAATGTAGAGTAGTGTATAGAGATGAGTGTGACAGTGAATGTAGAGCAGAGTGTGTAGAGATGAGTGTGACAGTGAATGTAGAGTGTGTAGAGATGAGTGTGACAGTGAATGTAGAGTAGAGTGTGTGTGTAGAGATGAGTGTGACAGTGAATGTAGAGTAGAGTGTGTGTAGAGATGAGTGTGACAGTGAATGTAGAGTAGAGTGTGTGTAGAGATGAGTGTGACAGTGAATGTAGAGTATAGTGTGTAGAGATGAGTGTGACAGTGAATGTAGAGTATAGTGTGTGTAGAGATGAGTGTGACAGTGAATGTAGAGTATAGTGTGTGTAGAGATGAGTGTGACAGTGAATGTAGAGTATAGTGTGTGTAGAGATGAGTGTGACAGTGAATGTAGAGTATAGTGTGTAGAGATGAGTGTGACAGTGAATGTAGAGTATAGTGTGTGTAGACATGAGTGTGACAGTGAATGTAGAGTGTGTGTAGAGATGAGTGTGACAGTGAATGTAGAGTATAGTGTGTAGAGATGAGTGTGACAGTGAATGTAGAGTATAGTGTGTGTAGACATGAGTGTGACAGTGAATGTAGAGTATAGTGTGTGTAGAGATGAGTGTGACAGTGAATGTAGAGTAGAGTGTGTAGAGATGAGTGTGACAGTGAATGTAGAGTAGAGTGTGTGTAGAGATGAGTGTGACACTAAATGTAGAGTGTGTATAGAGATGAGTGTGACAGTGAATGAAGAGTGTGTATAGAGATGAGTGTGACAGTGAATGTAGAGTAGAGTGTGTGTAGAGATGAGTGTGACAGTGAATGTAGAGTATAGTGTGTGTAGAGATGAGTGTGACAGTGAATGTAGAGTATAGTGTGTGTAGAGATGAGTGTGACAGTGAATGTAGAGTATAGTGTGTGTAGAGATGAGTGTGACAGTGAATGTAGAGTATAGTGTGTGTAGAGATGAGTGTGACAGTGAATGTAGAGTATAGTGTGTGTAGACATGAGTGTGACAGTGAATGTAGAGTATAGTGTGTGTAGACATGAGTGTGACAGTGAATGTAGAGTATAGTATGTAGAGATGAGTGTGACATTAAATGTAGAGTGTGTGTAGAGATGAGTGTGACATTAAATGTAGAGTATGTGTAGAGATGAGTGTGACAGTGAATGTAGAGTGGGTGTAGAGATGAGTGTGACATTAAATGTAGAGTGTGTGTAGAGATGAGTGTGACATTAAATGTAGAGTGTGTGTAGAGATGAGTGTGACAGTGAATGTAGAGTGTGTGTAGAGATGAGTGTGACATTAAATGTAGAGTGTGTGTAGAGATGAGTGTGACAGTGAATGTAGAGTGTGTGTAGAGATGAGTGTGACATTAAATGTAGAGTGTGTGTAGAGATGAGTGTGACAGTGAATGTAGAGTGTGTGTAGAGATGAGTGTGACAGTGAATGTAGAGTATAGTGTGTGCAGAGATGAGTGTGACAGTGAATGTAGAGTAGAGTAGTGTGTAGAGATGAGTGTGACAGTGAATGTAGAGTATAGTGTGTAGAGATGAGTGTGACAGTGAATGTAGAGTAGAGTAGTGTGTAGAGATGAGTGTGACATTAAATGTAGAGTGTGTGTAGAGATGAGTGTGACATTAAATGTAGAGTGTGTGTAGAGATGAGTGTGACAGTGAATGTAGAGTGTGTGTAGAGATGAGTGTGACATTAAATGTAGAGTGTGTGTAGAGATGAGTGTGACAGTGAATGTAGAGTGTGTGTAGAGATGAGTGTGACAGTGAATGTAGAGTATAGTGTGTGCAGAGATGAGTGTGACAGTGAATGTAGAGTAGAGTAGTGTGTAGAGATGAGTGTGACAGTGAATGTAGAGTATAGTGTGTAGAGATGAGTGTGACAGTGAATGTAGAGTAGAGTAGTGTGTAGAGATGAGTGTGACATTAAATGTAGAGTGTGTGTAGAGATGAGTGTGACATTAAATGTAGAGTGTGTGTAGAGATGAGTGTGACAGTGAATGTAGAGTGTGTGTAGAGATGAGTGTGACATTAAATGTAGAGTGTGTGTAGAGATGAGTGTGACAGTGAATGTAGAGTGTGTGTAGAGATGAGTGTGACATTAAATGTAGAGTGTGTGTAGAGATGAGTGTGACAGTGAATGTAGAGTGTGTGTAGAGATGAGTGTGACAGTGAATGTAGAGTATAGTGTGTGCAGAGATGAGTGTGACAGTGAATGTAGAGTATAGTGTGTGTAGAGATGAGTGTGACAGTGAATGTAGAGTAGAGTAGTGTGTAGAGATGAGTGTGACAGTGAATGTAGAGTATAGTGTGTAGAGATGAGTGTGACAGTGAATGTAGAGTGTGTGTAGAGATGAGTGTGACAGTGAATGTAGAGTATAGTGTGTGTAGAGATGAGTGTGACAGTGAATGTAGAGTAGAGTAGTGTGTAAAGATGAGTGTGACAGTGAATGTAGAGTATAGTGTGTAGAGATGAGTGTGACAGTGAATGTAGAGTATAGTGTGTAGAGATGAGTGTGACAGTGAATGTAGAATATAGTGTGTGTAGAGATGAGTGTGACAGTGAATGTAGAGTGTGTAGAGATGAGTGTGACAGTGAATGTAGAGTATAGTGTGTAGAGATGAGTGTGACAGTGAATGTAGAGTATAGTGTGTAGAGATGAGTGTGACAGTGAATGTAGAGTATAGTGTGTGTAGAGATGAGTGTGACAGTGAATGTAGAGTGTGTGTAGAGATGAGTGTGACATTAAATGTAGAGTGTGTGTGTAGAGATGAGTGTGACAGTGAATGTAGAGTATAGTGTGTGTAGACATGAGTGTGACAGTGAATGTATAGTGTGTGTAGAGATGAGTGTGACAGTGAATGTAGAGTGTGTGTAGAGATGAGAAACGCACATCTGTCCTGAAGCACGTCACCGGGCCGATACACCAGGTGACCCTCATCATCATCTTTAACAGCCCACCCGCGCACACGACTGCAACTCTGTTGTGGAGAGAGAGAGAGAGAGAACTTCATTCAATTAAACAATAAAATACAACTTCTACATTTATTAGGTGAAAAAAGAGATTGTATCTACTAGCAGCAAGATACACTGATGCGTGTCACAAATAGAGGGAGTTGTCGACTAATCAGTGATGCACTCTCTCTCTCACACACACACACACACACACACACACACAGAATTCTAAATTGTTCATAGAATTCTGAAATGTTGATTAATCTTTCTACTAACCTTTCTTATTTTTTTAAATATACATATATTTTTTATTTGTATTTATTGTTATGTATGTATATGTATGATGATTAGAATTGCTTTGGCAATAAATTGAAACAATCTAAACATGAGCAGCTGGAAAATGTTACTTTATCTTTGATGTGGTTTATATGGTTACATCGCAGCATACAGTGAATGATGTGCTTCTGCTGAACAGCGTATCTGGATTTATGAATATATTGCTGTCAGGAGAACACTTCTCTGCGAACCCACCTCTGATGTCATGGAGGAACAGGCCTGAACCTGCTGACACTAGTGTTTATTTCATTCATGACAGCGATGATAAACCATGTTTGTTTGACCAAGACATCATTAAACTGACTATATCAACTTACAATATTGTTGAATAAAAACCACGCGCTCTCTGATAACACTGACAAACATGTATGTTGTAGTTTAGAGATCTCCACTGAAATAGGAAAAAGTGTAGAAATTAAATCTCAAATGACAACAATTATGTGCAGTAATAAAAATTACAATTTAATAGTTGAGATTATCAGTCTAACCATTATGCACCATTACAAAAATGTTTTACTTTTTATTAGTGATGCTCCGATTGATCGGCCGATATTGGCTAAAAATAGCTTGATCGGCGAACCCCAAAAGCGTCGATCAAAAAAGCCGATCACGTGACGTAAATTACTCGCGCAACTTTCCCACCTGCGTGCGTGTCACACAGCAGCGGAGCGGGCCAGGGCCAACAAGCGTTCTCCTCCCGTCTGGAAGTTTTTTAAAGAGTCCGACAAAGACGTTTTGTCATAGACATGTTCTTATGTACTAAGGCTGTTTGTTAAGTTCGGTATTTTACACTTTTTTCGGTATTTTGCCCTGTTTTAAGATTGTTTCTGATTAAATAGAACGGTTAAGATTTTAATGTTCATTCAACATGAACGTTTATTATGGGCTGTCACAGATGCTGTGTGTTTCTCTTTAATTGGACACCTCGTCTGTCTTAATCAAGAACACAGTGACTCCAGATACCGACACAAACATGACGAGCCCAGCAGACACTTGAGAAGGAGGTCAAGCACACACACACACACACACACACGCGGTCACACACACACACACACACACACACACACTCACACACACACTCACACTCACACTCACACACACGCTCTCACACTCACACACACGCTCTCACACTCACACACACGCTCTCACACACACACACTTTGACATTATAATGATGTGAATGTAAAATTCACATTAAAACATCCTAACAGGAAAACACATTCATTGTCTCACAGGCCTTTTATATAAAGTTCATCATAATGTTGACTGACTAACACATATACGAGAAGAACACTGCAAAAACATTTGGTTTAATATATAGTATATACTTTAATATATAATTTCGTCACTAAAGAAGGTTTTATCAGATTTGCTCACTACTGGAGAAAGTTTTGCACCCAAAACACAAATAATTAAAACACACAGACACACAGTGTGAAGGATACTCACACACAGGCAGAGGCAGTCCAAGAAGCTCTTAAACACTGAGTACAACTCTGTTTTACCCATAACTTCAGTCAAATACACACATTTAGCCTACATCTGACTGACAGGGAGGGAGAGAGAGAGAGAGAGAGAGAGAGAGAGAGAGGGAGAGAGGGAGAGAGAGAGAGAGGGAGAGAGGGAGAGAGAGAGAGAGAGGGAGAGAGGGAGAGAGGGAGAGAGAGAGAGAGGGAGAGAGAGAGAGGGAGAGAGAGAGAGAGAGAGAGAGAGAGAGAGAGAGAGAGAGAGAGAGAGAGAGAGAGAGGGAGAGAGGGAGAGAGAGAGAGAGAGAGAGAGAGAGAGAGAGAGAGAGGGAGAGAGGGAGAGAGAGAGAGAGAGAGAGAGAGAGAGAGAGAGAGAGAGAGAGAGAGAGAGAGAGAGAGAGAGAGAGAGAGAGAGAGGGAGAGAGGGAGAGAGGGAGAGAGAGAGAGAGGGAGAGAGAGATCTTCAAGTGTTTGTTTTTGTGTGTGTGTGTGTGTGTGTGTGTGTGTGTGTGTGTGTGTGTGTGTGTGTGAAAAAGAGAGAGAGATGAGACTTGGGCTAATTTTAAACGTTCCTGACGGGCCCCAGGGGAAATCCTGAGACACACACACACACACGTCTGGTTTGCAATCTTTGTGGGGACTTTCTATAGACATAATAGTTTTTATACTTCTTAAAGTATACTCTTCTACTTAGTCCAAACTGTATATTCTGTCCCCTAACCCTAACCCATCACACACACACACACACACACACACACACTAATCCAACCCCTAAACCTACCCATCACACACACACTTAAAGTTTAGGGATCATTGAAACAGAACTTTCCAAATCTGAAAGTGGATTGGATTCATTTGGGACTGAATAAAATCAGCACAGAAACATGACAACACCAGGACCATGTAAACAGAGTCATGTTCGTAGTGTGTGTTAATCGTGTTAGTGTGTGAGTGTGTGAAGCAGTCACAGAGGATAAGGACCGGCTCTGACTGAAGGAGTGTGTGTGTGTGTGTGTGTGTGTGAGTGAGTGAGTGAGTGAGTCTGTGTGTGTGTGAGTGTGAGTGCACTCACGGAAGATAAGGACCGGCTCTGACTGAAGGAGTGTGTGTGTGTGTGTGTGTGTGTGTGTGTGTGTGTGTGTGAGTGAGTGAGTGAGTCTGTGTGTGTGTGAGTGTGAGTGCACTCACGGAAGATAAGGACCGGCTCTGACTGAAGGAGTGTGTGTGTGTGTGTGTGTGTGTGTGTGAGTGAGTGAGTGAGTGAGTCTGTGTGTGTGTGAGTGTGAGTGCACTCACGGAAGATAAGGACCGGCTCTGACTGAAGGAGTGTGTGTGTGTGTGTGTGTGTGTGTGTGTGAGTGAGTGAGTGAGTGAGTCTGTGTGTGTGTGAGTGTGAGTGCACTCACGGAAGATAAGGACCGGCTCTGACTGAAGGAGCGTGTTCTGGAGCGGGTCCTGGTTCTGCGTTGTCTGCGCACGCGTCGACTGCTCCTCTGATCCACTCCGGGATCCCGATCCGATCGGAAGTCGTGAGAGCGACGGGAGAAGTGTGTGTGTCGGAAGAAGCCGCTCTCGACAAACTCCTCACGCTCACCGCGACAGTAGCGTCTGCTGCTCAGTCTGTGGTCGTCATAACTGGAGGATCAGAACCACACACACACACACACACACACACACACACAGGTTACAGGTGTGTGGACCAGAGAGCTCTGGCAAATATCAATCATTGAGTGATACTAGCGTTGTGTATCGTTTGAATTTTAACGATTCCGATTCTTATCGATTCCTAATAGAGTGCCGAAGTTACGACGTCACTCTGTAGGCCAAAACGCGGAAGTGAGTTAGCATTTTAGCACTCCCGGTTCCCTCGCTCTAAAGTCTATGGGATTTTTGAATGGGTTTTTGCTAAATCGCCTGAAATAAGGTCTGTGGTGAACAAAGCCTCTAAATATTTTCACGTTTTGGTCTATGACATAGAACACACAGTTATAACCTGCTTGTGGTTTTTTAAACTTTATTGTGTCTGCTTGTGTTTTTTTAAAATTTTATATAGGCTTCAAAATGTATACATTTTGGATTAACTTGTAAATATTATCTTGATAGACAAAACGTGTAAGGGTCACAACTCTTTGTTAAACATAGATCTTATTTTTTGCGATTTTCCAAAAGTCTATGGGGAAAAAGCATAGCTTTTCGATCGAGGGAACCCATGCGCCGCTAGCTTCCGAGTCGTCCTACAAAGTGACGTCATCACTTCGCCACTCTATTGCGATTCCAATAAGGTAAAAAACAACAACATAGATATCATTTACATTTAGTCTTATTGCAAAATATTTAATTGTATCTGAATATCATAAACAGAAAGCAACAGGCTAAAGAACACTTACACAAGGAGCGTTTGACTGGTTTAAAAACACTATAGGAAATAGTGCTGCACGATTAATCGTATCGCAATCACGATGTCAAGCCTATGCGATTATATGATGCAAAATACTGCGATTTTATATAAAATAAACAAATTAGGGCTGTTAACGCAGCATCGGTTATTTTTTGTCATCCTTTGGCTAGTGTTAAATGATCCCGCTCTTATTCGTGCGAATGCTTAAACCATTCATGCGTGAAAGTCAAAAGAGTGCGCTGCCTGTGGATGTCCGACAGAAAGACGCGCGCCAGAATCGTGCGCATGCACAGGCCGCGCGCCAGAACACTGTTCTCTTTCGAGCTTGAACAAACAATAACAAACACAATTATGCCAAAATATCATTTGTCTAGTATCTTCATAACAGAAGAGCATTCTTATGATGGACATAAAGAGTTGAGAGAATGAGGAGCGTGTGAGATCCGGGTGTCAGCAGCGGCTGCTCTTAAAGGGCCAGCAGCCAATAAAGCTCTGTCAGTAAAGTTAATCACAGAACAAAGGGAACAGAGAAAATTACTCACTGCTCTTGACTCAAGAACTTCTGTAGCTTTAATAAGGATTAATAAGGACTTTATTCAATTTCTGTATGTCCTACCTGATAGACAGGAAGAGCACAGGTAAATATGACATTATTATGGGTTTATGTGAGGATTGTTTTTTTATCCAGACATTAATGGCTTATTGATCATTACAGATGTTATCAATCATTTAGTTGAGAGTTTCAGAATTATCACAATTATTTTATAGCATTTTGCTTTAGAACCAAGCAAGTTGACTCATGAAACCATTTGTTTATTAGCCTATATCGCAATATTGACCTCAATAATCGCAATATGACATTTTCCCCAAAACGTGCAGCCCTAGAAAACAACGAGCCCAACTTATATAAACTTCAAGCATTATTAAAGACAATAAACACTCAGTAATTGAAAAAGAACACATAAAAAATGAGCAATCACAACAATAGATACAACTGAACAAATATATGATAAACAGTGTTGTAGGATTTTCAGGTACAGAAACTGTAATCAAATAGAAGAAGAAGGTTTTATTTATGTAGTGCCTTCTTTCCAAAGCCCAAGGTCGCTTTACATTGTACAATACAATACAAACTTCATGTGAAAATCAAATGTTAAATAACTGCACTTTAAAAAATAAAATATACACTACAAATATAGTTATTCAGTGAAGAATGAGTGTATTATCTCTCTGTCTTGTGTTGTGTGATTAGTGTTATCAGGAATATTAGGCTGCTGTCACTTTAAGAGCTGCACGGACCCAGTATACTGATTAGGGCTGTTGGAACGAATTATGAAATTCAAATATAATTTGCATATAAAAAAAATCCATACTATTTGAATGCTTAAGTTACAATTCGAATATTGCTTTTTTATGTATATATAGGCTATATTTCTTTTATATGCAATCTTGCATTTCTCGCTGCCTTGGCTTACACGCTTGTGAAAATGAAATGCTTTTGTTTCATCTGATGAACAATAACGTTTTTGAATCGTAACACAAAAGTGCATGTTATCCACGCTGTATCATCACAACAATACTGTCAAAAATGGTAAATGTTTAATGATGTTAAAAGCGCCCGAAGAGAAGAGAAAAGCGCAAATATCTCGGCGAAAGCGTATTCGAGCACCGAGCTCGCTGGAACCGTCAAGTCGAACTGAAAAGAACGATATTAGTTTCAGAATTGTTGGTGGTGTTTTCGCGGAGACATGAGCCGAAAACCATCGGAGGCGCTTTAGCCATATTCAGCACGAATAAATGTTTATTAGATGTCCCTCTAGTGGACAGAACGTGTAACAACAACCACATGCTATAGTGGCATTGGAGATCCATAAGCCTGTGTAATGTCGTAAATATTAATAATTTGAGCATTTAATATTAGAATATTATTCGAATATTAAATAAGGAGTGGAATTCGAATAGCATTAGATGAAGATTGACAGCCCTAGTACTAGTACAGCCCACTGATACTAGGGCTGTCACTTTTTATTCGATATTCGAATATGCATTCGAAACATGACGTGAAATATCCGTATTCGAACTATATATATAAATAAATATATTAAAAATATCCGTATATAAATAAACTATCCGGTTTTTAAAGTGCCATGTTTAGCGCATTTTTTACAGTCTATGATTAGACCGTTTGTTTTTTTATTTTATTGTTTGCCATCTCATCCAGGAGTGGGCGCTCTAAACGTATTGTAGCGTCGGCCCATGACCAAATCAAGCCAATAATTGCCAATAGTCTCCCTGTTTTGAAAATAACGCACAGAACGGCCAGAATTACGACCCCAACTCATCTAAAGTAGTGTCTGGGAATATTTTGGGTTCTACACGTAGATACCACTTCTCTCAACATTGACGTGCAGATACCTGTGTGTGTGTGTGTGCTCCGAGCGCGTTCTCCACCGCGGGGAACATCGCCAATAAAAAGAGAGCCGCACTTGATCCAGATCAAGTTGATAAATTGGTGTTTCTAGCAAACAACATTAAGAAATGAATTAGGCGAGGCCTTACTCCTGCTGCTGTTTAAGCTGTCAAATTGTTTGTGCCGTGCTGTGATGTTCCGATTCAGTTTTTTTCCATGTAGCCTACTTTTGTGATTGGCTATGCATAGTGCCACTTCATATAGATTAAGTTGATAACCTGCTGTTTAAAACATTAAGTCAAAGATTTTTTTTTCAGACAGGCCTGAGTCCTGTTTATGACTGGCAGACTGTTAATAAATTTGTGATTGAATCTCCGTTACTGTGTTTTTTTTTTTTTTTTTGAGGGGGGGGGGGGGGGGGGGCGGGGCTCGTAGAAATTCGAATATACAGTATTCGAATACATTGCTTGATATTTGATAACCGTTCGAATTAGATTTTTCTCAAAAGTGACAGCCCTAACTGATACACATGAACACAGAAAACAGAGTCTCTCGCGCTTTAATGGTTTAAAGTCATATTGAAATGCTCACAAAGGAATCGATAAGAGGAATCGAAATTGTAATGTTATGACAAGCATCGTATCCCCGGCGTGAGCGGTACCTCCTGGAGCGCTGGCGTCTCTCGCGGTTCCGTCTGCGGCTCCGGTCCCGCTGGGCGCTGGAGGACGAGGAGCGGCTGCGTGTGCGGCGTCTCCGCCGGGGCCGTTCGTAGCGGACATGATGATTCCCACTGCGACTGCGCTCTGACGACGGGTATCGCCGAGAGTGAGGCATCTACACACACACACACACACACACACACACACACACAGATCATGTACACTACAGCTGATATTACACACACACACTGATAATGTACACTACAGCTGATATTACAGACACAGACACACACACACTGATCATGTACACTACAGCTGATATTACACACACACACTGATCATGTACACTACAGCTGATATTACACACACACACTGATAATGTACACTACAGCTGATATTACACACACACACTGATCATGTACACTACAGCTGATATTACAGACAGACACACACACTGATCATGTACACTACAGCTGATATTACACACACACACTGATCATGTACACTACAGCTGATATTACAGACACAGACACACACACACTGATCATGTACACTACAGCTGATATTACACACACACACTGATCATGTACACTACAGCTGATATTACACACACACACACTGATCATGTACACTACAGCTGATATTACAGACAGACACACACACTGATCATGTACACTACAGCTGATATTACACACACACACTGATCATGTACACTACAGCTGATATTACAGACACAGACACACACACACTGATCATGTACACTACAGCTGATATTACACACACACACTGATCATGTACACTACAGCTGATATTACAGACACAGACACACACACACTGATCATGTACACTACAGCTGATATTACACACACACACACTGATCATGTACACTACAGCTGATATTACAGACACAGACACACACACACTGATCATGTACACTACAGCTGATATTACACACACACACTGATCATGTACACTACATCTGATATTACACACACACACTGATCCGCTGTAAATGTTGTAAACTGTGGGACTAACGCTGTAAACTGTGGGACTAACGCTGTAAACTGTGGGACTAACGCTGTAAACTGTGGGACTAACGCTGTAAACTGTGGGACTAACGCTGTAAACTGTGGGACTAACGCTGTAAACTGTGGGACTAACGCTGTAAACTGTGGGACTAACGCTGTAAAATGTGGGACTAACGCTGTAAACTGGGGGACTAACGCTGTAAACTGTGGGACTAACGCTGTAAACTGTGGGACTAACGCTGTAAACTGTGGGACTAAGGCTGTAAACTGTGGGACTAACGCTGTAAACTGTGGGACTAAGGCTGTAAACTGTGGGACTAACGCTGTAAACTGTGGGACTAACGCTGTAAACTGTGGGACTAAGGCTGTAAACTGTGGGACTAAGGCTGTAAACTGTGGGACTAACGCTGTAAACTGTGGGACTAACGCTGTAAACTGTGGGACTAACGCTGTAAACTGTGGGACTAACGCTGTAAAATGTGGGACTAACGCTGTAAACTGGGGGACTAACGCTGTAAACTGTGGGACTAACGCTGTAAACTGTGGGACTAACGCTGTAAACTGTGGGACTAAGGCTGTAAACTGTGGGACTAACGCTGTAAACTGTGGGACTAAGGCTGTAAACTGTGGGACTAAGGCTGTAAACTGTGGGACTAAGGCTGTAAACTGTGGGACTAACGCTGTAAACTGTGGGACTAACGCTGTAAACTGTGGGACTAACGCTGTAAACTGTGGGACTAACGCTGTAAACTGTGGGACTAACGCTGTAAACTGTGGGACTAACGCTGTAAACTGTGGGACTAACGCTGTAAACTGTGGGACTAACGCTGTAAACTGTGGGACTAACGCTGTAAACTGTGGGACTAACGCTGTAAACAGTGGGACTAAGGCTGTAAACTGTGGGACTAAGGCTGTAAACTGTGGGACTAACGCTGTAAACTGTGGGACTAACGCTGTAAACTGTGGGACTAACGCTGTAAACTGTGGGACTAACGCTGTAAACTGTGGGACTAAGGCTGTAAACTGTGGGACTAACGCTGTAAACTGTGGGACTAACGCTGTAAACTGTGGGACTAACGCTGTAAACTGTGGGACTAACGCTGTAAACTGTGGGACTAATGCTGTAAACTGTGGGACTAACGCTGTAAACTGTGGGACTAACGCTGTAAACTGTGGGACTAAGGCTGTAAACTGTGGGACTAACGCTGTAAACTGTGGGACTAAGGCTGTAAACTGTGGGACTAACGCTGTAAACTGTGGGACTAAGGCTGTAAACTGTGGGACTAAGGCTGTAAACTGTGGGACTAACGCTGTAAACTGTGGGACTAACGCTGTAAACTGTGGGACTAACGCTGTAAACTGTGGGACTAACGCTGTAAACTGTGGGACTAACGCTGTAAACTGTGGGACTAACGCTGTAAACTGTGGGACTAACGCTGTAAACTGTGGGACTAACGCTGTAAACTGTGGGACTAACGCTGTAAACTGTGGGACTAAGGCTGTAAACTGTGGGACTAAGGCTGTAAACTGTGGGACTAACGCTGTAAACTGTGGGACTAACGCTGTAAACTGTGGGACTAACGCTGTAAACTGTGGGACTAACGCTGTAAACTGTGGGACTAACGCTGTAAACTGTGGGACTAACGCTGTAAACTGTGGGACTAACGCTGTAAACTGTGGGACTAACGCTGTAAACTGTGGGACTAACGCTGTAAACTGTGGGACTAACGCTGTAAACTGTGGGACTAATGCTGTAAACTGTGGGACTAACGCTGTAAACTGTGGGACTAAGGCTGTAAACTGTGGGACTAACGCTGTAAACTGTGGGACTAAGGCTGTAAACTGTGGGACTAATGCTGTCCCGAATTAATTTCATGCTCTTCCCAACAATTCTCTCACAATCTGAGCCTGATGAATATGGACATTGTCACATGAACATTTCCATACATTAAATAATTGAATTGAAAAAAATAACAGATAAATAAACAAACGTCCAAACAACAATCAATCAATCTCAATACCTCAATGGCATCCTTATGTTAATAATCATGCATTTAATTAACTAACATATAACTCCTGATCTTTGTGATAAATTTGTCTTAATATGTATAAAGAATTTTGCACAAAAATAACACACAGCTAGGCTAGTTCTTAAAGCAATCTTCACATATACTGTTGGTTTAAGTAACTGGCCCAGCTTAATTTAAATCCAGTCAAAGTGGTTATTTGTCACTTGAAGAACTTAAACAGGGAAATAAAACGCTTATTATAATGAACAGAATGAAAGAATTTCTTCTTTTGTGTTTCTCAGAAGTAAGACAGTCATACAGGTTTAAACCAGATTTTTGTTGTTGTTAGTATTACACTATACATACTATATATAGATAAGCTATAGGTTAGTATACGTACTGTATGCGTGTGTGTTATTATTGTTATATGTATGTGTATGTATAAATATAATCAGCTGATTTCTGTGTTCTCCTCAGTAGCGGTTAGCCCATCGAGCTAACAGCGCCAAACATACACAGATAAAGCCGCCACTGCGAAATTCAGGACCTCAGTGTGTTCACATAATCAATATAATAACAATATTTACCGCTTTAGCCGCGACGCCGGTGCGTTTATCCCACAGAAAATCCGTTCTGCCGTTATTTTACCGCTCCGTGAATTCTCGCGCACAACTTCCGGTGATGAGCTCAGCGCGCGCACACGCAGTTTCACTAAATCAAAGTGCGCGTTCAAGAGAAGGGACAAATACGTGCAAAAGTATTGTTACATATATTTAATGTATTTAGGTTCAAATGAGTTTTTTTTAAAGAATACTCACGCCAACATTCAAGGCTTGTCTTGATTAACTTTGCTTTTCTAGTTAAAGAATAAGCTAATAATTCCTTTGAAGAACCAGATGTTTCAAATAATTGACAAATTCAAATAACTATATAAAAAAAGATCAATCGATCCAATGGCTGGGAATTAAGGTTAATATATTGTATGGATACTGTATGTGATATCATATATTAGACATTGTAAAACCCATGACGACCTTTAGAGAAGAACATTCTGGATCGAGTGTCATCTCTGTTTTCTGGACTAAATTCTAAACTTTTAATTTAATTTAATACTAAATGTATTTATTTTAACTAGTTTAAAAACATTTTTTATATCTTAATTTTTTTACTAAACTGAATTTTATTTTTTATATCTTAACTAGTATAATACTAAACTTATTTTAATTTTTTAACAAATAATTCTACACCTTATTTAAAAAACATATTTATTGACTAATTTAAAACTTTTTAAATTTTATTTTAACTGCAATTTTAAATCCAATTCAACTTTAAATCCAAATTTTTTTGTTAATTTTAAATAGTGTTTTTAATGGTTAATGGCTAAAATGAACAACAACAACAACAACAAAACGTATTATGAATGTAACTTTTATTCAGAAGACATTAATATAAGAAAAGAGACCCAATCCTTGCATCGGAAGCAGTAAAACATGGATATTCTGAAGCGGTTTGACATCAGATCCGTTCACACTCACTCAGGTCTGACATCTAATCTCACTCGGAGCGAGAAATGCAAAGTCAGATACAAACTTTGCAATTGCAAAAAAAAAGGTCAGAATTGAGAGATACAAAGTCGCAATTACCTTTTTTATTTTATAATTCTGTGGCGGAAACAAGTTTCCATAAAAAGCAGCACAAGTGACAACCAAATCAGTACTAAATTGAACGTACAAACAGAAATGTCCCTAAATCAAACATTAATATGTATTAATTTCTGTGTTGTGACACACTAAAGCACATGGTGATGATGATGAAGACGACACTGGCTGCTCGAACACACCCATGTCTGAGTTCAGTGAGAATAAATAATGCCGAACCGTATGGAGTGAATATAAATAAAATAGCGCCAATTGTGCCATAAAATAAATCCAGCATTTTGCAAACAAACTCGATCTGCTTTGCAAAGGAAAACTCATCTCGCAAAACAAACTGCATCGCTTTTTACATTTTTTCTACAACGGACGTGTGTGAAATGACTAAATTAGTCTATTTCTGTCGTTCTATATAAATTAATGAGAACATTTAATTTAATTGAAAGGTGAGTTTCATGATTCTTTATATTTGCAAAACACAATACATATTTGTTACTCCTCTGCGTTTTCACTCAAACAGACCGTTGTATTTCCACATTGCTTTCTGTTTGTTTGTGTGACGAGTTTTCTTTTGCAAAGTAAAGTTTGTTTGCAAAATACTGGATTTGTTTGTTTAAAGGGGTGGTATAATGCCCTTTTCACAAGATGTTAAATAAGTCTCTGATGTCCCCAGAGTGTGTGTGAAGTTTGAGCTCAAAATACCCCACAGATATTATTATATAACATGTTAAAATCGTCACTTTTTGAGGGTGAGCAAAAACACATAGTTTTTGTGTGTGTCCCTTTAAATGCAAGTGAGCCGCTGCTCCCGCCACAGAGGGCGGAGCTTCAAGAGCTTGTGTGTGTGTGTGTGTGTGTGTGTGTTTGTTACAACTCTGATTACCTCACACACACATGCACTGACAATTTCAAAAACTTGAATGTTCAAACCGGACTCAAGAAGAAGTGACAACATGTAGACAACATTTCTGAATGGTTAGTTGAGGAATTAATGTGGCTTATGTGTAGTTATCTTCCAGTCATTGATAAGCATATAGGGACGTCCCGCGTGACGTCACGCCGTTTGGAGCGGCCATCTTGACGGAATAGAGAGGGCTAAACCGCCGGTGATAATACAGCTCGTCGTGAAGTACTCCTATCATGCCCGAGCGATGCTGTGCAGTTGGATGCGATCAGATACATGATTATACAAAAGGAATATCTATACCGCATCCCAAAAGAAACAAAACTGAGAAACAAGTGGTTGGCGGCAATAAACTGATGGCGGTATTTGTGAACATTTATTTATGGATATTGTAGCCTGTCTTTGGCTTAGCCTACCTGTTTTTGTTAATCTAAAATGCGTTAATAAAGACTTTATTAACATATTCTATGCCTGCATTTTGTGCTTGTGAGAGCTTCGATTGGGCATTCACGTGGCGAAATAGCCGAAGCCTACAAGTGGGATCCTTATTTACCTTTTGAATGTTGAGCGTTATTAACTTTTGAATAAATGCTGACGCGGGACAAAATGCCGATTTCCCAACACGTTGAACTGAGCAATGCCATTATTGCCACTGTACCATTTAATAGGCTACTTTTAAAGGCATAGCTCAGTAATGTCAGTTTTATGTATTTTCTGAGAGCCGGCTGCACCCCTAGTTCCTACGTCTACGGCCCATGACGCTACGATGAGCACTTACTACTTTTAAAAAATGCGGGTCGGGTACAATATTTTTTTTTTTTGCGGTCCGAGTTGCGGGCGGGTTAGTTGAAACCGTCGGTCGGGTGCGGGTTGTTTATACATTGACCCGCGCATCACTGGCCCACCCCTAATAGAGCCATTGCCACGGAGTAGCTGACGGATGTATTCCGTCAAAATGGCTGACACGCGGCGAGGGGTCACGTGACTGGGAGATCCCTATTCTGTCATGATAATCTATAAATCGTGTTCCAGGGGCGGGGTTTATGTAAATTTTAGGGTTAGTGATGTCACTAACCCGGGAGGAAGCTCGTGTAGTCCCTACCAGTTTGTTGTAGTCCTTAAAAAGCGATTTCTTTAAAAGAAAATATCTCCCTTTGCTCTGAACTTTGAGCGTCGTAAATTTGCAGATGTTGTTTATGCTCAAACAGCAACATTACACACGGAGTAAAGTTAGAAAAGTGAAATTATAATCAACCACCCCTTTAATTATGGTACAAAATTGACTCTACAGAACCGTATCTAACACAGGGTCACATCTCGTCTGCATGCGTCTGCGTGGCTGCGACTGCGTCTGCGTTTGCAGGAGCCGTTAGAGACACAGACAGGAGTGTGTCTGCGTCTGCAGGAGCCGACAGAGACAGGAGTGTGTCTGCGTTCGTGCCGTTCCTCTGCTCTTCTGCCTGCGACTGCGACTGCGCATCTGAGGGCCAGTCTGAGTCTGACGGCTTCAGTTCTGTGGGATCTGGAACCAGCGGATCCTCCAGGAGCGCCAGAGAGCCCGCGTCATTCAAGATGTTTCTGGACAGGACTGCACACACACACACACACACACACACACACACCACATTACAGGAGTCCATCATCATCATCACAATATCTGCGTGGAAACTCGCATTCACCGCACAATAATTAAAGACAGTCTCTTTCTAGTTCAGACTTTTAATCTATTTTAATTCTAAACTTTTAATCGATTTTTTAATTTATTTTAAATAGTTTAATTCTAAACTTTTAATTTAATTTGAACTAGTTTAATTAATTCTAAACTTTTTAAATGTATTTTAACTAGTTCAATTCTAAACTTAATTTTATTTATGGTAACACTTTATTTGAAGGGGTGTGCATAAGACTGACATGACACTGTCATAAACATGACATAACACCTGTCATGAACATGAAGGAGTCTTTATGAATGTTTATGACTGTTGTCATTAAGTGTCATTCGGTAAATTATGACACTTTTAATGCAAAGTTGACATTGTTTAAAATGTCTTTGTTATGACAACTTGACATTAACCATGAAATCATAACCTGTCAACCTGTCACAAATATGTCATAACAGGTCTAATTATCAAACTTAAAGCATTTGACAGTGTAACAACCCTTAATGACATCTTTATAACTAGTACAATGTGTTCCACTTTACTTGAGGACAAGTAAAATATTCATGACACAGTTATAATGGTGTCATGACGGCCAAAGTTGTGACAGGTTGACAGGTTATGATTTCTTGGTTAATGTCAAGTTGTCATAACAAAGACATTTTAAACAATGTCAACTTTGCATTAAAAGTGTCATAATTTACCGAATGACACTTAATGACAACAGTCATAAACATTCATAAAGACTCCTTCATGTTCATGACAGGTGTTATGTCATGTTTATGACAGTGTCATGTCAGTCTTATGCACACCCCTTCAAATAAAGTGTTACCTTATTTATTAACTAGTTTCACTCTAAACTTTAAAATTTACTATTTATTTTAACTAGGGCCGGGACTCGATTAAAAAAATTAATCTAATTAATTAGAGGCTTTGTAATTAATTAATCGCATTTTAATCGCATAAATATTTGACCTGAGAACAGTGTGAAGTAATTTTTTTCACATGGATTTTTAGTATACTGCCATTGAATAATGACTGAATACATAATAAGCAACAAAATATTGTTTATTTTTGTTCAACCAAGTCCAGCAGATCAGTGCAATTTTTGCCATTAAATGTAGCAATAGCATATAGAAATATAGTAGGCCTACATTTTAGAAATTCAGGTAGCCTATAGGTAGGAAGACATTCTGTAAACTGTTTTTTTAAGTTAAAAAAGGTTTCCAGGGTGACGCGTCAGGCTTGACACGTGATTCACCACAGCCAAAATAGCGCTGCATGACAGATGTAGCGCTTTTATTTCTAAATATTAAAAAACTTGCTTACCATGTCATCAACTTTTTTCTTTTCCGATTCTCAAATATGTTTAAGTGAGTTTGTTTTGTTGTTTAAAAAATCTTTATAAATTATCTTGATCTGTACCGTGAGATGGGCGCCGTGTTTGGGCCGTTCAGAGATTCCTGTCTGTTGGATTTATTACAGCGCGTGAATTCATCAGTTTCTCCCGAAATACATGAAAGTAAGTGGCCGGTGAACTGGGAGTAGAATAGAGTTGACTTTATAGTTATTTACACTGTGTGTCTGATATGAATAAAAACCGTCGGCAAATATATTTTCCTGGGTTGTTATTGCTGCTTCCATAGACACCATTGTGTATTTTACAAACTATAAATGTGTTGTTTTGCTATAAATTATATTTAAATGTCTAAAACCTAAAATAAACATTATGTGGTTAAAAACACTGAACAGTTGTGATCGCCTATGACAAGCGCTGAGCGTGTCCGTCTTTGGCTCAGCCACAGCGCGAAAGCACAGTCTGAATCTGGCAGTGATGTCACTTCACTGTACATTCGCTCCTCAGTGGTCAGCTGGTGCAGAGCGGGCCGACATCACAATTGCTGATGAGATATAGGAAAATATCTAGTGGAAAATGAGAATGTTATTCATCCAGTGAGAAACGTTTCGCGGTGCAAAACTAAGCGATTAAAATCAGTTATCGCGTTAATTAACGCGTTAAGGTCTGTAATTAATTAATCTTAATTAACGCGTTAAAGTCCCGGCCCTAATTTTAACTAGTGTAATACTAAACTTAATTTTATTTTTTCATTCATTTTGACTAGTTTAATTTTGAACTTTTTTTTATTTTTGGTTAAATTAACAAAAAAAAAGAGGAAATTAAATTATTAATATGCACACTTTAGGAATTAGTTCATTCAAAAATGAAGAAATTAATCTAAAACAACATAAATGTCCTTATTCTATTCTTCACGTTAAACACATCGCAGGAGAAGCTTGGCGGGTTTATGCTTTAGGGCTGTTCAATACTTTGGGACTACAGGAACTTTTATCATAATGTAGGTTTCCCTCCTAATGTGTGATCAGCCTATGGAGATATGATATATATATTATATAGTTGTTCCTCACCGCCGGACGGAGCGTAACTGTCCTCCAGTGACGGGGAGCTCCTGCTGAACGGACTGTAACTCGGGAAGATCAGCAGAGCCAGAGAGAAGATGAGAATCTGGGAGGAGGAAGAACACACTGGTGAACTGAAAGACTGAAGTGTGTGTGTGTGTGTGTGTGTGTGTGTGTGTGTGTGTGTGTGTGTGTGAGAGTGTGAGGTTGAGTGTGTGTGTGTGTGTGTGCGTGTGAAAGTGTGTGCGTGTGTGTGTGCGAAAGTGTGAGTGTGAGTGTGTGTGTGCGAGAGTTTGTGAGTGTGAGAGTGTGTGTGTGTGTGTGTGTGTGCGTGCGTGTATGCTACTCTCACGCACGCACACACTCTCAGGCACACACTCTCACGCACGCACGCACACACTCTCACCCACGCACACACACTCTCACGCACGCACACACACTGGGGGGGGTCAGCGCACACTCTCACGCACGCACACTCTCACGCGCACTCTCACACGCGGCGCACACTCTCACACGCGGCGCACACTCTCACACGCGGCGCACACTCTCACACGCGGCGCACACTCACGCTCGCGGCGCACACTCACGCTCGCACGCTCTCACGCTCGCACACTCTCACGCGCGCACACTCTCACGCTCGCACACTCTCACGCGCGCACGCTCGCACACTCTCACGCGCGCACGCTCTCACGCTCGCACGCTCTCACGCTCTCACGCTCGCACGCTCTCACGCTCGCACGCTCTCACGCTCGCACGCTCTCACGCTCGCACGCTCTCACGCGCGCACACTCTCACGCTCGCACACTCTCACGCTCGCACACTCTCACGCTCGCACACTCTCACGCTCGCACACACTCACGCTCGCACACTCACGCGCGCACACTCTCACGCGCGCACACTCTCACGCTCGCACACTCTCACGCTCGCACACTCTCACGCTCGCGCACACTCTCACGCTCGCGCACACTCTCACGCTCGCGCACACTCTCACGCTCGCGCACACTCTCACGCTCGCACACTCTCACGCTCGCACACTCTCACGCTCGCACACTCTCACGCTCGCGCACACTCTCACGCTCGCGCACACTCTCACGCTCGCGCACACTCTCACGCTCGCGCACACTCTCACGCTCGCGCACACTCTCACGCTCGCGCACACTCTCACGCTCGCGCACACTCTCACGCTCGCGCACACTCTCACGCTCGCGCACACTCTCACGCTCGCACACTCTCTCACGCTCGCACACTCTCACGCTCGCACACTCTCACGCTCGCACACTCTCTCACGCTCGCACACTCTCACGCTCGCACACTCTCACGCTCGCACACTCTCACGCTCGCACACTCTCACGCTCGCACACTCTCACGCTCGCACACTCTCACGCGCACACACTCACGAACCAGGACGCATGTACTCGTCTGCGCCGCTTTCGTGGCCGTTTGCTTGATCAAGGCCTGCAGTTTATGCAGCTGCGCCATAAGAGACCTGAAACAAACAAACAATCAAACAAACAAACATGCAGCTTACTGGATTGTGGAACGCTGTCACATTAAACCAAAACATGAGGGGAACAATAACTATGTGTTCACTGGTGTTCAGTTCACTTACATGTTGTGTTTCTCCAGCTGGTTGACGGTTCTCTGCAGCTCTTTATTCTGCGCTGAACAAGCTGCCACCCTAAAACACACACACAAACATTATTCTCCTCATATTCTCCATTGTTGCAGCTCCTCTCTTCCCAGTCTGTCAGTAACGCTCTGTTTACTTCCTGTCTCTATGAAGCCCCTCCTCCTGAAAAGCACACTGTGCTCTGATTGGTCAGCTGGAGCAGTGTGCTCTGATTGGTCGAGTGCTTTGAGTGTGTTTGGGAAATGTCCCGCTCCTTACCATAACTGCCAGTTTAACACACTACTAACTAACTCAACCAGGCCCCGCCCCTTTATTCTGCGTATGAATTATTATAATGAGGAATATTGTGACGTGTTCGTTCCCGGAAGAAACTCAAGACTACAATGGAGTGTGTTGGGGAGGTCAGGCGACCTCGCGTGTGTTTTGGGGGGGGGGGGGGGGGGGGTCAGGTGACCTCGCGTGTGTTGGGGGGGGAGGGGGTCAGGTGACCTCACCTGCTCTCCAGACCGTCGATGTACTCCTTCTTCCTCCTGCGACTGTCCTGAGCCGAGAGTTTGTTCCGGATCTTCCGTCTCACTTTCTTCAGGATTCTCTCCTCGGCCTGTGAGAGTAACAGTCCCATCAGCGCTGTATTCATCTCAACACACACTCTCACACACTCTCTCTCGCTCACACACACTCTCTCTCGCTCACACACACTCTCACACAAACTCACACATACTCTAACACACACTCTAACACACACTCTAACACACACTCTAACACAGGGGTTCCCAAACTTTTCCATGACAAGGCCCCCCAAATACCATTAGGTTCGGCCAAGGCCCCCCTTTGTAGGATGTGTTATTAAACCCATTGACAATACTACGGCAAATGTAGAAATAAATAAATAAAACCTCTAGGTGAACATCAGATTATGTGATGGTGTTTGATATCAGCCTATCAGAAAGATTATAGAGATAAACCGATTCCAATTTTTCATTGAGTTTGACCTGCCGATACAGATTTTAGCCGAATCCGATTAAATTTTTTCTAACCACTTTACATCACGCCACACACAAATATTTATTTTCTATTTTTATATATCTATATATATATATATATATCTATATAATATATACACTCACCGGCCACTTTATTAGGTACCCCATGCTAGTAACGGGTTGGACCCCCTTTTGCCTTCAGAACTGCCTCAATTCTTCGTGGCATAGATTCAACAAGGTGCTGGAAGCATTCCTCAGGGAGTTTGGTCCATATTGACATGATGGCATCACACAGTTGCCGCAGATTTGTCGGCTGCACATCCATGATGCGAATCTCCCGTTCCACCACATCCCAAAGATGCTCTATTGGATTGAGATCTGGTGACTGTGGAGGCCATTTGAGTACAGCGAACTCATTGTCATGTTCAAGAAACCAGTCTGAGATGATTCCAGCTTTGTGACATGGCGCATTATCCTGCTGAAAGTAGCCATCAGAAGTTGGGTACATTGTGGTCATAAAGGGATGGACATGGTCAGCAACAATACTCAGGTAGGCTGTGGCGTTGCAACGATGCTCAATTGGTACCAAGGGGCCCAAAGAGTGCCAAGAAAATATTCCCCACACCATGACACTACCACCACCAGCCTGAACCGTTGATACAAGGCAGGATGGATCCATGCTTTCATGTTGTAGACGCCAAATTCTGACCCTACCATCCGAATGTCGCAGCAGAAATCGAGACTCATCAGACCAGGCAACGTTTTTCCAATCTTCTATTGTCCAATTTCGATGAGCTTGTGCAAATTGTAGCCTCAGTTTCCTGTTCTTAGCTGAAAGGAGTGGCACCCGGTGTGGTCTTCTGCTGCTGTAGCCCATCTGCCTCAAAGTTCGACGTACTGTGCGTTCAGAGATGCTCTTCTGCCCACCTTGGTTGTAACGGGTGGTTATTTGAGTCACTGTTGCCCTTCTATCAGCTCGAACCAGTCTGGCCATTCTCCTCTGACCTCTGGCATCAACAAGGCATTTCCGCCCACAGAACTGCCGCTCACTGGATGTTTTTTCTTTTTCGGACCATTCTCTGTAAACCCTAGAGATGGTTGTGCGTGAAAATCCCAGTAGATTAGCAGTTTCTGAAATACTCAGACCAGCCCTTCTGGCACCAACAATCATGCCACGTTCAAAGTCACTCAAATCACCTTTCTTCCCCATACTGATGCTCGGTTTGAACTGCAGGAGATTGTCTTGACCATGTCTACATGCCTAAATGCACTGAGTTGCCGCCATGTGATTGGCTGCTTAGAAATTAAGTGTTAACGAGCAGTTGGACAGGTGTACCTAATAAAGTGGCCGGTGAGTGTATATATATAACTAACACCATATAGTTTTACCTAAACTGATTAATTAAGACAAGTTTAAATGGGTGCCCGAGTGCATTTAGACCGGCATAAAATTGGCATATGTCAGACTGACTGGCCGATCGCCGATCACATGAAAATCGTCCAATTCACCAGCCAAGCCAATCAATCGGTGCATCTCTAAAATATTAGTATTACAAGTATAATGTTCAGATAGGCTATGCGACAAATTATTATAATGCTATTTCATAACAATACTCAAAATAATATAAATATTAAAAAATAATAATAATAATTTTTTTCTTCCAACTTGCTGCGGCCCCCCTGGCGCCCCCACTTTGAAAACCCCTGCTCTAACACACGCACTCTCACACACACACTCTCCGTGTCTGACCTTTGTTAAGGGCAGATTATTGGGCAGAGAAATTCCCTCCTGATCCAGGAGCTTCTGCTCCTCGTCTGTGAGCTGAAGGTCAGGATAAACCTGAACAGGAGAGTTTAAATGTCAGTGACATGAGCTCACTCAGTTTGGCTGAACCCTTCCTTTAAAACAAACCTACCAAAAAGCTGTCGGGGTTGTGCATGTTTTGCATGTCATGAGTGGAAACATTCTCCACCTTCACAGACGACACCAGCTCGTTGACCACACACGACTCCGACAGCAGCATGTGAGAGCTCCACTCATCTGAACAGACCAGACGCGTGACAACATGATTACATGTGGATTACATGCAGATTACAAGCAGATTACATGTGGATTACATGCGGATTACATGCATATTACATGCGGATTACATGCGGATTACATGTGGATTACAAGCAGATTACACGTGGATTACACGTAGATTACACATGGATTACACGTGGATTACATTACAGGCAGATTACATGTGGGTTACAAGCAGACTACATGTGGATTACATGCGGATTACATGCGGATTACATGCGGATTACATGCGGATTACATGTGGATTACATTCGGATTACAAGCAGATTGCATGCGGATTACAAGCGAATTACATGTGGATTACAAGCAGATTACATGTGGATTACATGTGGATTACAAGCAGATTACAAGCAGATTACAAGCAGATTACAAGCGGATTACAAGCGGATTACAAGCGGATTACAAGCGGATTACATGCGGATTACATGTGGATTACATGCGGATTACATGTGGATTACATGCGGATTACATGCGGATTACAAGCAGATTACATGCGGATTACAAGCAGATTACATGCAGATTACAAGCAGATTACAAGCAGATTACATGCGGATTACAAACAGATTACATACGGATTACATTTGGATTACATTTGGATTACATTTGGATTAACTAACTAACTAACTTGCTTTATAGGACTCTAAACTAACTAACTACTGTAACAAAGAATTTTTTAAAACTCGATAGGAAAATACTTCCAGAATCAAAGGCGCTGAAAAAGTGGGCGGGCTCTGTCACTCTCTCTCGAGTCACATGACACAGACTGAAACAGGAAGTGCTCACCCAGCTCTATGGAGATCATCTGTGGCGGCTGCTGCTCTGCGCTGGCTCCACCCACACCGCTGATGTCATACACCACCTGATACACGCTGTGGTTCTGCTCGTCGGACTGGTCCTCAGACAGGCCGCTGTCGCTCTCGGACAGCGCTGACGTGTACATCTCGTTTGGGTTGATGGCGTTCAGAACCTCCTCAGACTCGCTATCATTCAAACTCTGGAACACAGTGATAGTTGAGGAGCGAGTCAGAACAGCTCAGACTGTAGATCATGAGCGTGTGTGTGTGAGTGTGTGTGTGTGAATGAATGAATGTCTGAGTGAGTGTGTGTGTATGAATGTCTTATTGAGTGTGTATGTGTGTGTGTGTGTGTGTGTGTGTATGAATGTCTAAGTGAGTGTGTGTGTGTGCATGAATGAATGTCTGAGTAAGTGAGTGTGTTGTGTGTGTGTGTGTGAATGTCTGAGTGAGTGAGTGAGTGAGTGAGTGTGTGAGTGTGTGTGTGCATGAATGAATGTCTGAGTGAGTGAGTGTGTTGTGTGTGTGTGTGTGTGTGTGTGAATGAATGTCTGAGTAAGTGAGTGTGTTGTGTGTGTGTGTGTGAATGTCTGAGTGAGTGAGTGAGTGAGTGAGTGAGTGAGTGAGTGTGTGAGTGAGTGAGTGCATGAATGAATGTCTGAGTGAGTGAGTGTGTTGTGTGTGTGTGTGTGTGAATGTCTGAGTGAGTGAGTGAGTGAGTGAGTGAGTGTGTGAGTGTGTGTGTGCATGAATGAATGTCTGAGTGAGTGAGTGTGTTGTGTGTGTGTGTGTGTGTGTGTGTGTGTGTGTGTGTGTGAATGAATGTCTGAGTAAGTGAGTGTGTTGTGTGTGTGTGTGTGTGTGAATGTCTGAGTGAGTGAGTGAGTGAGTGTGTGAGTGAGTGTGTGAGTGAGTGAGTGAGTGAGTGTGTGTGTGCATGAATGAATGTCTGAGTGAGTGAGTGTGTTGTGTGTGTGTGTGTGTGTGAATGAATGTCTGAGTGAGTGAGTGAGTAAGTGAGTGTGTGTGTGTGTGTGTGTGTGTGTGAATGAATGTCTGAGTGAGTGAGTGAGTGAGTGAGTGAGTGAGTGAGTCAGTGAGTGTGTGAGTGAGTGAGTGAGTGAGTGTGAATGTGTGAATGTGTGTGTGTGTGTGTGTGTGATTGACTCACACAGCGCGGCTCGATGCTCCAGTCCTCCGTGTACAGGACTCCATCGTCCAGGATCAGCCCGCTCTCCACTGCCTCCTCAGCATCCTAATACAGACGGGCAAAAATAAAATAAATATGCAAATAAGTCATTATCAAATTAAAATATGCACTCATTTGCATAAATTCCCATAACATTGGATAAAGCCAGGTTTGAGATTCTTAATTCATTTTGTTGACATTAAATGGGATTCTGGATTTAATAACACTCCATAAATCAGAAAAAAAAAACATCAACAGATGCAAATAAATATATTTTCACCATGTTTTAGGGGTAAAATGTTGTATAAATCATGCGAATGAGTTTATAGATATGAATAAAACTGTAAAGTCTGGTGTGTGTGTACAGCTGCTGAAGTGGAGATTTATGACTCAAACTCACCGCCTTTAAAGATCTACAGACGCAAATATATCAAGTGCAATAAAATAAAAATGATGATTTCTTTCCACTAGTCGCGTATTATGGACGCAAAACTGACCAGTGCATGGAAGAAAATCAATGGCTTGACCTGCAGTGTCTTAACAAGTAGCAGTTTTCTGTCAAAATAAAATTTTTAACAGTGTAGAAATGTAGAATAGAAGAGTGTAGAAGTAAATAACCAGTTTCAGGAGTGACACGTGAGGTTCGACGAGCTCTACCTGTCTGTCATCTCACCTGTCTGTCTGAGGGAGGGTGTGAACATCCTGGTAGGGTTCGGACTTACTGTGTTACACACACATATAATAAGAGACCCATTTCTCTAGTTCTCTACACTCACTAAACTAGCTTTGCATGCGGAATAGATAGACTATCAGCATGCGCTATTAAACAGGCGGAGTGCACATGTGAAGATTAGATTACAGCACATAAACAACAGCTGATGATGTGTCTGTATGTTGAGCTGTCAATCAATCACAGTAAATAAACCGCGTTTCTAGTGTTATCTGCACGTTTTACTCACTCGCTCGGTGGATTTGACGTCCCCGGACACTATATCGGGCTCTCGCATCCTTCACACACGCGTGTTCGGTTTATTATGCGAGCATTCGTGGATATTTCCCTGTGTGGATCCCGATCTCCTGGTTCATTTGATTCAGTGTGATTCACATCCGCGTTCGGTGTGTGGGCGGGGCTCTGGAGAGACGCTGACCAATAGCACATCATTACTTGCCTCTGCATGAAGTGAGTTAAAAAAAAATGTACTTATCAGTCTATTAAAGTATATTATATGAAGTATTTGCTTACTTCAAAGTATTTTTTAAAATGTCTCAGTTTCGCTATTGTTTTTCAGACCCATGTTAGAGACACGCACAGTCACGTGATCACTGTTACTTTTCTCCCCGCTAGTCAGGATGGATGGACCAATCACAATCGTTCTTTGTGATTACTTATAAATTATTTTTAATATTTTTATAGAGATCTTGGGGTGGTTTCATTACCAATGACGCGTACAACCATTATAGATTACACGGCAAAACGACTTAATGTTTTTTATTTGTTGAAAGTTTTTGGTTAAATAGCGCCCTCTGAAATAAAGTTATTCGGTGTATATCAGAAGTTATTCAGTGTATATGACAAAATCACTGGTTGCAGGCATTTAATCCATGTTTGTGATGTTTTTTGAGCAGGTTTAGACAAGTTATGGACAGTGGCTCATATTGATGCCCGTTTCGGAGGTGATTCACTCTTTTGAGCCGGATCTCTTTAATGAATTGGAACGTTACAATCTCAATCTGAATCGTTCAGGCAACTGACTCGTCCACTGAATTGTTCACCGAAATGAATCAGATTCGGAACATGTCGTGACTCACTGTCCGCTTCCCGAAAACAGGATCAGAAGTGCAGCTTTATACGGGAACGAACCTCAAGAAAAACCCACGACCCGCTCGAGTGATGTTCATATAACATTTTAAATACGAACAAAACTCAGGACATGTGGAAAGTTATTGGCGGAAGCTCATGATTCAGTCTCGTTTAGTTTTTGTTTGAATCATGAAGAGAAGTTTAATTTAGAAGAGATCCAACAACACACAACAACTCAGATAATCTGCTTCAGTTTATGTGTACTGGTAAGTACTTTGAGAACTATTGTAAGTCTGACAGTGTTTCTTGAATGATGCTTCTGAATTCTGTTCAGTGATGATTGTTTTATCGTCCTCATCCTGAAATGTATAACGTTACATACACACACATGTATAAAGAACCAAATTATACTGTGGAAAGTAGGAACATGTGTAAAGAACATATGTAATGTCTGTCATGTAAACGTGTCCCCCGGCAGCGGTGCTCGGGTCCGGCGATGCTGGCTCTGCTGCTGTGCTTCAGTCTCCTGTGCGGCTTCGGCCCGGTGTGTGTGATCCGACGGGCTGCAGGTGAACACCATCTCCACACTGAACCATCTTCTCCACACTGAACCATCTTCTCCACACTGAACCATCTTCTCCACACTGAACCATCTTCTCCACACTGAACCATCTTCTCCACACTGAACCATCATTTCCACACTGAACCATCATCTCCACACTGAACCATCATCTCCACACTGAACCATCATCTCCACACTGAACCATCATCTCCACACTGAACCACCATCTCCACACTGAACCATCATCTCCACACTGAACCATCTCGATCAATCAATCCTGTTCAGACACATCGCTTAAAGGGATAGTGCACCCAAATTAGTGATTTACTCACCCTGAAGTCATCCTAGGTGTATAAGACATTCTTATATAAGTTATATTAAACATTTCCTGGCTCTTCCAAGCTTTATAATGGGATCCAATGGGTGTTTGTATTTGGAAGTCCATCAAAGTGCATCCATTCATGATAAAAGTGCATCCGGGGGTTAATAAAGGCCTTCTGAAGTGAAGCGATGCTAGCCTGGTTAAAACCAGACCATTCTCAGTTGTAACTGAGTGGCAAAGCCTCATAGAGAACCCATTTCCAGAGGGGCGTCACCAACGGACGTCGCTCAAACGCCTCTGGATAGACCTAAACCAATCAGAGCGATGAAGGAGATGACGTATGCGGAGAAACATCTCCCGAGTGTTGTTCTTAAAAAAATAAATAAAATCCCTTCCCCTAGTCAGATTTTTACTACTCTGAGCAATGCCTGAACTTTGTATTTTGAACACTTCTTGTGTTCTTCTTTGCGTCTTCCCGATGACTCGCTTCCTTTAGTCCTCAGTTGTAAGTCGCTTTGGATAAAAGCGTCTGCTAAATGACTAAATGTAAATATTCTTTGCTCTGGTTTTAATGGAACACTCCATCGTTTTTTCATAATTATTAAACTATGTTGTTCCCTTAACTAAGACGAGTTGATGCATACCTCTCTCGTCTCAGTGCACTCAATCACTCTGGCGCCGCGACACTGATCGCCCAGCTCGTTCGTTAGGATCCAAACAGAGATGAAGTTAGAAGCGATCAAACACCTCCACGGTTTGATACACTGTAACTGTATTTAAATAGAGAAACCGTGGAGGTGTTTGATCGCTTCTAACTTCATCTCTGTTTGGATCCTAATGAACGATCAGCATCAGTGTCGCGGCGCGCCAGAGCGATTGAGTGCACACACACGAGAGAGGTATCAACTCGTCTTAGTTAAGGGAACAACATAGTTTAATATGAACAAACGGTGGAGTGTTCCTTTAACAAAAAGGAAACAGTCAAATCGCTTAAAACAGACACGATAGCTGATTTGAACGAGTGATGTTCCACGGCGGCATCCATCTTTGTAATAATGTACAAAATTCTGCTTCACAGTCGCTGCGCTGTCGTCATCGTGTAAAGCCGCCCGACGTCTCTGATTGGTGCCGCGATTTTGGCGGATTGGAAATGGGCTTGAATGAGCTCTTTGCCAGACTAACTTGCAGAGCAAATCTAAATTTGCCGGAAGTTGTCTGGGTTTTCCCAGGCTAAAGCGATGCGTTCGAGGAAGAAAAATATTCATATTTAAAACTTTATCTGCTAAAATGAAAGATGCACTTTTATGATGGACAGATGCACTTTTATGATGGACAGATGCACTTTTATGATGATAGATGTACTTTTATGATGGACAGATGCACTTTTATGATGGATAGATGCACTTTTATGATGGACAGATGTACTTTTATGATGGACAGATGCACTTTTATGATGGATAGATGCACTTTTATGGACTTCTAAAGACACCCATTGGATCTCATTATACAGCTTGGAAGAGCCAGGACATGTTTTAATAAAACTGATTGTGTTCGTCTGAAAGCAGAGTGTCTTATACACCGAGGATGGCTTGAGGAGAGTAAATCAAGGGCTAATTTTCATTTTTGGTTGAACTATCCCTTTAACTGTTTAACATTAAAGTGATAGTTCATCTAAAAAAGTAAATTCTGTCATCATTCACTCTCCCTCAAGTTGTTTCAAACCTGTGTGAATCAGTGAATGTCTTTCTTCTGCTGAACACAAAGGAAGATATTTTGAAGAATGTCGATAACCAAACTGATGATCTCCATTGACTTCCATAGTACTTTTTAGTGAAAGATATTTATCATGTCACAAAATGTTTATTTCAAATAAATGCCGTTCTTTTGAACTTTTTTATTTATGAAAAGAATCCTCAAAAATATATTACATTTGTTGCAAATTAACAATTCAGAGCCAATAATAGTTGATAATTATACATTATAATTATTGATTATTATTATAGTATATATTTCCCCATATTAGTGCTGGGCAATGATTAATCGTTATAATACTCACATATGCATGTATATACTGTATAAATATTTACAAATAATTAATATTATATATATTAAATTTAAATATTTTATATATAAATAATAAATTCTTCATAAAGGAGAACTCCGGTCAATTTTAACATTGAGCAAATTTTTTTGTCAATTTGGAGTGCTGTCAGTACATTAAGAATGTGTGTGTCCCATGATCCTCTCTGTGTGTCACTCAGGTGTGTGGCTCGGAGTCATGAGTCTGGCCTCATGTTTGTCTGACGGTGTGTTTCTCTGCTCATGTTTGCTGGATCTGCTGCCTGATTATCTGACCCACGCCAGAGAAACCTTCAGCCGGCTCGGCCTCGCGGTCAGTCATTCATTATTATTATTTATTATTATTATCACAGTATGTGACTAAGTGCGTTTACAAATTGTACTGGTGAGTGTACAGTATATAGCGTTCAAAAGCTTTGGGTCGGTACGATTTATTAATATTTTTGAAAGAGTCTCTTCTGCTGCATTTATTTGATCAAAAATACATGTTTCCACACTTAAGCATTTCCCTCAGCTCCTCCTTGATGGCTCTCATCTGGCCTCTGGGTTTCTGTAAGGCAGCTGCTGTACGATTTTCCCCGGGACAGTATGGCTCTCGTGATCATTTGAGTATGGCCTGGGATTGGGGAAAAAACATCTTTGTTACGATCCACTAGCGCCATCACTATCTGTCTTTGTTGTGGGTTCAGATCTGGGCTCACATGGACTTCTTCTCGTGGTGGGTCACTGGGTTTCCTTGGGGAAAGAGAACACAACATCACGTCTCTAGGGTGCCAACGTTTCAAGAGGTTGACCTGGTATATTTGGTCAGGCTTTCTCTTGCCTTGTTGCCTAACCTTGTAATTGACTCGAAAGGGTCCCTGCCAGGTGGCTACGAATTTGCACTCTCATGTGGGCACCACTAACACTCGGTCTCCGGGCTGAAATTCTCTAGGCTGAACTGGACGTTATTTATAGCTTGTTGTTCCCTTCGCACTTTCTCCATGTGTTCTCTTACAATAAGGTAAATGGCTGACATTCTTTCTCTCATTTCCCCCACATGCTCAATGAACAATCTATGGGGGGAAGGCTGTTCCTATATACAGGAGAGAACCCTGTGGAGGCTTGTGGTACTTCTCTATTAGAAAACAGCAGATAGGGTAAGAGTTGATCCCAGTTTCTGCCATCCGTGTCACTGGTCTTAAGAAGCATTTGCTTGAGGGTCTTATTAAAACGCTCCACAAGACCGTCTGTCTGTGGGTGGTACACTGAGGTTCTTATCTGCTTTATCTTTAGGAAGGTGCAGAGCTCTTTCATTAACTGAGACATGAATGGGATTCCCTGGTCTGTAAGAATTTCTTTTGGGAGACCCACTCTAGTACTAATTGGGAATAATTCTTTGGCAATTTGTTTTGAAATATATATTGGTGACCCCTGCCGCTCCTCGGGAGAGGCCCCACAATGTCCATCCCAATCCTCTCAAAGGGGGTTTTGTTGATGGCTAAAGGAATCAAGGGACTACGAAAGTTGGAGCTGACTGCTGACACTCCGGGCAACTACGGCAGTAATTCTCTACTTCCTTATGCACACCAGGCCAAAATAACTGTTTCACTCTTTCTTTGGTCTTTTCCACCCCTAAACATGCCCCAAGCAGATGCTTTATTTGTGTTACAACCCTGGCTCTAGGGATGCAACATAAAGGACACAAAAGACAGAAATCTGCCAATCAAAATAAAGTTTATTTAATATAAAAGAAAAAGGGGACTGTAGAAGACGCAAGACGAGAGAGAGCAAGAGCATGCGTCCTAGATTTAAAGTGGCTCCCGCCAGGTGACTCCAATTAACCGGTTGATTGCAGGTGATCTACCAGGGAAACTGCAATGGCCCACAGATTAGAACACTCCCACATAACAGTTTGGTAGAGCAACCCATTCTTGATTGCAGAATATGGGACTTTTCACTTGTGGACTAGCAAATCTGGGAGTAGGGGCTCTACGGAACAACTTTTGTTGGGGTTGCGCACTGGTTGGGAACCGCGTGTTCAGCGTTTCTGCACTGGCTTGGTATCTTTCAACAACTTCTATAATTTCTTGGGGTGAACTTGAGTTATTCTGACTGACAAATCATTTAGCTTCAGGGGGTAGGGCTCCTAAAAAAATGTCCATCACCAAGGAATCAACCACTTCTGTTGCTGAGCACCTACCGGGCTCTAACCATTTCTTAGCCAGAAGCATTCATTCGTGCATCTGTGTACGTGGTGGCTGTTCTTTCTTGAAGCACCGTGCATGGAACCTTTGGGCCCTCCCGAATTCTGTAAGACCACTGCGACTTAATATTTCTTTCTTGAAGGAGTCATAACTATTGGCCAATGTTGGGTCTAGATCTAGGAAGGCTTTTTGTGACTCTCCAGATAAAAATGATGCCAATATTTTAGCCCATTGATCTTTTGGCCATTTTTCTCTGAAAGCAGTTGTCTCAAAGGCATGTAAGTAAGCTACGTCATCATTCTCTCCCATTTTAGGAATAAAGTCACTAGCCTGTGTCCTGCTAACATCTTGGGCTTGTTTCATTTCCAATTCTCTAACTTTAAGGTTATTAGCCCAGTTTTGTTCCTCCAGTAGGGCAGCTTGGATTTGCTGCTGCACTTTGTTACTCTCTATCATTGTTTAACAGGTTAGAAAACAGGTTTGTGAGGTCCTCCACATCACTCTGGAACGTCAGCAGTCATCCACTTGCCTGCATTCTCCACCATATGTGACAGCATGAAAGGTTTAGGATCTTTAGTTTGTGCAAGTTCCCAGGAAACACCGCTTCAGCAGTCTCTTAAATATGCAGCCGTGTTTAATAATCAAACAAAAAAGTTTACAACTTAAATATCCTTAGCTCAAAACAACTTAATCTTTGTTTCAGGGGACATGTCCTTTCCCCAGCCACACACACCATCAACAGGTTCTCACACCCACGATTGGAGCCTGCTCATTAGCTGATGCTGTCCTCTCAGGCTGCCTGGGTTTTGTAGTCCTTAACAGGCGGCCATCTTGCTCCAGTCATCTGAGGCCAATGTATCTGACGTCTAGAACACGCCCTCCCATGATTCCACAATAGATAATAAAAATGCATGTTGAGGGTTTAATTTGTAAACCTTTGTTCTGTATTACCACTAAAGGAGGAGTTAAAACGTTCCCCGATGTTAAACATGTGATTAATGAGAGTTTCTGTCTTTGCAGCTTCATTTCCCGCTGGCCGAGTTCATCGTGTCCATGGGATTCCTTCTGGTGTTTGTGTCGGAGCAGATGCTGCTGGCGTTCCGAGATCCGATGGACCACGAATCCCTCGAGAAAAAGGAGCTCATAGACCCTCACATGACCAAGAGTCAGGATTCTCCCGGGCGTTCCCATCGTCTCTACTGGACCGACGGATCCCTCGAGAAACAGGCGCTCACAGACCCTCACATGACCAAGAGTCAGGATTCTCCCGGGCGTTCCCGTCGTCTCTCCGGGGCCGACGAAACCCTAGAGAAACAGGCGCTCATAGACCCTCACATGACCCACAGTCGGGATTTTCCCGGTCATTCCCATCGTCTCTCCTGGAGCGACGGATCCCCTTCTCCGGAGCACGTGGGTCTGCGTATGTTTCTCCTGGTGTTCTGCCTGTGTGTGTGCGCTCTGGTCGAGGGTCTGAGCGCAGGATCCCAGCCGGATCCCGAACTAATCCCGCAGATTTGTGTGACGCTGTTCCTCCGGCAGGGAATATTGGCGTTCAGTCTCTCCATACGGATGAGCCACTACGGTCTCCGTCAGGCCGTGGCGTCCGCATGCCTCTTTCTGTTCTCCCTCTCCTGTCCAGTGGGAATCGGAATCGGGATGGGAATGGGAATGGTCGGGATGAATCCCAGCGCTCCGGGTCAGCTGGTCCGATGTGCCGTCGAGGGTCTGACGTCTGGGATCTTCATCTACATCTCCATCGCTGGACTGCTGTGGCAGGAAGCGGCCTCTCCGAAGCATCGCATCCATAAAGTCACGCTCCTGCTCACGGGATTTGCTCTGGTTACTGCCGTTCTGTTCTGTAAAGTCTGATCGGAGCGCTTGGATCAGAAAAGGTGCTTTAAAGGAATAGTTCACTTTGAAATAAATTTTTGATATGTTTTAGCTTACCTCAAGGGCATCCAAGATGTAGGTGTCTTTGTTTCAATTTTGATATTTTTAGGTCAAACCGTTCTTGTCTGTCAGTCATATAATGCAGGTCTATGGTCACCACCTCAAAGAGCATCACAGAGAAGTCCAAATTAAACATGATTTAATGACTCATAAATGTAAGTACACATTGATGGCCTAAGACACGAAACGAGCGGTTTGTGTGAGAAAACGAACAGTATTTATATAGTTTTTACCTCTTGTAACCACAGTCACGAAGCGCCCGCGCCCTCAGATCACTTGGACTTCTCTGTCATGCTCTTTAAGGTGGTGACCATAGACCTGCATTATATGACTGACAGACAAGAACGGTTTGACCTAAAAATATCAAAATTTAGACAAAGACACCTACATCTTGGATGCCCTTGAGGTAAGCTAAAACATACAAAACATTTTTTTCAAAGTGAACTATCCCTTTAAAGGTGCTGAATGTAGCTTTTTCACTCTACTGAAGCATGAAATACCATAATATGTTTGCAGATATTTAGGAAACATGCCAAGTTCATATACTTGTTTCTCTGAAAAACACTTCTACAGCCAGTTATTTTACTCATTATTTTATACATTCCGTGTTGTCTGCCTGTGTTTGTTTTGGTCTGTGACTCCGCCCACTGCCAGTTCAGCCAATAGGATTTCGACTCCCGGGATATATTGCAGCCAGCAAACAAAATAGGTCAGAGATTGCAGATTCTACCCAACCTAAAAAGTGTAAATCTCCTTATCATTCCTGTTCTGGCAACCCTCGTGAGCGTCGAGTCTGAGGAGGCGGGGAAACCGATCTCTGATATTCTGAATTTGGACTGCAGTACCTATTTCCACCACTGTTATTCTTACAGACTGCACATTTAAATACACAACATTTCAATATAATCAGAAAGCACTCGTTTATTTACTGGAGCTCATGCGGAGAATAAAGTATTCATAGATCATTTTTTTACATTTTCTGCTGTTTGCTCTTATTTAACTCTATTAGGCAGTTTTATATTAATGTAGGCTATTATACAAAGTGCAACAGTATTTTTACACATGATCAGATTCTGTATTCCTGCACAACATTAAATACAAACACACACATCTGTATTATCAGATTAATGTCAGAATGATGCAAACATCTGATTCCATGTCTCACAACAGATGTGGTAGAATCAATAATAATATGTGAGCTGTGTTTTAGTGTGTGTATGTGTGTGTGTTGTGTTGTGTTGTGTTGTGTTCAGTTGTCAATTCAACATTAAAGAGCTTTATTGGCATGGCTGTAAACCAGTGGATCTCTGAGTGAGTGAGTGGAGGCGGGGCCATTTGCATATTCATAGAACGCACATACTAAATGAGACAAGGGTGTCGAGTTACATTCAAGATATTTTAAGGCATGAAGAATATTTTTCAAGAAAAAAAAGCTGAAATATGTCAGTTTTGAGGATACAATTATTGACTACAGGGGATCTTTAACTTTTTTAATTTACTCACAACATATAGCAATATTCATTATAAAAATTTTATTAACTTCCATTACTTTTTTAGGTCTATAAATAATTTTAAATAAATAATTATTTTTTAGTGAGAAATAAATTAACAAAAATAAAAACAAAGAAAATTAAACACATACTAAAATAATTACACAATTAAATGCAAAATTAAAACGAATATTTTAAAATGAAAAGCAACCTAAAACTTACCATAAAAATGTTTTTTAAAAATCGAAATAAATACTTACTTAAACTTAAATCGTAAAAAGTTATGTTTAAAGAAATATTTTCAAATGGAGAGCGTAAATGGAAACAAGCTAATTTAGAGGTCTTTAGAATCGCGTGTAAAGACAGTATCCCACGTTATAAAAAGGCCCTAAAAACGGCCAGGGCTGAGCACCTCCGCAAATTAATAGAAAACAACCAAAAAAATCCAAGGTTTTTATTTAATACGTGGCCAGACTAACAAATAAACAGACGTCGTCTGAACAAAATACCTTGTTACAGTTTAGTAGTAATGATTTCATGAACTTCTTCACCGAGAAAATTTAAAGCATCAGAACCACAACTGTAAACGTTCAATCTTCAAACTATAGAACAAAAAGAGTTAAATAAACTTATCACTTCATCTAAAACAACAACATGTTTATTAGATCCTATACCAACTAAACTACTGAAAGAAGTGTTACCTATAGTGGAAGAGCCTCTTCTCAATATTATTAACTCATCTTTATCTTTAGGTCATGTTCCAAGAACGTTCAAGCTGGCAGTTATAAAACCTCTTATTAAGAAACCACAATTAGATCCAAATAACCTAGTAAATTACAGACCCATTTCAAATCTTCCATTTATGTCTAAAATATTAGAAAAAGTTGTGTCCGCTCAACTCGGCTCTTTCTTACAAGAAAACGACATCTATGAAAAGTTTCAGTCTGGATTCAGACCGCATCATAGCACTGAAACTGCGCTGGTTAGAATAACAAATGATTTACTTTTAGCTTCGGACCAAGGCTGTATCTCAGTACTAGTTTTACTTGATCTTAGTGCAGCGTTCGATACTATAGATCACACAATACTCCTAGATCGACTACAAAACTATACTGGTATTCAAGGACAAGCATTAAGCTGGTTCAGGTCATACTTATCCGACCGCTACCATTTCGTCTATTTAAATCGATCATAACTTCGGCAAACTATGGAGTGCCGCAGGGATCTGTGTTAGGCCCTCTATTATTCTCAATATATATGCTGCCACTTGGTAATATTATAAGGAAACATGGAATTAGTTTCCATTGTTACGCCGATGACACTCAAATATACATTTCATCACGGCCAGATGAATACGCTAAATTATCCAAATTGACAGACTGTGTTAAAGATATAAAAGATTGGATGACGCGTAATTTTCTTTTATTAAATCCAGACAAGACAGAAGTAATACTTATCGGTTCTAAAAACCGTCCACAAAACCTCTCACAACACTACTTTAACATAGTAGGATGCCCTGTTACTTTATCCTCTACTGTAAAAGACCTGGGTGTTATATTAGACTGCAACCTGTCTTTTGAAAAGCATATTTCATATGTAAGCTACGTAATATGCTATCAGTCTCTGATGCAGAAAAGTTAGTTCATGCATTCATGACCTCGAGACTAGATTACTGTAATGCTTTATTAGCTGGTTGTCCTGCATCTTCAATAAACAAGCTACAGTTAGTCCAAAATGCAGCCGCTAGAGTTCTTACTAGGTCAAGAAAATATGATCATATAACACAGATTTTATCATCACTTCATTGGTTACCTATAAAGTTCCGTATTAATTACAAGGTATTGCTACTGACCTATAAAGCCCTAAATGGTTTAGCTCCAGTCTATTTAACGGATCTACTATCGCCCTATAATCCATCGCGCTCTTTAAGATCACTAAATTCGAGGCTTCTGGTCATTCCTAGGATATCCAGATCCACCAAAGGAGGGAGAGCATTTCCACATTTAGCTCCGAAGCTCTGGAATAGCCTTCCTGATATTGTTCGTTGCTCAGACTCGCTCTCCCAGTTTAAAACTAGACTAAAGACGCATCTATTCAGCCAGGCATTCATATACATTTTTTATCTTACAGTTACTGTAAATCCGGCCTCTAGTTCATAAACGCCAGAGGAGAACTGGCCCCCGACTGAGCCTGGGTTCTCCCAAGGTTTTTTTTCTCCATTGGGTCACTTGATGGAGTTTTAGGACACCATTGGGTCACTTGATGGAGTTTTAGGACACCATTGGGTCACTTGATGGAGTTTTAGGACACCATTGGGTCACTTGATGGAGTTTTAGGACACCATTGGGTCACTTGATGGAGTTTTAGGACATCATTGGGTCACTTGATGGAGTTTTAGGACACCATTGGGTCACTTGATGGAGTTTTAGGACACCATTGGGTCACTTGATGGAGTTTTAGGACATCATTGGGTCACTTGATGGAGTTTTAGGACACCATTGGGTCACTTGATGGAGTTTTAGGACATCATTGGGTCACTTGATGGAGTTTTAGGACACCATTGGGTCACTTGATGGAGTTTTAGGACACCATTGGGTCACTTGATGGAGTTTTAGGACATTATTGGGTCACTTGATGGAGTTTTAGGACACCATTGGGTCACTTGATGGAGCTTTAGGACACCATTGGGTCACCTGATGGAGTTTTAGGACACCATTGGGTCACTTGATGGAGTTTTAGGACACCATTGGGTCACTTGATGGAGTTTTAGGACACCATTGGGTCACTTGATGGAGTTTTAGGACACCATTGGGTCACTTGATGGAGTTTTAGGACACCATTGGGTCACTTGATGGAGTTTTAGGACACCATTGGGTCACTTGATGGAGTTTTAGGACACCATTGGGTCACCTGATGGAGTTTTAGGACACCATTGGGTCACCTGATGGAGTTTTAGGACACCATTGGGTCACCCTGATGGAGTTTTAGGACACCATTGGGTCACCTGATGGAGTTTTAGGACACCATTGGGTCACTTGATGGAGTTTTAGGACACCATTGGGTCACCTGATGGAGTTTTAGGACACCATTGGGTCACTTGATGGAGTTTTAGGACACCATTGGGTCACCTGATGGAGTTTTAGGACACCATTGGGTCACTTGATGGAGTTTTAGGACACCATTGGGTCACCCTGATGGAGTTTTAGGACACCATTGGGTCACCTGATGGAGTTATAGGACACTATTGGGTCACCTGATGGAGTTTTAGGACACCATTGGGTCACCCTGATGGAGTTTTAGGACACCATTGGGTCACCTGATGGAGTTTTAGGACACCATTGGGTCACCTGATGGAGTTTTAGGACACCATTGGGTCACTTGATGGAGTTTTAGGACACCATTGGGTCACCTGATGGAGTTTTAGGACACCATTGGGTCACCTGATGGAGTTTTAGGACACCATTGGGTCACTTGATGGAGTTTTTCGGTTCCTTGCCACTGTTGCCTTTGGCTTGCTCAGTTGGGGATATTCAAATGAATTAACCAATCATTAATACCATTGATCAGCCCTACCAAACGTGGATGTCTTTTTTCCACTAATAAACGAACATTGTTATGTTGTTTTGATTGATACGGTGAAGCTGCTTTGATACAATCTGTATTGTGAAAAGCGCTATATAAATATACTTGACTTGACTTAATCAAAAATAATCAAAATAAAACACATACAATTTAAATGTAAAAAAATATATAACACTTTTTTCAATACTAGTTGTGCTGTAAGTCCGTCAGTGTTGGTGTGTGTGTGTTGAGTTTGAATGTTAAAATGTTGATGTGTGTGTGTTGAGTTTGAATGTTGAGTGTGTACAGTGTGTGTGCGCGTGTAAGTCTCGCTCGTGCCCCTAGAGGGCTCGTCTGTCTCTCTCTGTCAGTAAGTGTGTGTATGTCGGTTCTTCGGGTCTGTATGTGAGTTCGGGGTTCGATCATCATCATGTCCTCCGCGGGATCATGCGGACCGGCACCGGGACCGAATCACGGCGGTTCCGGTCCCTCAAACCCGCGAAAGTTCAGCGAGAAGATCGCGCTCCACACGCAGAGACAGGCTGAGGAGACCGCGGCGTTCCAGCAGGTCATGATGGACCTCACCTCCACCCGGGTAACACACACACACACACACACACTCACGGGAACCGGATCGCGGTTCCGACATTCTCGCTGAAAAGCGTCAAATCCGTGTTTTACTCTCGTCTCGTGAGCGCGCTCGGCGGCTGGCAGGAGCGCGCGCGAGCAGGTAGTAGCGCGCTAGCTAACGGAAGCTAATGACAATAACGCTGTTATCATGAAAATGGAATGACAGAAAGACGCCAAAGAGACTTTAATTATACGGTAGATGTTAGAAGAGCTACTTTGACGGTAAACGACATTAAAAGAACGTTAAATAAGTGTGTGAGTTTGATTAGTCTGTCAGACCGGAAGCGGTTAGCAGTAGATTAGCATGAACACACACA
>JAULUF010000019.1:17165000-17180000 GCA_031834385.1 Semotilus atromaculatus | reverse complement strand
AAACACGGGGAAGTACTTTAGTAATGGAGTGAAACGGGTTGTGATGCGTACGGATCAGGTCCATGTGACCCGCGGATTAACTGCTACATTAACCACCGTAGAGTGAAGGTTTATAGTTTGGACGTGTTTTGTCTTGACAATTTACACATTCAAATAATTTTAAATGTGGAAGAAAAGGCGAGGACTAGAATCGGGACTCACACGTTATCTGTGCACACACACACAAACACACAAACGTACACACAAACACACACACACAAACGTACACACACACACACTCGCAGAGACACTGAACTGGTTCCTCTTCTTGCTCCTGAACGGACACACAAACACATAATAATGTGTAAATGCGTGTCTCCAAGTGTTCTGTCATCAGGGAACAGAGAATGTGTGTGTCAGTTTATACGGTCTTAAAGTGACGGTAGACTAATATTCCTGCTGTGGTCTGTGTCATTAATGTTAATAAAATAACAAAACACAGCTTTAACAAAGATAAACTTATAGATGAACAAATTGTGCTATTTTACATTTAGACCTAATTATTAATTTCTGGGCCTGAATACTGTTAGACTTCGTTATTTAGTATTCATCTCTGCTTCCAATTTGTGTATTTGTTCTTATTTTATTACTGACTGTCCACTTGTTTTTAATAATGTGTAATCTTTATCAGTTCGGCCAGTAGTTTATGATGTGGTATAGAAGAACACCCCCCCCCCCCCCATATACTTTTTTTAAATTTTTTAAAAATTTTTTTGCTGACCCAAAAAATGATCCGATTACGATTTAAAAAACGTAAATGATCCGAACTGTGAATTTTGTGATCCGTCACACCACTAATTAATAATCAACTATTAATGAAATAACAAGGAATCAGGTTTTCCTTGATCTCTTTTGTTGAGATTTATTATGCGAGTACAGATGTGTGTGTGTGCCGTTTGTGTCCTTGACCTCTGACCCCAGATGGACAACCCTAACAGCAGCGCTGTGTACCTGACTCCGCCCCCTGACCCCAGCTGGAGAAGGTAACGTCTCATTGGCTCACACTCCGTGATGCGGCACTCTCCACGAGAAGGGTTTCAGACCGGCCGTCGCTTTCCAGCAGAGAAACACTGTAACACATTAAATGCATATCAATATCAATATCTGCCAATAATATTAGTCTGAGTGAGATTGTTAAACGCTTAGTTTTATGATCTGTAGTTGTAAAACACATAATGCAATTATGATTGAGAGAAGAGCTAATGAACCTTCCTGAGGATCATATTTCATACTTATGATTGTTATTATAAATGATGATCAAGTAAAGCTGCTTCAGTCCAGCTGAAATATTAATAACAATACAGAGTTATTCTTGCGTTTCCTTGATAAAATCAGAGCAGATTTGACACAGAAAGACTCGTGAAGCTCGAGCCGAAGGAGGACGCTTGTACAATTACACTAAAGACTTTTACTGGACAGAAGAGTGACCGACCGAGACACAAGCACTGCAGGAGATCGAGGAAATATCATATTGATCTTTCATGTATTATGAATTCTCGTATTAAATACAGTACATTAGGGCTCATTTAACTCTTTCCCTGCCAGTGTTTTTGATCAATTTCACGAAACTTTCATGGCCCACGGAATATTTCGTTTATGAATATCTCAACATGCAATATATCGAAAGAACATGAACAACATTTTAAACAAAATGTTGTTCGGATGTGATTCAGAGCGAGATCGAGTCCCTCAAAGCGTCAGTCGTTTCCTCTTCATGGGTTCAACGGTTCATGCAGTTTTGATTTATTTTCTGTTAAATGTTTGATTTATTGATTTATTTTACTTGTGCGCCAGCGACGCTTGTTTCTGCTTCTCCTGTGTTTCGCCTGGAGATTCGGTTCTCTTTCAGAAGACGTGTAATAACAGTGGGAACACAGATCACTGGAGTATTGTCACCGGGGGAAAGAGTGAGGAACAGGTTACAGGGGTTGGTGTTATTGGCTGCACACACTACAGTCAGTGGAGACTGTAGATTATGGGCTTCCCATCGAGGCGCTTAGTGATGATGTCATTTACTGACCTCTGCTGTAAAATGTCACGAGTCGGGATTTGAACCCTGTTTGTGGACAGTGCTGTGTGTGTGTGTGTGAGAGAGTGAGTGAGTGAGTGAGTGAGTGAGTGAGTGTGTGTGTGAGAGAGAGACAGAGTGTGTGTGTGTGTGAGTAACTGATCTGCATCTTCTCATCTGCTCTTCTGTTCGTGTCTCTCAGGAGATGCTCCTCTTTAGTCTTTGCTGCTGTTCCTCGTCTTGTTCTGGTTGAATGATTCTGATCTTAAACTTCATCTCACTGAGATGTTCGTTGTGTTCTGATGGAGGGGATTTCAGCAAACATTGGTGAAGATAGATCAGAAACATCTGAACGCTTTTAACACACACACACGCATACACACACACAGTCGCACACACATACTAACAGACTGAATGTGTATTTGCGCGGGTCAGATGGTTTGGTCCGTGTTTAACCTCTCTTCGCATCTTGACACACACACACGCACGTACACGCACACATACGCACGCACACACACACACTTACACACGCGCACGTACACGCACACATACGCACGCGCACACAAACACACACACACAAACACTTACACATACGCGCACGCGCACACAAACACTTACACATACGCACACACACACATACATACGCACACGCACACACACACACACACTTACACATACACATACACACACACACATCCAGCTCTGCTCTGTCGCTCCTCTGGTTCTGTCGTTCCTCTGGTTCTGTCGCTCCTCTGGTTCTGTCGCTCCTCTGGTTCTGTCGTTCCTCTGGTTCTGTCGTTCCTCTGGTTCTGTCGTTCCTCTGGTTCTGTCGTTCCTCTGGTTCTGTCGCTCCTCTGGTTCTGTCGTTCCTCTGGTTCTGTCGTTCCTCTGGTTCTGTCGTTCCTCTGGTTCTGTCGCTCCTCTGGTTCTGTCGCTCCTCTGGTTCTGTCGTTCCTCTGGTTCTGTCGCTCCTCTGGTTCTTTCGCTCCTCTGGTTCTGTCGTTCCTCTGGTTCAGTCGCTCCTCTGGTTCTGTCGCTCCTCTGGTTCTGTCGCTCCTCTGGTTCTGTCGTTCCTCTGGTTCTGTCGTTCCTCTGGTTCTGTCGTTCCTCTGGTTCTGTCGCTCCTCTGGTTCTGTCGGTCCTCTGGTTCTGTCGTTCCTCTGGTTCTGTCGTTCCTCTGGTTCTGTCGTTCCTCTGGTTCTGTCGCTCCTCTGGTTCTGTCGTTCCTCTGGTTCTGTCGCTCCTCTGGTTCTGTCGCTCCTCTGGTTCTGTTGTTCCTCTGGTTCTTTCGCTCCTCTGGTTCTGTCGTTCCTCTGGTTCTGTCGTTCCTCTGGTTCTGTCGCTCCTCTGGTTCTGTCGTTCCTCTGGTTCTGTCGCTCCTCTGGTTCTGTCGTTCCTCTGGTTCTGTCGTTCCTCTGGTTCTGTCGTTCCTCTGGTTCTGTCGTTCCTCTGGTTCTGTCTCTCCTCTGGTTCTGTCGCTCCTCTGGTTCTGTCGTTCCTCTGGTTCTGTCGCTCCTCTGGTTCTGTCGTTCCTCTGGTTCTGTCGTTCCTCTGGTTCTGTCGTTCCTCTGGTTCTGTCGTTCCTCTGGTTCTGTCGCTCCTCTGGTTCTTTCGCTCCTCTGGTTCTGTCGCTCCTCTGGTTCTGTCGTTCCTCTGGTTCTGTCGTTCCTCTGGTTCTGTCGCTCCTCTGGTTCTGTCGCTCCTCTGGTTCTGTCGTTCCTCTGGTTCTGTCGTTCCTCTGGTTCTGTCGCTCCTCTGGTTCTTTCGCTCCTCTGGTTCTGTCGCTCCTCTGGTTCTGTCGCTCCTCTGGTTCTGTTGTTCCTCTGGTTCTGTCGTTCCTCTGGTTCTGTCGCTCCTCTGGTTCTGTCGCTCCTCTGGTTCTGTCGTTCCTCTGGTTCTGTCGTTCCTCTGGTTCTGTCGCTCCTCTGGTTCTTTCGCTCCTCTGGTTCTGTCGTTCCTCTGGTTCTGTCGCTCCTCTGGTTCTGTCGCTCCTCTGGTTCTGTCGCTCCTCTGGTTCTGTCGTTCCTCTGGTTCTGTCGCTCCTCTGGTTCTGTCGCTCCTCTGGTTCTGTCGTTCCTCTGGTTCTGTCGTTCCTCTGGTTCTGTCGCTCCTCTGGTTCTGTCGCTCCTCTGGTTCTGTCTCTCCTCTGGTTCTGTCTCTCCTCTGGTTCTGTCGTTCCTCTGGTTCTGTCGCTCCTCTGGTTCTGTCGTTCCTCTGGTTCTGTCGCTCCTCTGGTTCTGTCGCTCCTCTGGTTCTGTCTCTCCTCTGGTTCTGTCGTTCCTCTGGTTCTGTCGCTCCTCTGGTTCTGTCGTTCCTCTGGTTCTGTCGCTCCTCTGGTTCTGTCGCTCCTCTGGTTCTGTCGTTCCTCTGGTTCTGTCGCTCCTCTGGTTCTGTCTCTCCTCTGGTTCTGTCGTTCCTCTGGTTCTGTCGCTCCTCTGGTTCTGTCGTTCCTCTGGTTCTGTCGTTCCTCTGGTTCTGTCGCTCCTCTGGTTCTGTCGCTCCTCTGGTTCTGTCGCTCCTCTGGTTCTGTCGTTCCTCTGGTTCTGTCGTTCCTCTGGTTCTGTCGCTCCTCTGGTTCTGTCGTTCCTCTGGTTCTGTCGTTCCTCTGGTTCTGTCGTTCCTCTGGTTCTGTCGTTCCTCTGGTTCTGTCGCTCCTCTGGTTCTGTCGTTCCTCTGGTTCTGTCGCTCCTCTGGTTCTGTCGCTCCTCTGGTTCTGTCGTTCCTCTGGTTCTGTCGCTCCTCTGGTTCTGTCGCTCCTCTGGTTCTGTCGTTCCTCTGGTTCTGTCGTTCCTCTGGTTCTGTCGCTCCTCTGGTTCTGTCGTTCCTCTGGTTCTGTCGCTCCTCTGGTTCTGTCGCTCCTGGTTCTTTCGTTCTTCCGGTTCTTTCGTTCTTCCGGTTCTTTCGTTCTTCCGGTTCTTTCGTTCTTCCGGTTCTTTCTCAAACTGCTCGTCTCTTTATTTTGCTCTCAGTTCTGGAAGTAACAGGCGTTTTTTGTCAATCATGAAGGAACTGGAACAGTAACTTTCCCTCGGACAAGAGCCAGATGTTCCACCAGCTGCCCACCGGCGCGCTCAACAGGTGACGATTCTACAGATCACTCACACTAGAGGAGGCTTTTGGTTCTTGAACATCTGCAATCTTCAACCAGTGCAGTTCTTACACACCCAGAATCTTTCCTTTAAGTTTAAAAATTAATGTCGGTCAGTTTTTTTTTTAACTTTATTGGAATGGTACGAAAATTAGTAAAGTTATTGGCACTTGAAATGTGAACACACAAAAAAATCATGGACCTGATTCGAAAAGGTTAAATGGTCCTGAAAAAGTAATCACACTTCTCACAGTCAAAAATTAGGGCTTAGGAAATTAATTGGAGTCTAATTTCATCTAGTGGAAGCGTTTGGTACTGCAGCCGAGCTAAATCTGACTGAAAGCTCATTTTTTGAAATATCGTTATCATCTCTGTGCAAACTTCAAAAACGCGAATCTGTGAAACGGTGACGCGTGAGTTTAGTCTATAGATATGCGTGTTTGAATATATATATGTGCGCAGGCGGGTAGTCTTTCTTTACAATGTGACATCACCAAATTACCTGTCTGGCTGCATAATACTGAATTTTTAGTCGTTTCCGCGTATCCATGTGAACTGGAATCATGAAGGAGTATTATGGTCAATTATGCCAAACAATCTAAGATACTTGATTTATTTTTAGATTGTATTTTGTTCTGTATTTATATATGGTATTCATTTTGTTTAAGCAAGTCTTAAAATATTTTAAACCAGGATCAGTGAATCCCAGAGTGTTGACCCTGTCCCTGTGTGTTTACCCGTCTGGGTTTGTGTGTCCAGAACGAACTCGGATTCTGCGCTCCACACGAGTGTGATGAACCCGCCGGCTGCGGACCCCTTCTCGGCTGGACTCTCGCTCTCTGCGCAGGGCAGACGGGCCGGTCAGTGGCTTCGACACGTCTCACATGTAACCGTCATCGCGCGCGTGTGTGTGAGTGGGTTCTGACAGGTTCTGTTCTCCTCCTGTAGTCTTCTCCTATCCGGTTCCTCCCATAGAGGAGAACGGCCCGGGTGACGGACGCCTGCTCAAACCCTGGGACTCCAGGAAGGTGAGGGCTCATCTCATTTTATCTTCTGCTGTGTCTCTGTGTGTCTGTGTGTGTCTCTGTGTGTGTGTGTCTGTGTGTGTGTGTGTGTCTGTCTGTGTGGGTGTGTCTGTCTGTGTGGGTGTTTGTGTGTCTGTCTGTGTGTGTGTCTGTCTGTGTGTGTCTCTGTGTGTGTGTCTGTCTGTGTGTGTGTCTGTCTGTGTGGGTGTTTGTGTGTCTGTCTGTGTGTGTGTCTGTCTGTGTGTGTCTCTGTGTGTGTGTCTGTCTGTGTGTGTGTCTGTCTGTCTGTGTGTCTGTCTGTGTGTGTGTCTGTGTGTGTGTGTGTGTGTCTGTCTGTGTGGGTGTTTGTGTGTCTGTCTGTTTGTGTGTCTGTCTGTGTGTGTGTCTGTCTGTGTGTGTGTGTGTGTGTCTGTCTGTGTGGGTGTTTGTGTGTCTGTCTGTGTGTGTGTGTCTGTCTGTGTGGGTGTGTGTGTGTCTGTCTGTGTGGGTGTGTCTGTCTGTCTGTGTGTGTCTCTGTGTGTGTGTCTGTCTGTGTGTGTGTCTGTCTGTGTGTGTGTGTGTCTGTCTGTGTGTGTCTCTGTGTGTGTGTCTCTGTGTGTGTGTCTGTCTGTGTGTGTGTCTGTCTGTGTGTGTGTCTGTCTGTGTGTGTGTGTGTCTGTGTGTGTGTGTGTGTGTGTGTGTCTGTCTGTGTGGGTGTTTGTGTGTCTGTCTGTTTGTGTGTCTGTCTGTGTGTGTGTCTGTCTGTGTGTGTGTCTGTCTGTGTGTGTGTGTGTGTGTGTGTGTGTGTGTGTGTCTGTCTGTGTGGGTGTTTGTGTGTCTGTCTGTGTGTGTGTCTGTCTGTGTGGGTGTGTGTGTGTCTGTCTGTGTGGGTGTGTCTGTCTGTCTGTGTGTGTCTCTGTGTGTGTGTCTGTCTGTGTGTGTGTCTGTCTGTGTGTGTGTCTGTCTGTGTGTGTGTGTGTCTGTGTGTGTGTGTGTGTGTGTGTGTCTGTCTGTGTGGGTGTTTGTGTGTCTGTCTGTTTGTGTGTCTGTCTGTGTGTGTGTCTGTCTGTGTGTGTGTCTGTCTGTGTGTGTGTGTGTGTGTGTGTGTGTGTCTGTCTGTGTGGGTGTTTGTGTGTCTGTCTGTGTGTGTGTCTGTCTGTGTGGGTGTGTGTGTGTCTGTCTGTGTGGGTGTGTCTGTCTGTCTGTGTGTGTCTCTGTGTGTGTGTCTGTCTGTGTGTGTGTCTGTCTGTGTGTGTGTCTGTCTGTGTGTGTGTGTGTGTGTGTGTGTGTGTCTGTCTGTGTGGGTGTTTGTGTGTCTGTCTGTGTGTGTGTCTGTCTGTGTGTGTGTGTCTGTCTGTGTGTGTGTCTCTGTCTGTGTGCGTGGGTGTGTGTGTGTGCGTGTGTGTGTGTGTGTGTGTCTGTGTGATCAAATGTCTTCACAAAGACAGTAAAAGCTACTGAATAATGCCGTAATGAAAGCGTAGCTCAGTATGAAACAACAGAATTCAGTACAAATACAATACTTGCTAATTTTGAGACGCTGATTCTAAAAATAATGCCCTAGTTTTGCACTAGCATGTCACTTTCTTATAAAACATGAAGACTATTATTCCTGTCTCCAGGAAAACTGCCGTTTCCACATGCATGACATCATATCTATTAAGATTTTTGAAAAAAGGGTGTATTGTATATGTTTATGTAATTTTTTTTTTGTTTTTTTTTTTTTGTTTTTGTTTTTGTTTTGGTGTATGTCCTGTTGTTGGGCCTAGAGCCTGTAATAAAGTTATATATCATGCCTAATCCTGATTCTGGGTTAATGGGCAGTGACAGAAGAGTGTGTGAACATGACCCAGATGTTCTGCTACGTCTGTGTTTTCTCCTCAGTCAGGGTCTGGAAGAGTGAACTCAGTCCATTTTCTCCATAAGGAAACCGATGTTTCACAATAACTTATAAAGCATTAGAGTCAGCCCTGCTGTGAGAGATGTTGTTAACCGATGGAATCTGCTTCTGGTGAAGCCGTCAGCCCACGGCTTAGTTTTACAATAATCTGGTGAAGAACTACATTACCCATGATGCTCTACAGAAAATTAAATTAATTTTCTATTAAACATTTTGTTTATAAACTTGTTTATGTGAAGTTTTTTTGGGATAAATGAGTTTTTGAGCATATTTCCACTCCTGTGAAGGTTAGATGATACGTTAGATGAAACCTTTGACTCCTGAGCTTTTGTTATTTTGATAAGTGCATCAAAGCTGATGCATATATTTACTTAGACATCTTCATTCTTATTTTGTGAAAAAACTTTTCAGAAAAAACTGAAAAATTTTAGGCTTTTTTTTGCAATTCAGCAGAAATGTTTGTTCAAGATGCAGGGCTGTGTTATAGATAAACAAACGCGTGTGTGTGTGTGTGTTTGACTCGTGTCTCGTCTTCTCTTCAGCTGCCGCTGCTCTCTTCACGACCACGGTCCTGTGAGGTGCCTGGGATCACGTGAGTTCAACCGGCCAATCACACGCCTCACACCATCAGTCAATCATTCACTCGACTCATCCTCTGAGAGTGTGTGTGTGTGAGAGAGAGAGAAAGTGTGTGTGTGTGTGTGTGTGTGTGTGTGTTGAGCTCATCTATTACTCTAGCCTCAGCACTGCTATTGAACTCAAATAAAAAGTAGAAGCTGAAACAGAAAACCGTGAGCCAACAACCAGAAGTGATCGTTTATTGGGATTTCTTTAGAGTAACAAATGTTCATATACTGTGTATATATATATATATATATATATATATATATATATATATATATATATATATATATATATATATATATATCACATTTATATACACACACTTCAGTTCACTTCAACAAATGAGCCAGTGCACAGCAGTGTAAATAAAACTAATGATGTGCGTGTCAGTGCGGATCGAGATTTACAGTCCGTTTTTCTTTCAATACAAGTAAAGGTCCACAATGGTGCTTTATTGCAGTGTTTCACTGCATCTTTACTCAGCACTCCTGCACACACACACACACACACACACACACACTCAGTTAAAGTGGTTTATCGGCAGGTTATATTTCTTGTCCAAAGGGTTTTTATCCTTCTCTTCCACTGCAGTGTGTGTTAGTCTTAGTGTGCAACTTCTCTCTTAGTTTTAGAACATATTTACATTTATTTAATTCAGCATCTGATTTTGCTTTACAGCAGTCAGTGTTATTAAGGTATGTAACTAATAAAATCCTTTGCAGTTGATCCACACATTATATTTATTTATATAAAAGCGTCTGATTAGAATGAAAGCAATCTGTGATTATAGTTAATGTTCGAGCTGGTTTAGTATTGAAACGGTACGTGGTGTTGGTCAGAATCAGTGTGTGTTCTATTAACTTGGACGGTTCCTGGTTTAAGACCATCAAGTTTCAGTCTCTCTTTGTGCTTATTTGCTGCAAATGCCCTTGTTTTTATATCAGTATCTGGGCATGTCCGTATTTATCAAGCCTGTGAGAATCACTCACAAGAACACTGCTGGGAATTGACTGAAGAGTAAAAAAAAATTATTGGCTTAAAGCTGCGCTTAAAAGTTATTTATCAAGCATCTCAGTCGTAATTTAAGTGATGATGATATGGTCTCGGCTGGTTCTTGGTTTTTAGACCATTGTTTCATTTAAGCGGGCGCTCTCTCTCTTCAATCCAACGCTGAAGTGATTAAACTGCAGTTCCTCCACTGGCCACTAGAGGCCGGCTGCAGAAGAGACTCAATCCCATAAACCCTCATGTTAAAATACACAACTTTACAGCAGAAATAAACATGTTTACAGCCTGGTGCAAAAACTGGTTTTGGTCTATATCGCTAATTTTATCCTTCATGACGACTGTGAGGGCGGTGAATATTTTTATAACTCATCCGTTTAAATTATATTAAGGCTTAAAGTTCTGCATAATTAAGGGTGTGGCCACTTGAGTGACAGGTGGATTGCCGCTGATGTCACTACTAGCCGTTTGTCTGCTAGCGTTAGCGTCACGTCACCTCAGCTAATCCGCCCTCGCTGCACATGTTCGTTTATCCGGGAGTGACGCTGCCAAGATGGCGACGGCCGGCTCCGCCCACTTTGGGCTTAAAAAATACTCTTTAGAAACACTGCGAATGACTTCACCGAAACTACAAACATATTTATTTACAGTCTATTAGGGCTGCACGATTTGGGGAAAATGTCATATTGCGATTATTGAGGTCAATATTGCGATTGCGATATAATAAACAAATGGTTTCATGAGTCAATTTGTTTGGTTCTAAAGCAAAATACACACACAGATTAGTGATAATTCTGAAATGTGTATTTCTCAACTCAAACTAGCAACAACTACTAATGATTGATAACACCTATAATGATCATTAAGGAATTGATCCCCCCCCCCACACACACACATTTTAAACATTAATTATAGCCATCCAATAGATTCCATCATTACAATTGAAAGCTATCTATTTTTAATTTTTTTTACTTTACATTTTTTTTATTAGGCTTCATTAGGCTTTTTAATTTAAGTGAACTTAATGTGTTAAGTCAACATTAAGTGAACCCATAATAAAATGTCATATTTACCTGTGCCCTTCCTGTCTAACAGGTAGCACATATACATAAATTGAATAAAGTTATCAAACAGTCTGCACTGCATAAATTATAAATTATATATAGACTAATCCTTATTAAAGCTACAGAAGTTCTTGAGTCAAGAGCAGTGAGTAATTTTCTCTGTTCCCTTTGTTCTGTGATTAACTTTACTGACAGAGCTTTATTGGCTGCTGGCCCTTTAAGAGCAGCCGCTGCTGACACCCGGATCTCACACGCGCCTCATTCTCTCAACTCTTTATGTCCATCATAAGACGGCTCTTCTGTTATGAAGATACTAGACAAATTATGTTTTGGCATAATTGTGTGTGTTATTGTTCGTTCAAGCTCGAAACAGAACAGTGTTCTGGCGCGCGGCCTGTGCATGCGCACGATTCTGGCGCGCGTCTTTCTGTCGGACATCCACAGGCAGCGCACTCTTTTGACTTTCACGCATGAATGGTTTAAGCATTCGCACGAATAAGAGCGGGATCATTTAACACTAGCCAAAGGATGACAAAAAATAACAGATGCTGCGTTAACAGCCCTAATTTGTTTATTTCAAATAAAATCGCAGCATTTTGCGTCATATAATCGCTTGACATCGCGATTACGATTGCGATATGATTAATCGTGCAGCACTACAGTCTATGGAGTCCCTCTGTGTTTATTTGCTGCATATGCGCTGGTTTCCAGATCAGTATCTGATCCGTTACTGTGTTTGTGTGTGTAGTGTGTTTCCCTCACCGGACCAGCAGGGCGGCGCTGCTCACGGCCCATCCGTGTTGAATACGGGCGGCTCGCTGCCGGATCTGTCCAGTCTGCACTTCCCGTCTCCTCTTCCCACGCCACTGGACCCGGACGAGCCCGGATACCCGTCGCTCAGCACCGGGAACCTGACCTGCACCCTCACCCAGCTGGGCATCACCGGCTCCTTCCACTCCACAGGTGCCACACATCTGTGCTTTACAGGCAGTGTTGGGGAAAGTTACTTTTAAAACTAATGCATTACAGTATTGCGTTACTCCACAAAAAAGTTAATAATTGCATGCATTACTTGGATACTTTTTATGAAAGTAATGCCTTACATTACTGCAGTACCAAACGCTTCCACTAGAGGAGATTCGTCTCATTCATTTCCAGTGTGCTCATTTCTGACCGCGAGGAGCACAAGTGTGGCTATTTTTTCTGGACCATTAAACCTTTACCAAGTTTTGCACCATTCTGATCAAGTAAAAAAAATAAAAAACTTTTTCAGTTTTCAAAGAGCACCAGAGAGTTAAAGGGTTAGTTCACCCAAAAAATTCCTCTCCCTCATGTTGTTCCAACCCCGTAAGACTTTCCTTCATCTGCGGAACATGAATTAAGATATTTGTGATTAAATCTGAGAGCTGGATCACTCCTCCATAGGCTTCTGAGGGACTGAAACTTGTTCCCCTGAAGTGTTATTAAAGACATCGTAGTATTCTCGTCGCTTGATAAACTGAAGATTCAGCCACTGTAGTCACTTGGACTATTTTAACGATGTCTTTAATAACACTTCGGGGGAACAAGTTTCAGACAGAATTTTCATTTTTGGGTGGACTAACCCTTTAAAGTTGGATATATAAAGTTCCAGAAAGAGCTGCTCTAATGCTGGCGTCATGTTTCTTCAGGTCTGCTGCCGTCTCTGCAGGGCACGTCGAGTAGCCCCTCCCTCCAGTCGTCGCTTAGCAACCCCAACATCCAATCATCTCTCAGCAACCCCAACATCCAATCATCTCTCAGCAGTCACTCGTTCCCAAGCTCCGCCTCCCTGCACTCGTCGATGAGCAACCCCTCCCTGCAGTCGTTAAGCCCCTCCCCCTCTCTGAGGTCATCGCTCAGCAGCCAGTCGTTGCAGTCGTCCCTCAGTAGCTCCTCCCTCCAGTCGGCAGCCAGTAATCCCAGTAATCCCAGTTTCTCGGGCTCGTTCGCTGCGCTCGCACCTGGACAGGGGCAGATGAACACGTCCCCCCGCAGACGAGCACAACTCTCACCTGTGATCCTGCCTCAGGACACGCGCCGACATCACCCCAAACAGTTCTCGCCCACCTCGTCCTCCCTCGGCTCCATCACACAGGTACACACACACACACGCACGCACGCACGCACACACACAGGTATGCACACTAACCCGACCCCTAAACCTACCCATCACACACACACACACACACTAACGCATACACACACTAACATTAACCCTAAACCTACCCATCACACACACACACACACACACACACTAAACCTACCCATCACACACAAGCGCACACACAGGTACGCACACACGCACAGTAACCCGACCCATCACACACACACACACACACACACACACACACACACACACACACACACACACACACACACTAACCCTAAACCTACCCATCACACACACACACACTAACCCTAAACCTACCCATCACACACACATACACTAACCCTAAACCTACCCATCACACACACACACACTAACCCTAAACCTACCCATCACACACACACACACACACACACACACACACTAACCCTAAACCTACCCATCACACAAAACGTTCTGTAAAATAATACTTTCTCTAAATAATACAATATTGTCAAATCTTGTAATACATAGAATAATAATAAAAACATCCAAATAATGGAAGAAAATATTATAACAACTTAAATTTAAATTTATATTCTCTTTGTCTCTTTCTCTTTGTGTGTGCGCGCATGTGGGTGTGTGTGTGTGTCTGCGTGTGCGTGTGTTTGTGTCTGTGCACGCGTCTGTGTGCGTGCGTGTGTGTGTGTGTGTGTGTGTGTGTGTGTGTGTCAGGGTGTGGCTCTGGACACCAGTAAGCTGCTGGGGGATCAGAGGTCGTCTCAGTATTCTTTCGGGCAGCAGGTTCAGAAAGGTCTTGTTCCTGCGCAGACACACACACACACGCACACACACACGCTCCGCCCGTCATCACAGACCACACAGCTTCATCTACACAACATGCAAAACCTGCACAAGAGCTTCCATCTGCAGCGGGCCAGCCAGCCCCCGGGCGCCGTGAGTTCTGGACCGGCAGATCTGGATGAGCAGAACCGCATCGGCCGCGAGATGGACGAGCAGAACCGCATCGGCCGCGAGATGGACGAGCAGAACCGCATCGGCCGCGAGATGGACGAGCAGAACCGCATCGGCCGCGAGATGGACGAGCAGAACCGCATCGGCCGCGAGATGGATGAGCAGAACCGCATCGGCCGCGAGATGGACCTGTACAACGTGAGTGACTCGAGCACATCCAGGACACTCGCTCACCGCGGCCCTGCGTGGGGTTAGGAGGGGGGCATTATTACAAATAAATAGATTGATTCACAAACAAATGTAAAGAGATTCCCAAAAGATTTATAAAACTCACAAATAGATAAATTGATATTTGCAAATATAATTTTTTTTTGCAGAAGTGTTTCAAAATCTACAGATGTGTGAGAGGATTTACAAATGCACAGAAAGCGGTTTACAAATAAATGCCAGGCAGAGTTGTGTTTGTGATATAAAACACATTTGTGAATTTTTTTATTTCATTTGCAAATCTCATTTCATTTATTTCTGAATTTGATACATTTTTGTGAATCTCAATCTATTTATTTTGAATAATGAAACAATTCTAACTCCATAGTATTGGCAATGTACCTGTCCATCACTCCTTATTATAGTCTAGTCAAGTCAGCTTTATTATACAGCGCTTTTTACAGCACACAGTGTTTCACAGCAGCTTTACAGAGATAACAGGAAGATAATGCAGGAAAGTTTGTTTCTAGAAGAAAATAGCGTCACAGTCCAGCTTGAGTAAGTTCACTGATGGTTTATTTTTGTTGTAAAAAAGTTATTAATTTAGTTCATTTTTATATATAGCCGCTCTGGAGAAAACAGTGATGTCATTATAAATTATTTATCTTTAGACATACAGTAAATTTGTTAAATGTATTTCGGAAAGGCATTTCACCACGTTATACACTCCCCTAAAGGATTATTAGGAACACCACACTAATACTGTGTTTGACCCCCTTTCACCTTCAGAACTGCCTTAATTCTACGTGGCATTGATTCAACAAGGTGCTGAAAGCATTCTTTAGAAATGTTGGCCCATATTGATAGGATAGCATCTTGCAGTTGATGGAGATTTGTGGGATGCACATCCAGGGCACGAAGCTCCCGTTCCACCACATCCCAAAGATGCTCTATTGGGTTGAGATCTGGTGACTGTGGG
>JAULUF010000019.1:17142500-17160000 GCA_031834385.1 Semotilus atromaculatus | reverse complement strand
CATCCCCGTTGACCAATCACAGCGGGTTTAGACGTGCCTCCGCTCAAATGTCCCAGCATGCACTGGACCACACCAGGTCAATGCAGAATTCACACATGCACTTAAAGCCGAAGTTCATATGTTCCTGAAGAGTGAAACACTGTGACTCGGACTCAGCCAATCATGTGAGTCAGGGGGCGGGACTATCTGACTGACTGACCAATGAGGGGCGAGGGGAGTGTTTGACAGAAAACGCTGAGTGGCGTGTTCAGAAAGCATACTGCAGATGTATCCCACAATGCATTGTGCTCGACAGTGCTGGGGAGTAACTGATTACATGTAATCTGGATTATGTAATCAAATTCCAAAAATTAAATACTTGTAATTATATTACAAGTTTAATGCTTAATATTCACAAAATGGCAGTAAATTATTCAGAATTCATTGATTCTCATTGATGAAGTTTTTTTTATCTTTCTAAATTAAAATTATCAGAGTTATTTTTGGAACAGCACACAGAGACTGGCCAATCGTCAGGCGACTATAATTACTTAGAGGCTGCACATCTGAAACATTACAATATTTAATGTTTTTTTGTTGTGGTTGTTATTGTTTAATAATGCCGAACTGTTTGCAAACTAATATTATTGAGTTGTTTGCACAGATCAGTTTGCAGTATTCCCTTCTGAACACAGCCACTGTCACACACACACACACACACACACACACACACACACACGCTTCGGTCAGCAGTTCTGGGTTTATCTCCTCGTGCTTGATGATCTTCGGTCACTGACTGACACACACACACACACACACACACACACACACACGCATGTCTGGTTTACTATCTTTGTGGGGACTCTCCATAGACGTAATAGTTTTTATACTGTACAAACTGTATATTCTGTCCCCTTACACTAACCCTACACACACACACACACACACACACACACACACTCTTGTCTGCAGTTTTGGGCTTTTCTCCTGTTTGATGATCTTTGATCGCTGACTCTCACTCTCACAGTGCTGAACAACTGAAGAGGAAAAGACCAAATATGTGTGTGTGTGTGTGTTTCTGTGTGTGAGTGTGTGTGTGTGTGTGTGTGTGTGTGCATTTTTGAGTGTGTGTGTTTGTGAGTGAGTGTGTGACACAGCTTACTAATAAGCATGCCCACACACACTCACTCACAAACACACACTCGATTGCTTAGCTATACTTATGAGGACCAAATGTCCCCACAAGGATAGTCAAACTTGAGATTCTACTTTGTGAGATTTTTTTGCTGGTCCTCACAAGGAATATTGATTAATAAACATAATAAAAGTTTTTTGTTTTTTTTTATGTTAAAACACAGCAATTTCTGTGATGGGTAGCTTTAGATGTAGGGTGTGTGTGTGCGTGCGTGTGTGTGTGCGTGCGTGTGTGTGTGTGATCAGGTTTACTGCTCGTCTGCACTCTGTTCTGCCTGTATTTGCACGATTATTCTCTTAAGCAAGGCCATATTCAGAGGAACACGTATTTTTATGTAATTAAAATCTGCGTACTAAGAGACTTATTTTTAAATAAAGTTGCTGTAGATATATGCATAATAAATGTCTTTGTATATGGATAAACAGATGTCGAGGAAGGAAAGCCGTGATGTTTTCAGGAGTCTCAGCACAGACACATTATACAGGATCTTTAAAACAGGACAATAACACAATCAGTCACGCAAACAGTCATTATTCAGTTCATTTTCATCCCTAATTCTAATGATATGCTGTAATTATAGGGAGAAAATGTGTTGAATAGCCATGAGAATATCACACACACATCTCTATATTTACATCTGGATTAAAATCATCATAGAATCTGCTGTCAAACCAACAAAACATCTGGATTTCCCTCGCTAATGCGAGATAAGGTTCATTAGTTAATATAACAATGAGAAATACATTTGTTCCAGTAGTATTTATTAATCTTTGTTAATGTTAGTTATAAAAATCCAGCTGTTCATTGTTTGGTCATGTTAGTTCACAGTGCATTAACTAATGTTCACAAACACATCTTTGGATTGTAATAACGTATTAGTAAATGTTGAAATTAATATTAACTAAGATTATGAAATGCTGTATTGTTCATTAGTTCATGACCAATGAACCTTATTGTAAAGTGTTCCCGCTGTAATTCCTCATGTGTGTCGGTTTGATGTTGTGCTGAAACACGTGTGTGTGTGTGTGTGTGTGTGTGTGTGTGCGCGCGCGCTGCGGTCGGTGTTGCTCAGCGCCGGACGCTGCTAGGTAAACATGGTCACTGTAGCTGTGTGTGTGTGTGTGTGTGTGTGTGTTGCAGCTCAGGTCTGATACACACACCAGTCAAAAGTTTTGGATCGATTTTTTTATGTTTTTAAAAGAAGTCTCTTCTGCTCACCAAGACTGCGTTTGATTAAAATTACAGTAAAAGTACAGAAAAAATGTAAATCATCTGTTTTCTATGTGAATATACAGTAAAGTGTAATTTATTCCTGTGATCAAAGCTGAATGTTCATCATCATTACTCCAGTCTTCAGTGTCACATGATCCTTCAGAAATCAGGATAATATGATGCTCAAGAAACATTTATGATTATTATCAGTGTTGAAAACAGTTTTTTACCATTTTATTTCAGGATTCTTTGATGAATAGAAAGTTGAAAAGAACAGCATTTATCTGAAATAGAATCTTTTTACTGCATTTTTAATCACATAAATGCAGTTTGGTGAGCAGAAGACACTTCTTGTTCTTTTCAAAACATTAAAAATCTTGCCGATCCAGAAGCTTTGCCTGGTGACAGAACAGATCATCCTCATCCGTCGCTCGAGCTCCACTAGTCCTGGCTTTTGTCTGAGGCGAATATGAAAAGAAAAAAATATTTACATTCTATTTTAAGATGGACTTTTTTTTTTTTTTTGCAAGTGTTGCTCTTAATTTCTTTTTGTTATTTTGATAACCAGGGAAAATGTATGTTGTAAATAATGTCCTTTAAGCGTAAGTGCTTCTAACGGAACATTTCTAAGACTGTATCCTCACCGTATTTTACAGAAAATAAAAAATCTACATGAATATGTGTAAGACTGACATCATTTCTTCCTTGGGGAAATATGTATTTTCTTTCACCATAATATATCACCATGATGAGGGACGACACACACACACACACACACACGCGCCAACACCAGCGACACACACACACACACACACATACATAACAAATATTTTCCTCATCTTCCCTAAAATAGTTTAATCATTATCAATCGTTAACTCTAACAATAACGGGCTTGGTAATCGGATGTTTATAAAATATAGAATTTTTAAATGTTTGAATTTTAATAATGTAATCGTATGAAACGTTTCCAATTGTAGTCTTCACTGTGGAAGTTTGTTTCCGTCACACATTGAAACATTTTATATGTTCACATGTTTATATTTCGCAATTGTGACTTTCTATAAAATCAGAATTGTGAGATAAATGCAATTCTGAGGAAAAAAAGGCAGAATTGTAAGTTTATTTCTCGCAATTCCGAGTTTATATCTCACAATTGTAACTTTATATAACGCAATTCTGATGTAAACTCGCAATTGTGAGAAAAAAAAAGTCAGGATTGTGAGATAGTCAATTACCTTTTTTATTTATTCTGTGGCGGAAACAAGCTTCCATAATTCACAGCTTAAATGTTATGTTAATGTCAAAACTAAATGTTTAATTTCAGCCCCCAAAAGGCAAGTACTGACAATATAATGCATTTTTGTTCAACTAATGTAGATTAACATGAAATTTCTTCCATAGCTTTCCGTACCTGTCACTCAGATTTATGGATATGAAATGTGTCCCACAATCCCTGAATCAGGATATTTTAACAGCGCTGTAGTATCAAGTTCAGGCATTATTTGCGTCTAAAATTGTAATGATTTAAGTCTATTATAACTTTTAAAAATCTGCAGCTGACATTCGAATATGATACATATATAAAATTAATTTGTCAAGAAATCATAAACGACTATGGTTGTTGTAGCGTTTCGAGCAGCGCTGAGAAAAGCAATGGGGATCACGTGATACCGTCTATGGTTCACGCGCAGTGAATAAAAAACAAACAGCGAGGAGTTAAAATATAATGTTATTAGTTTAGGCCAATCAGAAGCTTCCCTGTCGTTATTGAGTTGCTGTAATGCGTCTCCGCGCCGCCAGGCGTCAGTGCGCGCGTCGCGTCTGCAGCTGCTCGATGTGTGTGTGTGTGTTTCTGTGCGTGATGGCGGAGCGCGGGGACGGTCAATCCACGCAGTGACACTCGAACCCGAACCGGTACCGACCCGCCCGAGGGACAGCTGAGAGAGAGAGTCGCTGTGAGCCGAAGCTTCAGGATGAGATGAGAGCCGCACTGCTGTCGCTGAGGTGAGTGTGTGTGTGTGTGTGTGTGTGTGTCCCGAACCCGACCGGACCTGACGCGCGTGTGTGACAGCAGCGCAGATCACCGTATCGCTGATATGAATATTAATAACAACAACACAATAATAATGCGCGTGATGTATAGATGAGGATTCCTCACGAGATCAGATATAGAGTGTGTGTGTGTGTGTGTGTGTGTGTGAGTGAGAGAGAGAGAGAGTGTGTGTGTGTGTGTGTGTGTGTGTGTGAGAGAGAGAGAGTGTGTGTGAGAGACAGTGTGTGTGTGTGTGTGTGAGAGAGAGAGAGAGAGAGAGAGAGAGAGTGTGTGTGTGTGAGAGAGAGAGAGAGTGTGTGTGTGTGTGTGTGTGTGTGTGAGAGAGAGAGAGAGAGAGACAGTGTGTGTGTGTGTGTGTGTGTGTTAGAGAGAGAGAGAGAGAGACAGTGTGTGTGTGTGAGAGAGAGAGTGAGTGTGTGTGTGTGTGAGAGAGAGATAGTGTGTGTGTGTGTGTGTGACAGAGTGAAAGAAAGAGAGAGTGTGTGTGTGAGAGAGGAGAGATAGAGTGTGTGTGTGAGAGAGAGAGCGAGAGAGAGACAGTGTGTGTGAGAGAGAGAGAGAGAGAGAGAGACAGTGTGTGTGAGAGAGAGATTGTGTGTGTGAGAGAGAGAGACAGTGTGTGTGTGTGTGTGTGTGTGTGTGTGTGTGAGAGAGAGAGATATAGTGTGTGTGTGAGAGAGAGAGACAGTGTGTGTGTGTGTGTGTGAGAGAGAGAGAGAGAGAGATAGTGTGTGTGTGTGTGTGTGAGAGAGAGAGAGAGAGTGAGATAGTGTGTGTGTGTGTAAGTGACAGTGAGCAAATGTACATAAATATAATCAATGTTATATAGCTCAACATGATGAAATGTTAAATATGATTAGTGTGTTATTCTAATGTTGATCTAGCTTACAGACTAACACACACACAGAATAACATTATAACTTTAACTCGTTAACAGCGCTGCTTCCTCACAGGCTTCACTCGTCTAATAACTGTGAGTGTGTGTGTGTGTGTGTGTGTGTGTTAATACAGCGGCTCGTTAGTTTCGGAGAATTACATGTCCTCATTCCTTTATATCTGCGGGAATGTGGAGCTGATGTGTGTTAAAAACATTAATGTATTCACTCATCCATAAACATTATTACATCCGTCGGCATGACGACAAGTTCCATGATTCCACTTATTCACCGCGTCATCAATCTGCGTTACTGTAAGAGGTCAGCGCCCTCTAGCGGCACTAATTACATATTGTAGCTTTAAATACACGTTGAATTTCAGGCTCAGAAATGCAAGCACTGAAAATATGATGCATTAAAATGCAATGCATTCTTTTCGATCAGTGCAGTTTCACGTGACATTTACACTAATTTACTTCCATAAAAGAAAACCCATGGACTGATGATCTGCAGATGTTCTAGAGAATCATAATTACAGTCATGCAGTGATGCTCTCAGCTCGTGTTATAAATCCAGCGCAAACATTATTTTAATATTTTATTTTTATTTTGACTATATAATGAGTGAATTTTCAATAATGAAATAAATTGTGTGGGAAATGTTTCCATTTATTATTACTGCAGTTTCACAAAACATTTATCACTAATTTACTTCCATAACATTTAAATTATATTTAGAGTTTAAGGGTGTATTCACACCAGGAAAGTCCGATAGTTCACTTGCTTTGGTCCGGACCAAATAAAATGTTTTTTTTTTTGTTTTTTTTTTGGTACGCTTCGCTTTCACACTGCTCTTTTTGCAAGTGAACCAAAGTGTGTAAACAAAACCACACGTGTGCTAAGGTCGTCCATTCATTGGACAAGGATTCTCAAGTAGGGAAATCAGGAAGTGCAAAAAAGGCTCAGCATGGAGATATTTCGTACTGCAATATTTGTTCTTTTACTAATTTTGTGTTATTCTGTACAAACGCAATATGAAGAAACTAATGAGTATCATATGATACAATGTCATCTATACGATGTTGTAATTCAGATTTTGAGAAGACGACGATGTGCGACTAGCTTTCGTGAGGCTGTGCTCAGTGTGTTGTGTCTCGCATACGCGCTCCTGAATCCGGGAGATTTGAACTAATTCAGGGAGACGCCATCAATATGCGGGAGATTCCCGGAACTTCCGGGAGACTTGGGATGTCTGATGAGGCTCGTCTCTTCGAAGCTCCAGCTCAAACCACGACTCATTTGATCAAATGTAGTAGCTACAACAGCTCACTTTCCCATCACGCAACTCCGACTACGGAAGCCTGTTAACTCAAAGGCGCAGTGCTTTCTTGCAATTGGGTCGGTTCATGTTCACACCGTAAACGAACCGTACCAGAGTCCGTTTGGAACCGCACCGAGACCACCTCTTCAGCTGGGTCTGGGTTGGGTTGTTTGGTCCGCACCCGAGTGCTGTATTCACACCAGCCCACAAGCTCCGCACCAAGGGGGGAAACGAACTAGAGTTCGATTCAATCGAACCAAACAAGGCAGGTGTGAATACACACCCTAAGAAAATCCACTGGAAGTTTTTAAGAAAAGATGTTTCCAATGTGTGTATAAACGAGTGACTGTATTAATAACATGTGATAAGATGGGTGTGATTTTTTTGTTTTGTTTTTTTTTGCTTCCGATGATTATGAAAAACAAGATAATCATAATAACAGTGATTCAGTGTTGCTCTCGTCTCGTGTAATAAACCCAGTGTTCATTTTTTTTGACTATATAAATTAGTGAATTTTCAGTGTGAAATGTTTCCATTTAAAATATTCACAGCTTAAAAATTTTGAATTTCAGCCCCAGAAAGCACAGAAAATATAACGCATTAAAATTCAATGCATTATTTTCCTTGAGTGCAGTTTCACATGCTTTTGTGTTTCAAAGACATTTATCACTAATTTACTTCCATAACATTGAGTTCAAGAAAATCAACTGGAAGTTTTTTTTTTAAAGTTCAATAAATACAGGATGTTTCCAGTGTCCGTGAGTGACTGTGACTGTGATGATGTTTAGCCGTGATCCGAAGGTGTTAATAGACATGAGTGACTATATTAATAACACCGATGTGTGAGTTAGTGTGTGAGTTAGTGTGTGAGTGAGTGTGTGAGTGAGTGAGTGAGTGTGTGAGTTAGTGTGTGAGTGAGTGTGTGAGTGAGTGAGTGTGTGAGTGAGTGAGTGAGTGAGTGAGTGTGAGTGAGTGTGTGAGTGAGTGTGTGAGTGAGTGTGTGAGTGAGTGTGTGAGTGAGTGTGTGAGTGTGTGAGTGAGTGTGTGAGTGAGTGTGTGAGTGAGTGTGTGAGTGAGTGTGTGAGTGTGTGAGTGAGTGTGTGAGTGAGTGTGTGAGAGTGTGTGAGTGTGTGAGTGAGTGAGTGTGTGAGTGAGTGTGTGAGTGAGTGTGTGAGTGAGTGTGTGAGTGTGTGAGTGAGTGTGTGAGTGAGTGTGTGAGTGTGTGAGTGAGTGTGTGAGTGAGTGTGTGAGTGAGTGAGTGAGTGTGTGAGTGAGTGTGTGAGTGAGTGTGTGAGTGAGTGTGTGAGTGAGTGTGTGAGTGAGTGTGTGAGTGAGTGTGTGAGTGTGTGAGTGAGTGTGTGAGTGAGTGTGTGAGTGAGTGTGTGAGTGAGTGTGTGAGTGTGTGAGTGAGTGTGTGAGTGAGTGTGTGAGAGTGTGTGAGTGTGTGAGTGAGTGAGTGTGTGAGTGAGTGTGTGAGTGAGTGTGTGAGTGAGTGTGTGTGTGTGCAGCTGCGGATGTGAGTCCGAGGGAAACTCTTGCGTTGTGCAGCTCAGGCGTGTGAGGAAGTGGATGTTGAAAGTGCTTAGAAAGAGCTAAATGCAGCGCTGACAGGAAACGCATCACTGCTGAAACAGGAAGTTGAGTTTTCTAGTGAAGACACCTGAGGTCGTGTGTCAGTCGGTGACCTGGTGTGTTTCATCTGTGACGTGTTCGTCTTCATGTGACACGGCCTCAGATTGGATTTGGAATAACAGGTACTCGCAATACTTAATGACAACTCTGAATTATGGCAAAAATCCAATTATGAAAAGCAAAGGAGGCACTTGTGAGAAACCTGAAGTGACAATTGGGACACTATACTGTCTCATGAACTTTGACCCCATGGTCATAAGTCCAGAAGAATGCGAGTGCACATGGGTCTAGATCAATGCTCTCTCGCCCTGCCGCAGTGTGTGTGTGTGTGTGTGTGTGTGTCTGTGTTCCTCTGTCCTGCGTCAGCAATCTGTTGATCTGTGGATAGATTCACTGCTGCTGTACTTCAGTGTATGTGTGTGTGTGTGTGTGTGTGTGAGAGAGAGTTGATCTGTGGATGGATTCACTGCTGCTGTACTTCAGTGCTGTTCCTGTGTTTGATGTGACGCTCGTGCGAGTGTGTGAGTGTGCGCAAGTGTGAGTGAGTGTGAATGTGAGTGCGTGAGTGTGAATGTGAGTGTGCGCGAGTGTGAGTGTGCGGGAGTGTGTGCGAGTGTGTGTGTGTGTGCGGGAGTGTGCACGAGTGTGTGCGCGAGTGTGTGTGAGTGTGCGCGAGTGTGTGTGTGAGTGTGCACGAGTGCGAGTGTGTGAGGGAGTGTGCGCAAGTGTGAGTGTGCGTGCGCAAGTGTGAGTGTGTGTGAGCGTGAATGTGTGTGCGAGTGTGAGTTTGTGAGTGCGTGAGTTTGTGAGTGCGTGAGTTTGTGAGTGCGTGAGTTTGTGAGTGCGTGAGTTTGTGAGTGCGTGAGTTTGTGAGTGCGTGAGTTTGTGAGTGCGTGAGTGCGTGAGTTCGTGAGTGCGTGAGTTTGTGAGTGCGAGTGAGTGAGTGTGAGTGAGTGAGTGTGTGTGAGTGAGTGAGTGTGAGTGAGTGAGTGAGTGAGTGTGAGTGCGTGTGAGCTTGAATGTGTGCGCAAGTGTGAGTGTGCGTGAGTGAGCGTGAATGTGTGTGCGAGTGTGAGTTTGTGAGTGCGTGAGTTTGTGAGTGCGTGAGTTTGTGAGTGCGTGAGTTTGTGAGTTTGTGAGTGCGAGCGAGTGTGAGTGTGTGTGAGTGAGTGAGTGTGAGTGCATGTGAGCGTGAATGTGTGCGCAAGTGTGAGTGTGCGTGAGTGAGCGTGAATGTGTGTGCGAGTGTGAGTGTGTGAGTTTGTGAGTGTGTGAGTTTGTGAGTGCGTGAGTTTGTGAGTGCGTGAGTTTGTGAGTGCGTGAGTTTGTGAGTGTGAGCGCGTGAGTGTGAGCGCGTGAGTGTGAGCGCGTGAGTGTGAGCGCGTGAGTGTGAGCGCGTGAGTGTGAGCGCGTGAGTGTGAGCGCGTGAGTGAGTATGAGTGCGTGAGCGTGAGTGCGAGTGCGTGAGTGTGAGTGCGTGAGTGCGTGAGTGCGTGAGTGTGAGTGCGTGAGTGTGAGTGCGTGAGTGTGAGTGCGTGAGTGTGAGTGCGTGAGTGTGAGTGCGTGAGTGTGAGTGCGTGAGTGTGAGTGCGTGTGTGTGTGTGCGTGAGTGCGTGAGCGTGAGTGCGTGAGTTTGAGAGTGCGTGAGTTTGAGAGTGCGTGAGTTTGTGAGTGCGTGAGTGTGAGTGTGCGTGAGTGTGAGTGCGTGAGTTTGAGAGTGCGTGAGTTTGAGAGTGCGTGAGTTTGAGAGTGCGTGAGTTTGAGAGTGCGTGAGTTTGAGAGTGCGTGAGTTTGAGAGTGCGTGAGTTTGTGAGTGCGTGAGTTTGTGAGTGCGTGAGTTTGTGAGTGCGTGAGTTTGTGAGTGCGTGAGTTTGTGAGTGCGTGAGTTTGTGAGTGCGTGAGTTTGTGAGTGCGAGCGAGTGTGAGTGAGTGTGAGTGCGTGTGAGCGTGAATGTGTGCGTGAGTGAGCGTGAATGTGTGTGCGAGTGTGAGTTTGTGAGTGTGTGAGTTTGTGAGTGTAAGTTTGTGAGTGCGTGAGTTTGTGAGTGCGTGAGTTTGTGAGTGAGTGTGAGTGCGTGTGAGCGTGAATGTGTGCGTGAGTGAGCGTGAATGTGTGTGCGAGTGTGAGTTTGTGAGTGTGTGAGTTTGTGAGTGTAAGTTTGTGAGTGCGTGAGTTTGTGAGTGCGTGAGTTTGAGTGCGTGAGTTTGTGAGTGCGAGCGAGTGTGAGTGAGTGTGAGTGCGTGTGAGCGTGAATGTGTGCGCAAGTGTGAGTGTGCGTGAGTGAGCGAGTGTGAGTTTGTGAGTGCGTGAGTTTGTGAGTGCGTGAGTTTGTGAGTGTGTGAGTTTGAGTGCGTGAGTTTGTGAGTGCGTGAGTTTGTGAGTGTGCGTGAGTTTGTGAGTGTGCGTGAGTGCGTGAGTGTGAGTGCGTGAGTGTGAGTGCGTGAGTGTGAGTGCGTGAGTGTGAGTGCGTGAGTGTGAGTGCGTGAGTGTGAGTGCGTGAGTGTGAGTGCGTGAGTGTGAGTGCGTGAGTGTGAGTGCGTGAGTGTGAGTGCGTGAGTGTGAGTGCGTGAGTGTGAGTGCGTGAGTGTGAGTGCGTGAGTGTGAGTGTGAGTGCGTGAGTGTGAGTGCGTGAGTGTGAGTGCGTGAGTGTGAGTGCGTGAGTGTGAGTGCGTGAGTGTGAGTGCGTGTGCGTGAGCGTGAGTGCGTGAGCGTGAGTGCGTGAGTTTGTGAGTGCGTGAGTTTGTGAGTGCGTGAGTTTGTGAGTGCGTGAGTTTGTGAGTGCGTGAGTTTGTGAGTGCGTGAGTTTGAGAGTGCGTGAGTTTGAGAGTGCGTGAGTTTGTGAGTGCGTGAGTTTGTGAGTGCGTGAGTTTGTGAGTGCGTGAGTTTGAGAGTGCGTGAGTTTGAGAGTGCGTGAGTTTGAGAGTGCGTGAGTTTGAGAGTGCGTGAGTTTGTGAGTGCGTGAGTTTGTGAGTGCGTGAGTTTGTGAGTGCGTGAGTTTGTGAGTGCGTGAGTTTGTGAGTGCGTGAGTTTGTGAGTGTGAGTGCGTGTGAGCGTGAATGTGTGCGTGAGTGAGCGTGAATGTGTGTGCGAGTGTGAGTTTGTGAGTGTGTGAGTTTGTGAGTGTAAGTTTGTGAGTGCGTGAGTTTGTGAGTGCGTGAGTTTGAGTGCGTGAGTTTGTGAGTGCGAGCGAGTGTGAGTGAGTGTGAGTGCGTGTGAGCGTGAATGTGTGCGCAAGTGTGAGTGTGCGTGAGTGAGCGAGTGTGAGTTTGTGAGTGCGTGAGTTTGTGAGTGCGTGAGTTTGTGAGTGTGTGAGTTTGAGTGCGTGAGTTTGTGAGTGCGTGAGTTTGAGTGCGTGAGTTTGTGAGTGTGCGTGAGTGAGTGAGTGTGAGTGCGTGAGTGTGAGTGCGTGAGTGTGAGTGCGTGAGTGTGAGTGCGTGAGTGTGAGTGCGTGAGTGTGAGTGCGTGAGTGTGAGTGCGTGAGTGTGAGTGCGTGAGTGTGAGTGCGTGAGTGTGAGTGCGTGAGTGTGAGTGCGTGAGTGTGAGTGCGTGAGTGTGAGTGCGTGAGTGTGAGTGCGTGAGTGTGAGTGCGTGAGTGTGAGTGCGTGAGTGTGAGTGCGTGAGTGTGAGTGCGTGAGTGTGAGTGCGAGTGCGTGAGTGTGAGTGCGTGAGTGTGAGTGCGTGAGCGTGAGTGTGAGTGCGTGAGTGTGAGTGCGTGAGTGTGAGTGCGTGAGTGTGAGTGCGTGAGTGTGAGTGCGTGAGTGTGAGTGCGTGAGTGTGAGTGCGTGAGTGTGAGTGCGTGAGTGTGAGTGCGTGAGTGTGAGTGTGAGTGCGTGAGTGTGAGTGCGTGAGTGTGAGTGCGTGAGTGTGAGTGCGTGAGTGTGAGTGCGTGAGTGTGAGTGCGTGAGTGTGAGTGCGTGAGTGTGAGTGCGTGAGTGTGAGTGCGTGAGTGTGAGTGCGTGAGTGTGAGTGCGTGAGTGTGAGTGCGTGAGTGTGAGTGCGTGAGTTTGAGAGTGTGAGTGCGTGAGTGTGCTTGAGTGTGAGTGTGTGTGAGTTCGTGAGTGAGAGTGAGTGTGATTGAGTGTGTGAGGAAGTGTGCGCAAGTGTGAGTGTGAGTGAGTGTGCGTGAGTGCGTAAGATTGTGAGTGCGTGAGTGTGAGTGAGTATGAGTGTGTGAGTAGGTTTTTCCTTTTTTAAACTAAATTTAGAGTTTCTCCATGATAAAATATTTTAGAGCTTGACAAAAAAAGTATGTTTAATATAGAAATACCAATAAATTCTGAATATTTTATTAATTTCCAGGCTTTTCCAGGTCTAAAAATCACACTTGTGTTCCCTCGTATATGCCGTGAGAATCCTGGTTCTGGAATAAAAATAACTTGACATTAGAAATATGATAGATTGATTTTACGTTGTTTAAGTGTGTGTGTTTCTCAGTGTGTGTTTCTGCCGGAAACATGTTTCTTCTGGTTTGATTTGTGAGCGGTTGTGGAGGAAGTGAGCGAGCGGTCTGTTGTTTCCCCAGTTCCTGCACGTGTTCTCGCTGATACCGTCGTGTTCGCGGGTTTATCGCAGGAATGATGAGAGATGGTGAGAGTCTCAGCGGGTCGTTCCTTCACTTCATCAGATCGAGCTCGCGTCACTCTTCCACTCGTTCCTCTCGCTGACTGGGATTCGGCTTGATGATATCATACGTCACATGACCTCGGATCGTGAACATCTGTCCAGGTGAGCAGAGGTTGATGGGATGTTTGGTTAGATCCTCAGTTATCCTGGTTTCTTCCCATGACGGGATGTCCGGTTCTGAGCCGTTGCCGTGACGACCTGCGTGTGTTTTGTGGATGTGAATCCCTGAGTGTGACGGAGGCAGTTCAGGCTGTCATCAGGTGTCCTGCGCGGGGACCTTTGACCCCTGTGGTGCAGATCAGACAGATGTGTGTGTGTGTGTGTCTGTATGAGAGTGTGTGTATGAGAGAGAGAGAGTGAGAGAGAGATTGTGAGAGTGTGTGTTTGTTTTTGTGATTTTTGAGGTCAGAAATTTGTAAAATGACATGGGTATTACAACACTGGTTTTACAACATGAACTTGATTTATGAGAACAAGTCCTCATATTTTAAATCGGTTAGTGTGTGGTGGGTAGGGTTAGAGTGTGTGTGTGTGTGAGATGAGTAGGGTTAGTGTGTGTGTGTGTCTGTGTGTGTGTGATGAGTAGGGTTAGTGTGTGTGTGTCTGTGTGTGAGATGAGTAGGGTTAGTATGTGTGTGTCTGTGTGTGTGTGATGAGTAGGGTTAGTGTGTGTGTGTCTGTGTGTGAGATGAGTAGGGTTAGTATGTGTGTGTCTGTGTGTGTGTGTGATGAGTAGGGTTAGTGTGTGTGTGTGTGTGATGAGTAGGGTTAGTGTGTGTGTGTGTGTGAGATGAGTAGGGTTAGTGTGTGTGTGTGTGTGTGTGTGTGTGAGATGAGTAGGGTTAGTGTGTGTGTGATATGAGTAGCGTTAGTGTGTGTGTGTGTGTGTGTGTGTGTGAGTGAGTTGAGTAGGGTTAGTGTGTGTCTGTGTGTGAGATGAGTAGGGTTAGTGTGTGTGTGTCTGTGTGTGAGATGAGTAGGGTTAGTATGTGTGTGTCTGTGTGTGATGAGTAGGGTTAGTGTGTGTGTGTGAGATGAGTAGGGTTAGTGTGTGTCTGTGTGTGAGATGAGTAGGGTTAGTGTGTGTGTGTGTGTGTGTGTGTGTGTGTGTGTGAGGAGTAGGGTTAGTGTGTGTGAGATGAGTAGGGTTAGTATGTGTCTGTGTGTGTGAGATGAGTAGGGTTAGTATGTGTGTGTGTGTGATGAGTAGGGTTAGTGTGTGTGTGTGTGTGAGATGAGTAGGGTTAGTATGTGTGTGTGTGATGAGTAGGGTTAGTGTGTGTGTGTCTGTGTGTGAGATGAGTAGGGTTAGTATGTGTGTGCCTGTGTGTGATGAGTAGGGTTAGTGTGTGTGTGTGAGATGAGTAGGGTTAGTGTGTGTGTGTGTGTGTGTGTGTGTGTGTGAGGAGTAGGGTTAGTGTGTGTGAGATGAGTAGGGTTAGTATGTGTGTGTGTGTGAGATGAGTAGGGTTAGTGTGTGTGTGTGTGTCTGTGTGTGAGATGAGTAGGGTTAGTGTGTGTGTGTGTCTGTGTGTGAGATGAGTAGGGTTAGTGTGTGTGTGTGTGTGTGTGTGAGGAGTAGGTTTAGTGTGTGTGTGTGTGTGAGATGAGTAGGGTTAGTGTGTGTGTGTGTGTGTGTGTGAGGAGTAGGTTTAGTGTGTGTGTGTGTGTGAGATGAGTAGGGTTAGTATGTGTGTGTGTGTGAGATGAGTAGGGTTAGTGTGTATGTGTGTGTGTGTGAGATGAGTAGGGTTAGTGTGTGTGTGTGTCTGTGTGTGAGGAGTAGGTTTAGTGTGTGTGTGTGTGTGAGATGAGTAGGGTTAGCGTAAGGGGATAGAAAATACAGTTTGTACAGTATAAAAACCATTACCCCATGTCCTCACGAATATAGCAAAACAAACCTGTGTGTGTGTGATGGCATTTTACTCATCTAGTAAATTTATCTTGATTTAAGAATATTTAGATGTTTGGACTGGAAATCAGACTAAAATACTAAGTAAGAAAAGCATTTTTTGCAGTGTATTAAATTATGAAAGTTGATTGATTAGCCCTGCGTTGTAACGGGGTGTGTGTGTGTGTGTGTGTGTGTGTGTGTGTGTGCAGTGGCGTTTAGACCGGCGTGATGACGGAGGAGCGATGTCCGCAGCTGGTGGATTATTTCGTGGTGGCGGGTCTGGCCAGCGACTCGTCTCCGCGGGTCGAGGAGGCTCATCAGAGGGGCGTGCGGGCGCTGCAGCCCGTCACTGACCTCGCCGTGATCGCCCGAGGGCTCGGAGAGGACGTCCCCGAGGGCTTCACCTGCATCGAGAAAACACAAGCTGGCCATCCGGCCGAGCTGAGCGCAGGACTGTTGAACAACACACACATGTTCCTGTGCTACCGGAGAGGACACGACAAGCCTCCGATCGTAGAGCTCGGGTGAGACACTGAACATTCGTTTCATCCCTTAAAACTCATCTTTGAATTATATTTAAAATTACATATTTAAATGTTTTTTCCCTGATTCTTCATGCCTTAAAATATCTTCAATGTAACTCGACACCCTTGCCTCATTTAGTATGCAGGGTTCTATGAATATGCAAATGAGCCCCGCCTCCACTCACTCACTCACTCAGAGATCCACTGGTTGACGATCACACGTTGATCTGATTGGTTACAAGGTCGTTTGTGACGTCAGAAACACCAGCGATTTCACATCGTGTTTTTGAGACTGTCTTTGGTTCACTGCAGTTTTAAAGGTACAATATGTACGTTTTTCGCTGCCAGAGGTCGCATTTTCAAAACAATAACAAAGACGAAGCTTGATGATGCTATGAAGGAGAGTGGAACGCGTTTTCACCATCCATCCAGAGATGTGTGGAATTCACAAATCTTATAAATTATATATCAGCATTATATATTAGCCTTTTACTGATATGTGACTGTTTGTCAAATAATTTGGTGGGTTAATGCTGCGGAGTGTTACACGTTTAAAACAATCGTACTAAAATTAATGTAATGGATACATATTTTTGTGCAACAGAAACTGTAAAGTAATTTCACTGCCATAGACTTGGTCACCAGACTTCATAAAAAGCGTTACTGAAGTACTAACAAAGTGCAATATAACTGTATGTGTACAATAAATAATATATATTTGCTTACCTGTCTATCAAAACGCACGTGAGAGTGGAGTCTCTGTCTCTCCAACTTGAAACCCCACGCCGATATTGATCCTCGTTTTAGTTCTCCGTCTGTCCTGAAGCCTGCTCGCCTCAGTTGATCTACGTTTTTTGAACTCGCCAATTAATAATCGTGAACAATGATGACTGAACGACACATGCGAGATACTGTATCATAGGTATATATATACATAGATCTCATTAGTGGCTTATGTATAGCAGCCCATTGAAACGGCCTTTAATGAGACATCTATGAAATATATCACACTGTGAAAGTGGTTTTTGAATATTTTATATTGTACTTACATATTGTACCTTTTAAGGAGAAAAAAAACTCAGCAATGCTGTCGACTTATGAATTTACACATGGTTTGTCTTAAAGCATATTAAAAACACCACATATAAATTACATTAAAGCCTTGATTTTTCACCACAGGGGGACTTTAATAAAGGGATATAAAGACATTTGCAAGCAAAATAATTTATTGGTGTACAATATAGAAACAAATATCCTTAAATCAATGCACTTACAAAATAAAAAAACTCCTCTTCTCTGCATTTCTCCTCTTCTCTAGTTTTTGTTCCTCTCTGGATAAAAGCTGCTACATGCATGAATTATGATCTGTGGTGTGTGTGTGTGTGTGTGTGTGTGCGCAGTGTTCTGTACGAGGGCAAGGATCCGGTGCGCTCAGGATGGCATCTGATCGAGACGACCCCGTACAGCCGGTCGGCCAGCCTGAGCTCCAGCGGCCCCGGGACACACAGAACCTTCCTGATGTTCCGCCGGGCCCCGGACTCTCAGGCGCTGAACACACTCGGCGTGACCGAGATCTCACTGCTGATGCCCAGCAAGGGCGAGACGGCACCGCACACTTACTGCCGAGTGGACAAGAACCTCAACACGGGCATGGTGCTGATGATTCACTGATTTGAGGATTCATTGATTCACTGATTTGAAGATTCATTGATTCACTTATTCCCTGATTCAATGATTCACTGATTCACTCAGATATTTGACTCATTACTCTCATCTTTATTTATTAAGCATATACAAGTGACTACCAGTAACTTGTAATTGTGAGGTAAAAAAAGTCAGAATTGTGACATAAATTTTTTATTTTTTTTAAACAAGCTTCCATACAAAAGTGACTCTAAATATAAAAATTTAAAAGTCCAACCGACCCAGATCTTATAAATGCTAGTGTATGTTAATAAGCTGTTGATTTAAACGAGCGTGTTAAACGAGCGCTGAGTTTGTAATTGTGTTCAAACATCCGCTGCTCCTTCCGCTTGAAACACTTCAGTTCACCATCAGTTCCTCTTCTGCTTTATTTGTCTTTCTCTTACTCTCGGTTTCTCCTCTGTGGGTTTTGATCGTTTGTTTGTGTGTGTGTGTGTGTGCGCAGTGGGGTCCCGCGCTGTATCTTTGCTACAAGCGTTCAGTGTCTA
>JAULUF010000019.1:17125000-17140000 GCA_031834385.1 Semotilus atromaculatus | reverse complement strand
CACAAACACTCGCTCGCTCACTCGCTCACTCACAATCACTCACTCACTCACTCGCTCGCTCACTCACAATCACTCACTCACTCACTCACAAACACTCACTCACTCACTCACTCACAAACACTCGCTTGCTCACTCGCTCACTCACAAACACTCACTCGCTCACTCACAAACACTCACTCACTCACTCACAAACACTCACTCACTCACTAACTCACACTCACTCACTCACTCACAAACACTCACTCACAAACACTCACTCACAAACACTCACGCTCGCTCACTCACTCACTCACAAACACTCACGCTCACTCACTCACTCACAAACGCTCACTCACAAACACTCGCTCGCTCACTCACAAACGCTCACTCACTCACTCACAAACACTCACTCACTCACTAACTCACACTCACTCACTCACTCACAAACGCTCACTCACAAACACTCGCTCGCTCACTCACTCACAAACACTCACTCACAAACACTCACTCACTCACTAACTCACACTCACTCACTCACTCACAAACACTCACGCTCACTCACTCACTCACTCACTCACTCACAAACACTCACGCTCACTCACTCACTCACAAACGCTCACTCACAAACACTCGCTCACTCACTCACTCACTCACACACAAACACTCGCTCGCTCACTCACTCACTCTCAAACACTCACGCTCACTCACTCACTCACAAACACTCACTCACAAACACTCGCTCGCTCACTCACTCACTCACTCACTCACAAACACTCACTCACAAACACTCGCTCGCTCACTCACTCACTCACAAACACTCACGCTCACTCACTCACTCACTCACTCACAAACACTCGCTCGCTCACTCACTCACTCTCAAACACTCACGCTCACTCACTCACAAACACTCACTCACAAACACTCGCTCGCTCACTCACTCACTCACTCACAAACACTCACTCACAAACACTCACTCACTCGCTCACTCACAAACACTCACGCTCACTCACTCACTCACTCACTCACTCACTCACTCACAAACACTCACGCTCACTCACTCACACTCACTCACTCACTCACAAACACTCACGCTCACTCACTCACTCACTCACAAACACTCACGCTCACTCACTCACTCACTCACAAACACTCGCTCGCTCACTCGCTCACTCACAATCACTCACTCACTCACTCGCTCGCTCACTCACAATCACTCACTCACTCACTCACAAACACTCACTCACTCACTCACTCACAAACACTCGCTTGCTCACTCGCTCACTCACAAACACTCACTCGCTCACTCACAAACACTCACTCACTCACTCACAAACACTCACTCACTCACTAACTCACACTCACTCACTCACTCACAAACACTCACTCACAAACACTCACTCACAAACACTCACGCTCGCTCACTCACTCACTCACAAACACTCACGCTCACTCACTCACTCACAAACGCTCACTCACAAACACTCGCTCGCTCACTCACAAACGCTCACTCACTCACTCACAAACACTCACTCACTCACTAACTCACTCTCACTCACTCACTCACAAACGCTCACTCACAAACACTCGCTCGCTCACTCACTCACAAACACTCACTCACAAACACTCACTCACTCACTAACTCACACTCACTCACTCACTCACAAACACTCACGCTCACTCACTCACTCACTCACTCACAAACACTCACGCTCACTCACTCACAAACGCTCACTCACAAACACTCGCTCACTCACTCACTCACTCACACACAAACACTCGCTCGCTCACTCACTCACTCTCAAACACTCACGCTCACTCACTCACTCACAAACACTCACTCACAAACACTCGCTCGCTCACTCACTCACTCACTCACTCACAAACACTCACTCACAAACACTCGCTCGCTCACTCACTCACTCACAAACACTCACGCTCACTCACTCACTCACTCACTCACAAACACTCGCTCGCTCACTCACTCACTCTCAAACACTCACGCTCACTCACTCACTCACAAACACTCACTCACAAACACTCGCTCGCTCACTCGCTCACTCACAAACACTCGCTCGCTCGCTCACTCACTCACTCACTCACAAACACTCACGCTCACTCACTCACTCACTCACAAACACTCGCTCACTCGCTCACTCACAAACACCCGAGCGTGGTTGCCGCGTTCATATACGAGACCCTGATCACATCACCAGTTCCGAGTCGCACTGGGATATCTGTGGCGATAGACAACAATACACTGTATGGGTCAAAATTATGGATTTTTCTTTTATGCCAAAAATCATTAGGGTATTAAGTAAATATAAAGTTCCATATCAAGAAGATATTTTGTGCATTTCCTACCGTAAATATATAAAACATTTATTTTTGTGAGTTGATGCCGCAAAATCGTGAACATAAATGCACAACTTTCAAGGAGATTTTCTCAATGTTTAGATTTTTTTGCTCCCTCAGATTCCAGATTTTCTAATAGTTGCATCTCTGCCAAATATTGTCATATCCTAACAAACATACATCAATGGAAAGCTCATTTATTCAGCTTTCAGATGATGCATAAATCTCAATTTCAGAAAATGTACCCATGTGACTGGTTTTGTGATCCAGGGTCACATATGCCTAAAATCGAACCAAGGGAGAAAACGCACGAAACAAAAAGACTAAGAAAAAATGTCTGTTTTTATTTCTGTTCAATGTGTGTAAAGGAGTTCAATGATGAGGTCACACACCGCCTCAGTCAGAAGCTCATGACTCATGTACAGTAAAGCTTGTGACCTCATACAGTCAGTGGAGTTTGTGGCAGGACATTTTTCAGTGCTTGTGTAGTGTTGTCTTTCAAGGCATTTGATCATTCATACTCATAAAGTAGAGCTGAAATTACATTCATTGCAATATTATTAGTTCAAACATTTCAAAGTGCACCTGCAGACTTTTTTTTCCAGTTATGAATTTTGTCATTTAGGATTTCTATAAATTATTGTTCAAAAATCTGGTCTTGTTCTCGTGAGATAAGTGTCTCGTCACACCCCTAATTAATGGTTAATCTGGTGCTGGGAAATCAAAGCATGAGGGAAGCGCAAATCAGTGTGAAATGAACTCAGAAGTGTGTGTGTGTGTGTGTGTGTGTGTGTGTTTGAGTGTGTTTGTGTGAGGGAGTGAGTGGGAGTGTGTGTGTTTGTGTGAGGGAGTGTGTGTGTTTGAGTGTGAGTGTGTGTGTTTGAGTGTGTGTGTGTGTGTGTGTTAATGTGTGTTGTGTGTCCTCAGCTCTCTCCGTATGATAACCTCCTGCTCTGTCAGCCGGTCTCGTCTCCGCTGCCGCTCAGGTCAGACACACACACTCTCCCTGCATGAGTCTAATTGGCTGTTGTGTCTCGGCTCTGTGCTCTGATTGGCTGCTGTGTTTCCTGCTCTCAGTGGGGCCAGTTTCGTGAAGCTGCTGCAGAATCTGGGTCCTGAGAACGCCTGTACACTTCTGCTGGCCGTCCTGACCGAACACAAGCTGCTCCTGCACTCGCTGAGACCCGATGTCCTGACGTCCGTCAGTGAGGCGCTGGTGTCGGTGAGTCCAGAGTGTGTGTCTGTGTGTGTGAGAGGCACTTGTGTCGGTGAGTCCAGAGTGTGTGTCTGTGTGTGTGTGAGAGGCACTGGTGTCAATGAGTCCAGAGTGTGTGTCTGTGTGTGTGTGAGGCACTTGTGTCGGTGAGTCCAGAGTGTGTGTCTGTGTGTGTGTGTGTGTGTGAGAGGCACTTGTGTCGGTGAGTCCAGAGTGTGTGTCTGTGTGTGTGTGAGAGGCACTGGTGTCAATGAGTCCAGAGTATGTGTGTGTGTGTGTGTGTGAGGCACTGGTGTCGGTGAGTCCAGAGTGTGTGTCTGTGTGTGTGAGAGGCACTTGTGTCGGTGAGTCCAGAGTGTGTGTGTGTGAGAGGCACTGGTGTCAATGAGTCCAGAGTGTGTGTCTGTGTGTGTGTGAGGCACTTGTGTCGGTGAGTCCAGAGTGTGTGTGTGTGTGAGAGGCACTTGTGTCGGTGAGTCCAGAGTGTGTGTCTGTGTGTGTGTGAGAGGCACTGGTGTCAATGAGTCCAGAGTATGTGTGTGTGTGTGTGTGAGGCACTGGTGTCGGTGAGTCCAGAGTGTGTGTCTGTGTGTGAGAGGCACTTGTGTCGGTGAGTCCAGAGTGTGTGTCTGTGTGTGTGTGAGAGGCACTGGTGTCAATGAGTCCAGAGTGTGTGTCTGTGTGTGTGTGAGGCACTTGTGTCGGTGAGTCCAGAGTGTGTGTCTGTGTGTGTGTGTGTGAGAGGCACTTGTGTCGGTGAGTCCAGAGTGTGTGTCTGTGTGTGTGTGAGAGGCACTGGTGTCAATGAGTCCAGAGTATGTATGTGTGTGTGTGTGTGTGTGAGGCACTGGTGTCGGTGAGTCCAGAGTGTGTGTCTGTGTGTGTGAGAGGCACTTGTGTCGGTGAGTCCAGAGTGTGTGTGTGTGTGTGTGTGAGAGGCACTTGTGTCGGTGAGTCCAGAGTGTGTGTCTGTGTGTGTGTGTGAGAGGCACTGGTGTCAATGAGTCCAGAGTATATGTGTGTGTGTGTGTGTGTGTGTGTGTGTGTGTGAGGCACTGGTGTCGGTGAGTCCAGAGTGTGTGTCTGTGTGTGTAAGAGGCACTTGTGTCAATGAGTCCAGAGTGTGTGTGTGTGTGTGTGTGCGCGTGCGCAAGACCACGGAATAAAAAAAAAAGTAATTGCAAGGTTTTGGCTCACAATTCACCCTTCGCAGGGAGTTTGATTGACAGGCGATCTGACCAATCATAATCCGCCATCTGCCGAATCCGCCATTTTTGTCCGACGAAGCGGTCAGGAGAGTTAGTAGATTAACGTTGTGGACTTGAACTTGTAAAACGGTGTGTAAGTTACTGACGTCTTTCCACGGGTGAAACAACACTCCTTCTGATGTTTATTTGATGCTATAATGAACTAGAAGGACGAGATGAGGGTTCACGAGCAGCTTTAACTGAGGCGTCAACACACATTAAAGAGCAGCAAAACTGTATTTATTGTTGTTTAATTTTAAAAAAAATTTATATTACCAAATGTAAAGTTTCATATCAAAAGTAACCTGGTCTGTGTCCTCGCTCCTCGGTGTCTCGCGTGTGTGTGTGAGAGGCGTGGCTTGTCGGACATAGCAACAGTAACTAAAGGGGGCGGGGCTTTGCGAACGTTCAGTTGCGAGAAAAATCGTCTGAATTGTGAGATTAAAAGTCACAATTGCCTTTATTATTGTGTATCATGTTTGTGAGTGTGTGTCTGCTGTCCGTCAGGTGTCGTTCCCCCTGCGCTGGTTCTGCCCGTATATCCCGCTGTGCCCGCTGAGGATGGCGGACGTGCTGTGCGCCCCCATGCCCTTCATCGTGGGCGTTCACTCCAGCTACTTCGACCTCTACGACCCCCCGTCTGACGTGGTGTGTGTGGACCTCGACACCAACACCGTCTTCCAGTGAGTGCCCTGGATATACACCTTTATGCGGTGCGGTGCTGTGTGTTTATGGTTGGTGCATTAATATAGAATCAAGATATAGAATTAATATAATGCAATAATATAGAATGAAGAAATAGAGTCAATATAGAATTAATATAATGCATAAATACAGAATGAAGAAATAGAATCAATATAGAATTAATATAATGCATTAATATTGAATGAAGAAATAGAATCAATATAGAATTAATATGCATTAATATAGAATCAAGATATAGAATCAGTATAGAATTAATATAATGCATTAATGTAGAATGAAGATATATAATCGAATTAGAATTAATATAATATATTAATATAGAATGAAGAAATAGAATTAATATAGAATTAATATAATGCATTAATATAGAATGAAGACAGAATCCATAATTAATATAATGCATTAATATAGAATGAAGACAGAATCCATATAGAATTAATATAATGCATTAATGTAGAATGAAGATATATAATCGAATTAGAATTAATATAATATATTAATATAGAATGAATATAGAATTAATATAATGCATTAATATAGAATGAAGACAGAATCCATATATAATTAATATAATGCATTAATATAGAATCAAGATATAGAATCAGTATAGAATTAATATAATGCATTAATGTAGAATGAAGATATATAATCGAATTAGAATTAATATAATATATTAATATAGAATGAAGAAATAGAATCAATATATAATTAATATAATGCATTAATATAGAATGAAGACAGAATCCATATAGAATTAATATAATGCATTAATATAGGATGAAGTTGATACTGATTAATATACAAAAGTATATTATATACTACCGTTCAAAAGTGTCATTAAACTAATAAAAAATTACAGTAATGACACAGTTATAATGTAACACAAGATTCTGCTTCATCTTCTTTTGAATTTCTATTCGTCAAAGAATCCTGAGAGGAAAATGCATCACGGTTTTCAACATTGATAATAATCATAAATGTTTCTTGAGCATCAGATCATCATATTATCCTGATTTCTGAAGGATCATGTGACACTGAAGACTGGAGTAATGATGATGAACATTCAGCTTTGATCACAGGAATAAATTACACTTTACTATATATTCACATAGAAAACAGCAGATTTACATTGGAATAATATTTCAGTGTTTTACTGTATTTCTGATCAAATAAATGCAGCAGAAGAGACCTGTTTTTGTCTGTAAATAATAATTCTGTGCTGAACTGTTCCTCCAGGTCTGAGGATAAGAAGCCTCTGTCCTGGAGGTCTCTGCCCAGGAAACATGGGAAGATCCTGCTGAACTCTCTGACCAACCTCAACAAAACTCTGGAGAAGAGTGAGTGAGCGCCTGACAGATGATGTCATTTCCTGTTGACACTAGGGGTGTAACAATATATCGTGTCACAATATATCGCAATACAAAAATGCAACAATATGTATCGTGGATAGTGACAATATTTATTGTGTATAGTTCACCCAAAAACAAGTTTTTTTCAGAGTTTAGTGTGAGTACTACATTAAACTACTATATAATGTATAATAATGAAAATGGTCCTGACAAAGTCACATGTCTGATGTGATCAATAAAAAGTGGCCTACATTATTTTAAATATATCTAGTCATGTATATATTATCAATTATAGTATATCAAATATATAAATTCCAAGCATATTCATCTAAAATAATTCTGTATTTTCAGCTTCAGAATCATGAATATTGTAATTCTGGTGTCACTATTGTCCTTTGCTTTGGGTTTTCAGCACCAAGTCCAAACTTATTCATTTACACACACAATGTAATACCAAATTTAGCATTTTAATCAACCAATTTCTTTTTTAATAACCTGTCTTGGAGTATCGCAATAATATTGTATTGTGAGTTCAGTTCCGTGATGTGTATCGAATCGTGACATGAGGGTATTGTTACACCCCCAGTTGACGTGTGTGTGTGTGTGTGTGTGTGTGTGTGTGTGTGTGTGTGTGTGTGTGTCGTCCTCATCAGTCTACACGCCAGGTCAGGAGGAGGCCACGCTGGAGTTCCTGCTCACGGATTATGATCTGATCTACGGCCGTCAGAAGCAGCTGGAGCTGGAGATCCAGGAGGCGTTCCTGCGCTTCATGAGCAGTTTACTGAGAGGCTACCGGTCCTTCCTCCTGCCCATCACACAGGCTCCGTCAGACCGCACCACAGACTGCAGCTCCCTCTTCAACCTGCAGGGTGCGCTATACCTCCACATGCAACATTAATCATAGTTTAAAGGGAAAGTTCCCCCAAAATTGAAAATTAGCCCATGATCCAAGCTTTATAATGGCAGTGAATGGGTGTTTCTGTTTTGAAGTCCATAAAAGTGCATCTGTCCATCATAAAAGTGCATCCGTCTGTCCATCACAAAAGTGCATCTGTCCATCATAAAAGTGCATCTGTCTGTCCATCATAAAAGTGCATCTGTCTGTCCATCATAAAAGTGCATCTGTCCATCATAAAAGTGCATCTGTCTGTCCATCATAAAAGTGCATCTGTCCATCATAAAAGTGCATCCGTCCGTCCATCATAAAAGTGCATCCGTCTGTCCATCATAAGTGCATCTGTCCATCATAAAAGTGCATCTGTCTGTCCATCATAAAAGTGCATCCGTCTGTCCATCATAAAAGTGCATCTGTCCATCATAAAAGTGCATCTGTCTGTCCATCATAAAAGTGCATCTGTCCATCATAAAAGTGCAAGTAATGATGCTGAGCTCAGTGCTGGTGTCTGTGATGATCAGAGTAATGGTGCCGAGGTCAGTGATGATGTGATGATGTAATGATGTGATGTATTGATGTGATGATGGTGTTCCTGCAGGTTTCCTGAAGTCTCGCGATCGCACGCAGCAGAAGTTTTACACCCAGCTCACGAGGACGCAGATGTTCACGCAGTTCATCGAGGAGTGTTCGTTCGTCAGCGACCGCCACGTCAGCCTGGAGTTCTTCGACGAGTGTGTGCAGAAGGTCAGACGCTCAGCTGCACGTGACCCCAGCGGCCAATCAGATCCGGGCTTTAATTTAATTTAAAATTATGACACCATTATATGAGAACTGAATTGAGCTGGACGATGACATCATGGTTTCTTCAGAGCGGCTATATATATATAAATGAACTAAATTAAAGGAAGTTCAGGATTTAGCATTAAGCTTTGTATTAGTAGAAAACCTGTAGTATTTTTGAATTACCGTGCTTTCCACCCTCATATCCCACTGAGACGAGAGATTTATGTATTTATTTTGCGTCATCAGAGGATTCTTTGTCCAGAGGATAAAGACTACAGCCAGTAGAGGGCGCTGTCCCGCATGTTCAACCCGCCCATAGAGGGGGGATCTCACTCACAGAATATAGTCTCACATAGTGTCAGCCATCTTTTTTTGGAAGCTAAGCTACAGGCTCTAGTTCTGTGGAGAGAGCTGAGTAGTCGAGGGATTCAGCTTTTGCTTTCTACAGTCGCCGTTCATTGTTTACATGCACACCTTTTGTTTCAGTCTAACTGAATTCATTCCGATTGGTGAATCTAAATGTAGTGTTTACATGAACGCTAAACAAAATTCCCTCTCCTCCGTGAGAGATACGAGACCGGTGCGTCTAACAGGAGTCGCTCATCAGTAATCTAGAGTCTAGAAAAGTCTAGAAAGCTCCAAATTCAAAAATAATTTTTTACAACAAAAATGAAACATCACTGAACTTAAGTAAACTGGACTGTGTTGCTGTTTTCTTCTAGAAACAAACTTTGTTGCATTATTTCCCTGTTATCTCTGTAAAGCTGCTTTGAAACACTCTGTATTGTAAAAAGTGCTGTATAAATAAAGCTGACTTGACGAGTGTAATCTCGGTGTGTCCGTCAGGTTGATGTGGAGAAACCGGAGGACGTGCGTTTGATGGATCGGGACGAGTGTCTCAGCGGTGAACACACAGTGTTTATAATGCCTCCCGAGGAGCCGCAGGAGCCCGATGGATCTGAGTGTCCCGCTCACTACAGGTGCGCTGATTATCACATGACCCGCTCACTACAGGTGCGCTGATTATCACATGACCCGCTCACTACAGGTGCGCTGATTATCACATGACCCGCTCACTACAGGTGCGCTGATTATCACATGACCCGCTCACTACAGGTGCGCTGATTATCACATGACCCGCTCACTACAGGTGCGCTGATTATCACATGACCCGCTCACTACAGGTGCGCTGATTATCACATGACCCGCTCACTACAGGTGCGCTGATTATCACATGACCCGCTCACTACAGGTGCGCTGATGATCACATGACCCGCTCACTACAGGTGCGCTGATGATCACATGACCCCCTCACTACATGTGCGCTGATTATCACATGACCCCCTCACTACAGGTGCGCTGATTATCACATGACCCCCTCACTACATGTGCGCTGATTATCACATGACCCGCTCACTACAGGTGCGCTGATGATCACATGACCCCCTCACTACAGGTGCGCTGATGATCACATGACCCCCTCACTACAGGTGCGCTGATTATCACATGACCCCCTCACTACAGGTGCGCTGATGATCACATGACCCGCTCACTACAGGTGCGCTGATGATCACATGACCCCCTCACTACAGGTGCGCTGATGATCACATGACCCCCTCACTACAGGTGCGCTGATGATCACATGACCCCCTCACTACAGGTGCGCTGATGATCACATGACCCCCTCACTACAGGTGCGCTGATGATCACATGACCCGCTCACTAAAGGGGCACTATAATAAAATAGATGTAATCTACAGCTATGACACGTAAATATTTCAATAATCAAATACATATTTTGTTCATCTACAACTGACACGTAAATATGTAAATAATATAATGAATATTCCGTTGATCTACAGCTACGACACGTTCCCGATCCTCCTGCCGGATCTGTTCGATCGGCCCCTGGATCATCTTCGGACCCCTGCTAAAGGAAGTGCCCCGAGTAGCCCCGCCCCCCGCCGAACCAAACAGGTGAGGATGAGGTCACGGGGTCAGAGGTCAGGGGTCAGGGTCAGGCGACTGACGCTCTCTGCTTGTGTGTGTGTGTATGTGCAGGAGATCAAGCTGGCGCAGAAGAAGGCCCAGAAGTACTCCACGGTTCCGGACATGTGGTCTAAGTGCCTGCTGGGCCACTGCTACGGGCTCTGGTTCATCTGCTTGCCCACGTTCGTGAAGGCGGAGAGCGCTAAGGTGCGCGCGCTACACGCGGCCTACGAGGTGCTCAAACACATGGAGACGAGGAAGGTGGTCCTGCCAGACGAGGTCAGAGTCCGGTCCCCTTCATTTATACAGCGCTTTAACAATATAGACCGTTTCACAGCAGCTTCAGAGATACAGGAGATCACAGGGACAGATTGTTTTGGGTTCCCACGGCTCCTTGAAATTTTGTGAATCTGAAAAAAAACAAATAATTCAAGCCCCTTGAAAGTTTTTGAAAATAAACCCACAGGTCCTTGAAAGTGTTTGAATTTATTTTGTGCAAGAAGTTTTCTGGAAAAAATTCCGGTCACACTTTATTTTAAGGTGTCATTGTTACAGTGTAATTATATATTTAAGTACAGAGTAATATTAAAGGAGAACTCCGGGCAATTTTTAAGTTAATCTTGATCGTTAGATCTTTGTGAGTACTGTCTATAGAAAAAAAATCGAACCGGATTGGTGCTTGCGACGCGGAGCTGCGACCGCGAATGCCCAGAGCTCCCACTCAGCTATAATGGCAGCTCTGGGGGCATCTACATAAAGAGCGATTTTGTGCCTCTTAACAGACACAAAATGCAATTAAAATGTCTGTCCAACATGAACAGGGGCCTTACCTGTGAACAAGATGCGTTTAGCAACTTAGCCATGGTTTAAATTCACCTAAATAGTGTTTTAGACAGCAAGCTGTAGTCTCGCGCTGAAGTCTCGCTCCTCCCACCTGGACACTATTGACCTTTCCTGGCTACAACTGAGATCACGGGACTTCAGCGCGAGTCCAGGTGGGAGGAGCGAGACTTCAGCGCGAGTCCAGGTGGGAGGAGCGAGACTTCAGCGCGAGTCCAGGTGGGAGGAGCGAGACTTCAGCGCGAGTCCAGGTGGGAGGAGCGAGACTTCAGCGCGAGACTACAGCTTGCTGTCTAAAACACTATTTAAACCATGGCTAAGTTGCTAAACGCATCTTGTTCACAGGTAAGGCCCCTGTTCATGTTGGACAGACATTTTAATTGCATTTTGTGTCTGTTAAGAGGCACAAAAACGCTCTTTATGTTATGCCCCCAGAGCTGCAGTTATAGCTGAGTGGGAGCTCTGGGCATTCGCGGTCGCAGCTCCGCGTCGCAAGCACCAATCCGGTTCGTTTTTTTTTCTATAGACAGTACTCATAAAGATATAACGATCAAGATTAACTTAAAAATTGCCCGGAGTTCTCCTTTAAGTAACTACATGTACTTACTATAGGGATAGGGTAGGATTAGGTTGACATATGTAACATATGTAACAAGGAAGGACACTGTAAAATAAAGTGTTACCAAAATTCCATATGATATGATGATGCGAACTGGAATCATATTGTGCATTGTTCAAACTCACGACCCTTTCGTTATGTTCATGGCTGAAAACAGCCACTCCTTTAAACTGCTGTAAAAATGTATCAGATAAATATTTTTTTCATTTTTTTTTTCATAAATCTATTAATCAACTTCAGTCCTGATCAAAACTACTAAATGTTTAAAAAAAATCAGGATTTTAACTCTTTAATTGGCAAGTTCATAAATGATGTCACTGATTTTGGGGGGAAAAAACACAAAATGACTTTTCAGTATAAAATGTGGACTGGACTGAATTATTATTATTTTTTTTACCTTTTATCACAGTCTTGGACATGTCAAAGATTAGAAACAACATGCATTGTTCATTTACTGTTCGTGGCTGTTTTTGCCCCATTGACTTCCATTATAACCACATTTTTTTATTGCAAAGCCATGACACCATATATTTGGTAATTAAAGAGTTAAAATCCTGAGTATTATTATTTTTTTAAAAACATTTAGTAGTTTTGATCAGGACTGAGGTTGATTAATAGATTTATGCAAAAAAGTGTCTGTTTTCAGCCACGAACATAACGAAAGGGTAGTGAGTTTGCCCACAGTGTACAGTTGAGTTTTTGAACATTTTCAAAGCATTTTCCCAAAATATGTGGGATAACAGCGTTTCTCTACAGACGTGAAGAGGAAGGCTTCAGTGAGAAACACTGTGTGTGTGTGTGTGTGTGTGTAGGTGTGTTACCGGATCCTGATGCAGTTGTGTGGTCAGTACGGGCAGCCGGTTCTAGCGGTGCGAGTTCTGCTGGAGATGAAGAAGGCTGGAATCACACCCAACACCATCACCTACGGATACTACAATAAAGTGATCATATTTAATATTATTCAGCTAATACTGGGGTTCGAGAGCTGATGGGAAGATTTGATGTTTGATTAGAGCATAAAAATGTCAAATTAAATGAAATAGTAAAAATGTCAAATTAGAATAAGTAATAAAATATATAATATTTAATTAAATCATAAAAATGTCAAATTAAAAGAAATGGATTTAAAAGAAAATATCTAATAGTTGATTAAATCATAAACATGTCAAATTAAAATAAATATTAACAAATCTACTTAATTTATTAAAACATGAAAAACACAAAAAATAAATAAATATTTTTTAAAAAACATTTACATAATGTATTAAATCATAAAATGAAACCTGGGTTTGTGAGTTGATGAAAAGCTGATAATTAAATAATAAAAATGTGAAATAAAAAAAACATGTTAAAAGAAAAACAATAAAATAATGAAATTACTAAAATGTAAAATTAATAATTTTAAAAGAAAATAATCATTTCAATCGATTAATTCAAATGAATTAAATCATAAATAAAATAATTTCTCAAACTGGGGTTTGTGCCTTGATGAAAAACAAATAATTATTTAAAGCCTAAAAATGTGAAATTATGATAAATAATAAAAAAAAAGGGAAAAAAGCAATAATCATAAAAAAATTTCATTTAAAATAAATAAATAATAAAAAGCAAACATTTTTACTAAAAACTAACTAAATATATATTTTTTAAATGATAATAAAAAACACCAAGAACATTTACTAAAATTAAATCCTAAAAATAAAAAAAATTTAAACAAATAATTAAAAACAAAGTAAAACACTTAAAAAAGTTGAAAAATATTATTTGTTTCGCTGCATGTTGTGACCGCTCACCGTGAACGTTGATAAATTATTGAAATCTCAGGGGTCTTGAAGTTCATCTTTTAGCTGAAGAGTTTGTTTGCGAATCCCTGATATAACGCTTGTTTACGCTCATGCGTGTGTGTGTGTGTGTGCGTGTGTGTGTTCTGCCGTATGTAGGCGGTGCTAGAGAGCAAGTGGCCATCCACCAATCAGGGAGGGCGTCTTCGCTGGGCGAAGCTTCGTAACGTGGTATTGGCTGTGGCTCAGTTCAGGCAGCCAATCAAACAGCAGCATCGCAGCGCGTCTCTCGGCTCCCGCGCAGGTCTGAGCCCCTCCCCCTCCAGCACATGACTGACAGCTGTCAGCAACATAAAGACCATTTAGGCCACGCCCACCGGGGGGGAATCATCCACCCGCCTCCATTGACTCTGTATTGTGTGACGCTTCCTTCTCGACATTTCTGACCTATAACAAAAACAAACAGTCTAAACGCTGCTGTGTGTCCAGGTGTACAGCAAACAAGCTGAACAACCCAGGAATACGCTTTTATAACGAGGTTTAGGGACACAAAAGTGGACGCAACGTGTCATTACTCTGAGAAATGACGTGAAAATAGCTTAGCTTACAGAAATATAATATATAAAACTGATATTTGACTTATCAGTGACTACATGTTCACTGCACACGTTCTCACAACTCCAGCCTAAACCCACGTTTGTGTTGCTCTTTGTCGAGGAGGAAGCGTCACACGATACAGATGGTGGATGGTTCCCCCCCGGTGTGGGCGTGGCCTCAGATTATGACACGTGTCACTCTCTCTCACATTCTGTTCCTGTTTTAGAAGCGCTGTCCAAGCCCCGCCCCTACTCCACTCTGATTCGCCAGTCCAGCTGGAGCGGGTTGAGTGACAGCTCCAGCCACGAGTCTCTGACGAAGAGCACCAGCCTGAGCAGCGTTCAGGCGCCCGGAGCCCGTGAGTGCCTGACGATCACCTTCAGTCGGACCTCCTGCTTCTGATGTGTGCTTTCAGTGTGTGTTGTGTTTATCAGAGCTGTTGAGGAGAGCAGAAGTGGACCCCGCAGCGTCTCGGAAGCCTCCCTCCGGCCCGGCTCCGGTTGTGGTGCGGCGCAGCGACGTGTGCCTGTCCACCTTCCACAGAGACTGTGCTGAGAACACCGAGGACACCGAGGAAGACTTCAGCCGCACGCCGGCCCAGAGGGACAGCAGGTACACACACACACACGCACGCACGCATGTTGGGAT
>JAULUF010000019.1:17110000-17120000 GCA_031834385.1 Semotilus atromaculatus | reverse complement strand
CGACAACAAGCATTATATCGGAACAAAACCATTTAAAACAAGAGCCAGAGAAAATACTTTATAATCTATCGACATTTTTATATAGAAACAACACAGAAACACACTCTGGTGGACCCGCAGCCTTAGGGTTAGAGACCTGAGAGAGACTCCGTGCTGATGTGTGTGTGTGTGTGTGTGTGTGTGTGTGTGTGTGTGTGTGTGTGTGTGTGTGTGTGTGTGTGTGTGTGCAGGAGTCTGTACAGAGAGATGCTCTTCCTCACACTGGCTGCCATGGGCAAAGATCACGTCGGTGAGTAACAAAAGCATTAAACACACAAAACCACTGATCAAAATGATATCAGCGGATGATTTTTGTACCAAAACATCAAACAACACATGATGCTAAATATTACGTTGATATTATATTATAAATATTATATTGATTTACTCATTCTGGGTATATATGACATTCTTCATCAGACGAACACAATCTGAGTTATATTAGAAAACGTCCTTATTCCTTAAAGTCATTATTCAGCTGAAATCAGTGTTGATTCAGTTCTGTTCAATAACTGTGTGTGTGTGTGTGTCTGCAGCTGCGTTCGATAAGCGCTACAAGGCGGCGTACGTGCGCTTGACTGGATCTGTGGGTCGAGAGGAACTGCGGAAGAAGAGAGTTCAGCCGCCCAGTGCTAAAGCTGTGGACTGTAGACGCTGCTTCCTGCTGCCACTGGAGTGCTGAAACACACACACACACACACACACACGCGTGTACACACACACACACACTCACACACACCCAGTGCTAAAGCTGTGGACTGTAGACGCTGCTTCCTGCTGCCACTGGAGTGCTGAAACACACACACACACACACACACACACACACACACGCATGTACACACACACACACACACACACACACACTCTCACACACACCAAGTGCTAAAGCTGTGGACGCTACTTTCTGCTGCTACACTCCGACACTCAAACTCTAACACACACTCACAAACACACACACACACACACACACACACACATGGGCACAAACACACTAACACACACAAACTCCAACACACATGCTCACACTCACACACACATGCACTCCCACACGTGGGCACAAACACACTAACACACAAAAACTCCAACACACATGCTCACACTCACACACACACACACATACACTCTCACACACACACACACACACACTCCAACACACATGCTTACACTCACACACATACTCACAAACACACACACACACACACACACACACACACAGGCACAAACTCACACACACACACTCCAACACACACACACACACACTCCAGCACACATGCTTAGTCACACACTCACACACAAACTCACACACACACACACACTCACACACACACACTCTCACACACACACACACACACACTCACACACACACACACACACACACACACTCTCACACACACACCCACACACTCACACACTCCAACTGCTTCACTGAAGACGCCCACGTGTTCCGCAGTGCATTATGGGAATGTGCGACTCTTCCTCCAGAAACTGCTTCCGTATCCCACAATGCTGAGCAAACTGACTTCCCTCAGACACACTCACACACACTCACACTTCCTGTCTTCACTCTGGAAGCCCGTTTCTGGCACATAAACAAAAACGATCATGCTTTGTAAATTCATAATTATGACAGTCGAAATTGAGATAAAAAGTTAAAATTAGGACTCTAGTGTCAGTTGTGACTCTTTATCTCATAATCATGATTTACAAAAGCGTGTTTTGTTGCTGTGTGTCAGAAATGACGAGGTTTGAGGATATAATGACGGATTTACCTCGTTTATTTCTCTTCAGTTTCACTCCATTTCCTGGAACTCAATCAGTTTGAAATAACAGAGGGCATCATGGGAGTCTGTTCAGACAAGCTTTGAGCTCGTGTTCAAGTCAGATGTTTCATCATCATCATCGGGACAGTTATTTAGTGGACTAGTCATGTGACAGCAGTGTCACGTGATCATGCTTTTATCCAGTCGTTTTAAAGGGTGATGTGATGATGCGTGTGTCAGAAAACCCTCAAATCTGGTTCATGAAGAACATCATCTCGTCTCCGACTCGCTGCACGTCACGGACACACGGCAGATGTTTCGAAATAAAGTCGATGGGGTCCAAAGTCGTGGTTCCCAGCATCCTTCAGAAAATCCGGACGAGAGAGCGAGTAAATGATGATCTCATTAATCTACACATCATGATCGCATTTATGCTGATTTTAGTTGTTTTCGTTTTTCAGTGACACTTTACAATAATGTCAACATTAGTTACTTACCATGAGCAACACTCATACATCATTAATCTCGGTTTATGTTCATTTCAACATTTACTAATGCATTATTTTATCTGGTAATATTATAGCTAACATGAACTAACAGCTGTCATTTTATTTTACAAAGATAAATAAATATTATTAAAGTTAGTTACCTTATAGGAAAGCATTAATATTTTTTCTAAGTAGAAGTACGGTATAAAATTATCAAGAGAAAATATATGCATTCAAGCCTATAAATCACACAAATTTAATTTAAATATTAATAATTTGCAATGACACCGATGATGATTTCCGTGTATATTATGTTTTGAGTGATGTGAGCATTTTGGAGGTACATGTGCTTGATTTCATGACGATTATAGAAAATAATATGATAGTAAAAATAATAATCTGGTTGCAGTTTACAGCAAGGCCTAATTTGTTAATGCAATAACTAACTATGAACTATGTACAGCAATAATAATCCTGTTTAATGTCAGTTGATAAACATTCTTCACTGTTAGTTCATGTTTACTAATGTAAACAGATGCAACTTTTGATTTTAATAATGCATAAGTAAATGTTCAAATTAGCATCCAGTGACCGCTAAGATTAATAAAAGTGTTGTTCACGTTAAGTAATGTTCCCAAACTCCTAATGTCCTCCAGATAGCCGGAAGTGTCCGGGATTCCAGCGTCTCCTGTCCGCGTGTGTGTTCGTGTGAGTAACCGCTGTGGTCTGTGTAGTCACGTGTTCCTGAGGAAACATCATCGTTATGGGAATATGTGGAACTGTAGATGATGATGTTTGTGCGCGCGCTCACTGTAATAACAGCGGACTGACCAGGACTGACCAGGGACGCTTCCTTTATAACGTTCAACCACAAAAGAGAGATTATAAAGCTATATTTAAGTTTTCTTGTGTTTGCTGTGGTAATTTATCTTGATGTGACCTTTGTTGTGAACGTTGTTTTGTTTTTTAAGAAAAGAGTTTTAAAAACCTTCGTTCTCCATGTCTTTTCTTCAGATATGTCATGAGATTTAAACCTTCAACCATATTAAAAGATAATTTTTATGAAATTAGAACGAGAATTTTGGGCATTTTTATATACATTGCATATAAGAAATTTGAAAGAAATATGATTATATATAAATAATATATTTGTATATATATATAAAGTAGAACAAAATACAATATATAATGTTAAATATAATTATATATATATTGCTCAGTCAAGACATTTGATGTATACATTTTATATATGTAATTAGGAAGATATATATACATTTCTCAAGACATTTGATGTTTTATACGGTTTAAAAGTAAAAGAAATATATTTTCATATGTACATTACAGTCTACTGTATGCATAAAGAAAATAAATATGTATATAATTAGCTTGAGACAATTGATAGTTTAAATATAACATTTTAAAAGAGGATGTTTATGAAATTAGCTCGAGACATTTTATATTTTTAAATACATTTTAAATAACAAATTAGAACATTTACATTTATATATTTTACAATTAAAATGTTTAAGGATGTAATTAGCACGACGTGATATTAATATATGCATTATATATATATATATTCAGTACTGTGCAAAAGTTTTAGATCGGTAAGATTTTTTATGTTTTTAAAAGAAGTCTCTTCTGCTCACCAAGGCTGCAATTATTTGATCAAAAAAAGAAAAAAAAAAGTAATATTGTGAAATATTATTACAATTTAAAACAGCGGTTTTCTATGTGAATATACAGTAAAGTGTAATTTATTCCTGTGATCAAAGCTGAATGTTCATCATCATTACTCCAGTCTTCAGTGTCACATGATCCTTCAGAAATCAGGATAATATGATGATCTGATGATCAAGAAACATTTATGATTATTATCAGTGTTGAAAACAGTTGTGTACAATTTTTTTTTTCAAAATTCTTTGATGAATAGAAAGTTCAAAAGAACAGCGTTTATTTAAAATAGAATATTTTCTAACATTATAAATGTCTTTACTGTAACTTTTGATCAGTTTAACTCATCCTTGATGAATAAAAGTATTGATTTATTATGTTTCTTTCCCCCAAAAATAAAATTTAAATTCTTACTGACCCCAAACTTTTGAAGGGTAGAGTTTAATGTTACAAAAGCTTTAGATTTCAGATAAATGCTGTTCTTTTTTAGTTTCTATTCATCATAGCATCATGAAATAAAAATGTAAAAAACTGTTGATAATAATCATAAATGTTTCTTGAGCATCAAATCATCATATTATCCTGATTTCTGAAGGATCATGTGACACTGAAGACTGGAGTAATGATGCTGAACATTCAGCTTTGATCACAGGAATAAATTACACTTTACTATATATTCACATAGAAAACCGCTGTTTTAAATTGTAATAATATTTCACAATATTACTGTTTTTTTTTTTATTTTTTATCAAATAATTGCAGCCTTGGTGAGCAGAAAAGACTTTTTAAAAACATAAAAAATCATACCGATCTAAAACTTTTGCACAGTACTGTATATATATATATATATTCTTGTGCTAATTTTATATATCATGCATTAATAAAAGAAAAGGTGGAAATCACTCATTTAGTGTGAATCAATAATAAAAATGTATATATGTAAAAAACAAACCAAAAGTTGAGGAACCCCGTGTACAGTAGCAAATATATGTGTACCTGATCAGCAGCAGCGCCGCGGTACCTCTGCGGAGGGGCGTGTCCTTGTCTCCCACTGCTTTCTGATTGGCTGCTGGCGCGTGGCCCCGCCCCTGTGGAGAACACATCTGATGAGACTCGCGCTCAGAGACTCAGAGGAATATTGTGATTCTGGATGAGGAATAAGCAGCTCTGGGAATATTGTGTTTGTGCATGAGGAATATTCGCGTGTCAGAGGATGAAACTCCTGCAGAGATGAAGAGAGCCCCGGTTGTGCTGCTGCTCGTCACACTCGCAGGTGAGCCTCAACTTCAGGCTTCAGCGGCTGGGATGCTTCTGTCTTTGTTTGAGACTTGTTTATTTACGTTCAGGAAATATCTGTGTGATATATCATAACTAATAACACTGTTCCTTTAATGCAGACACTGCTCATATCAATATTGCTGCTCATATGTAAATGACTGTCCTGTTATTAGTGGAGTCCTTCATTAAAGCTTTAATGAGTTCAATTAGCATCATTATCTGAGATCTGTGGTCGAATCTCTCATTTACATCTATATATCGATGCTTGTATGCTACATTGATAACTTTATATTGATATTAGTTCTGTAACAAACGATTATTTTGATAATGAATCTGTTGATTAGTCTGTTTTCTTCAGATATATGTAATGAGTTTGATGCTTCACTGAGATTTAAAACGTCAATTTGAACCATTTTAAAAGATATTTATGAAATTAGCACTAGACTTTTCATATCCTGTGTGTGTGTGTGTGTGTGTGTGTGTGTGTGTGTGTGTGTGTGTGTGAGATTCAGTCACTGCAGGAGCTTTGCTCTGATTCTGAGTTTGTTGAAGTTCATGTTCGTGAGACAGACCTGAGCCAGACATTGACCCTGACCTTTGACCTGACCCTCATTATCATATGACTGGGTCTTTAGGGTCGGGGTCAGACTGGGCGGGGGGGGTGATTGAGATCTCATTATAAGGGCCCGTAATCCTGAGGCAGCTGCTGTGCACACACACACACACACACACACACACACACACACACACAGACACAGACACAGGGTTCACAAGGTTAATCCAAAAGATCTACACCGCATGTGCCTGTGGTCAAACTCTCTTCTGTGTTTGTGTCACAAGCATTCTGCTGTAATACACACAGACACACACACACACAGACACACACACACACACACACACGCACGCACGCACGCACGTGAGCGGCGACTGCTTCATTTTCCTAATTAGCACCAGAGTCTATTCAGCACTGTGGGAACCAGATCAGTGTCATGAATATGATAATTTGTCACACACACACACACACACACTCAAACACATACAAACACTCACACACACACACACACTCACTCACACACACTCTCACACACTGCCGATCTAGATCTATGATTATCATCAATGTTGAAAACGGCTTCATATTTTTGTGGAAACTGATGTGTTTTATTTTCCAGGATTCTCTGATGAATATAAAGTTCAAAAGAACAGCATTTATTTGAAATATTATCTTTTGTAACATTATAAATGTATTTACAGTCACTTTTGATCAATGTAAGCTATATATAATCAATATAGAACTAATATAGTGCGTTAAAAATACAATCAAGTTAATATACAGTAGAACCAATAATAATTGACCCTCAGATCCTCATATTATCCTGATTTCTGAAGGATCATGTGACACTGAAGACTGGAGTAATGATGATGAACATTCAGCTTTGATCACAGGAATAAATTACACTTTACTATATATTCACATAGAAAACAGCCGATTTACATTAGAATAATATTTCACTATTTTTACTGTATTTTTAATCAAATAAACACAGCCTTTGTGAACAGAAGAGACTCTTTCACGACACATTAATAAATCATACTTAATCCAAACCTTTGAACATTAGAGTGTATTTGAGCAGCTCTGTTGACTGAATCAGGTGCATCATGGGATGCTTTAAACACAAACATTAATTTTATTAACATTACATTTAAATAAAGAAATGAATATGTAGGCTCAGTTTATAGTTGTGTACTTCAGGGATTCTCTGTCTTTCATCCGTCGAACCACTTTGAGTTTATAGATTTTCTTGAGATTTAAAATGAATATTTCAACACTTTCTTGACATTCTCTGATGACGTTAATGCTTAAAATACATGCAGATATTAAATGTTGAATTACTTTCAGTAGATCATGAGACAGTTGAGCTCATGTTTCCTATGGTATCGAATCATTTACATATTCATATATCATGATAGTATGACTAAGAGTCTAAAAACACTGGTGATACACCGTGGTACTTGTTCACGGTGTGGCCCTAGTGAACACTGTCAGTGGATTATAAATATCTGTGATGCTTTATTGAATATTCGTGTTATACATTCAGCATAATTTGAAGGTGTTTGACTCTGTCTTCGAGGCTGAAGTGTTTTCCTGCGGGACACACACACACACACACACACACGTTCTGATGAGCAGATGTGTGTTTCTCAGTCTTCATACGGCCGTGAACTTCAGAACACAATGAAGAGCGAGGAGGAGGAGCGGCTGATTCTCATGACCTCTAGGCGCTGAGGTCACCGTCTGGGGGCGGGGCTGAGCCTCATGATTGACAGTCTGGGGCGGAGCCACCCTTCACGAGTGACAGCCGCAGGGAGGCCGGATCCTCAGTGTTTACCAGTGAACATGCTCTGCTATTGTGAGGAGAGAAAACAGCTGCGGCTTTAGACACTACTGGCGAATCTCATTTAACTAGAGCCAGATAACAACTAGACCAAACCTGACCAGACCAAAAACAAACCAGACCAAACCTGACCAGACCAAAAACAAACCAGACCAAACCTGACCAGACCAAAACAAACCAGACCAAACCTGACCAGACCAAACCTGACCAGACCAAAACAAACCTGACCAGACCAAACTAGACCTGACCAGACCAAACCTGACCAGACCAAAACAAACCTGACCAGACCAAACTAGACCTGACCAGACCAAACCTGACCAGACCAAACTAGACCTGACCAGACCAAACTAGACCAAACTATACCTGACCAGACCAAACTAGACCAGACCAAACTAGACCAGACCTGACCAGACCAGACCAAACCTGACTAGACCAAACCTGACCAGACCAAACTAGACCAGACCAAACTAGACCTGACCAAACTAGACCTGACCAAACTAGACCTGACCAAACTAGACCAGACCAAACCTGACCAGACCAGACCAGAACAAACCAGACCAAACCTGACCAGACCAGACCAAACTACACCAGACCAAAACAAATCAAACCAAACCTGACCAGACTAAACCAAACCAAACCTGACCTGACCTGACCAGACCTGACCAGACCAAACCTGACCAGACCAGACCAGACCAGACCAAACTAGACCAGACCAAAACAAACCAGACCAGCCTAAACCTGACCAGACCAAACTAGACCAGACCAAAACAAATCAGACCAAACCTGACCAGACCAAACTAGACCAGACCAGACCAAAACAAATCAGACCAAACCTGACCAGACCAAACTAGACCAGACCAAACCTGACCAGACCAGACCAAAACAAACCTGACCAGACCAAAACAAATCAGACCAAACCTGACCAGACTAAACCAGACCAAACCTGACTAGACCAAACTAGACCAGAACAAAACAAACCAGACCAAACTTGACCAGACCAAACTAGACCTGACCAGACCAAACTAGACCTGACCAGACCAAACTAGACCAGACCAAAATAAATCAGACCAAACCTGACCAGACCAAACCTGACCAGACCAAACCTGACCAGACCAAACTAGACCAGACCAAACTAGACCAGAACAAAACAAACCAGACCAAACTTGACCAGACCAGACCAAACTACACCTGACCAGACCAAACTAGACCAGATCAAAACAAATCAGACCAAACCAAACCTGACCAGATCAGACTGAACCAGATCAAACCAAAAAAACAGACCAGATGAAATGTCATGCTGATCATGTAATGAGTTAGCCTGGTTAAAACCAGAGCATTCTCAGTTGTAACTGAGTGGCAAAGCTTCATAGACAAATCATTTCCAGAGGGGCGTCACCAACGGACGTCGCTCAAACGCCTCTGGATAGACCTAAACCAATCAGAGCGATGAAGGAGATGACGTATGCAGAGCGATGGAGAAACATCTCCCGAGTGTTGTTCTTTGCTCGGTTTTTAACAAAAAGGAAACGTTCAAATCGCTTAAAACAGACGCGATTCGATCGAGTGATGTTCCACGACGGCATCCATCTTTGCTACAAATTCTGCTTCACAGTCGCTGCGCTGTCGTCATCGTGTAAAGCCGCCCGACGTCTCTGATTGGTGCCGCGATTTCGGCGGATTGGAAATGGGCTTGAATGAGCTCTTTGCCAGACTAACTTGCAGAGCAAATCTAAATATGCCGAAGTTGTCTGGGTTTTCCCAGGCTAGTAATGAGTCTAAATGGAAGGCCTTTTTGCATTGCATTGTGGGATGCTGTACTATTTTATAGGTCACTTGTGTGTTGTGTATGTAGACTGTACACTGCAGGAATGATGGGACAGTTTTCTGAACACAAACATTCTGCTTGAGTAAAGGCTTGTTACATTCTAGTTACTGTTATAGTTATCATTAGTTATTGTTATGGTTATAGTTACGGTTATAGTTTATCGTTGTAGTTACCATTATTGTTATAGTTATCCATAGTTATTGTTATGGTTATCGTTATAGTTAACTTTAATGTTATAGTAGTTTGCTATAGTTTTCATTAGTTATTGTTATGGTTATAGTTATCATTATAGTTCCTCATGAATCGTTTGGTTGGTTTGTGTCGTGATTCCTGTCAGAATCTGAGGAGCACCTGATCTGAGGTCATGTGACCAGGTCTGAGGTCATGTGACCAGGTCTGAGGTCATGTCATGTGACCATGTCTGACCCTGATACCACGAGTCTGGGTTTTCCACATGAGCGTGTTCAAGTTCAAGTGTGACTGCAGTGTGTGTGTGTGTGTGTGGCAGCTGCGAGGGGGGCGGTGTGTGTGAGTGATGGTGTG
>JAULUF010000019.1:17100000-17105000 GCA_031834385.1 Semotilus atromaculatus | reverse complement strand
CAGTGTGACGCTCAAATCTGCAGAACACACTGGAAGAGTGTTTTTGCATATAGAAATACATTTAAAACAATGAATAATAAAACCGTTTGAGAGAATCATACATGAGGACTGTCATGTCGAGCTCATTAGCATATGGGTGGAGCATGGAGACGCTGGTGCGTGTAGCAGCAGCTCCGATACACACACACACTCACACTGACTCACTCACACAGACAGACACACACACACACACACACACACACACACACACACACACACACTCACACACACACACTCACACTGACTCACTCACACAGACAGACAGACAGACACACACACACACACACACAAACTCTCTCTCACTCACACACACACACATACACACACACACACACACACACACACACACACTCACTCACTCACTCACACACAGACACTCACACACACACACTCACACACACACACTATCTCACTCTCTCTCTCTCTCACACAGACACACACACTCACTCACTCACTCTCACACACACACACTCTCACACACACACACAAACTCTCTCTCACTCACACTCTCACACTGACTCACACACACACAATCACACACACACTCTCTCTCACTCACACACACACTCTCACACAGACACACACTCAGTCACTCACACACACACACAGCCATATAGATGTAACAAACACACAGACTGTAGAGGATTGTACAGTGTTGTTGTGTGTTGTATTTAAATGGATGGACAGATGGATAATAGAAGAAAGCGAGGCGGAGGGGGAGGAATAAATGTGTGTGAGTGACGGATCACCTCTGACCTCTGACCCCTGACCTCATTCCAGCAGGCATCCAGGAAATGATGCGTACGGTGGGGGTTTGTGGTCTAGATTGATGGACCGGAGAGAATCGGACTAGTTTAGGACAGAAAACACACCGTTTATACAAACGTCTCGCAGTATCGCAATACAATATTATAAAGACGACAAAATGATATTTTCATTTCCCAAATTAAATAAATGGCTTTGTCCTTATACAAAAATTTTTTTTTGTTAAAATATTTAGAAAAATAAACAAATTATGAGAAAAATATTCAATTAATTACATGATTTCTAATAATGAATATTATTACATTTAGAATTTTTAAATTCTAAAATGTATATTTTTTATATATATTTGTCTTACACATGTTCATGTATGAATTAACTATTAACTTTTAACATTTAGTAAAATTCAGGTGTTGCTGATAATTTATTGAATGTAGATCTGGTTTGGTGTGTGTGTGTGTGTGAGTGAGTGTGTGTGTGTGTGTGTGTGTGAGTGAGTGTGTGTGTGAGAGTGTGAGAGTGAGTGAGTGTGAGTGAGTGTGTATGTGTGTGAGTGAGTGAGTGTGAGAGTGAGTGTGAGTGTGAGAGTGAGTGAGTGTGAGAGTGAGTGAGAGTGAGTGTGAGTGATTGTGAGAGTGAGTGTGAGTGAGAGTGAGTGTGAGTGTGAGTGTGAGAGTGAGTGAGTGTGAGAGTGTGAGTGATTGTGAGAGTGAGTGTGAGAGTGAGTGAGAGAGTGAGTGAGAGTGAGTGAGAGTGAGTGAGAGTGAGTGAGAGTGAGTGAGAGTGAGTGAGTGAGAGTGAGTGAGAGTGAGTGAGTGTGAGAGTGAGTGAGTGTGTGAGTGTGAGAGTGAGTGAGTGTGAGAGTAAGTGTGAGAGTGAGTAAGTGTGAGTGTGAGTGATTGTGAGAGTGAGTGTGAGTGAGAGTGAGTGTGAGAGTGAGTGTGAGAGTGAGTGAGAGTGAGTGAGAGTGAGTGAGTGAGAGTGAGTGAGAGTGAGTGAGTGTGAGAGTGAGAGAGAGTGAGTGAGTGTGAGAGAGAGAGTGAGTGTGTGAGTGAGTGTGTGAGTGAGTGTGAGTGTGAGTAAGTGTGAGAGTGAGTAAGTGTGAGAGTGAGTGAGTGTGAGAGTGAGTGAGTGTGTGAGAGTGAGTGAGTGTGAGAGTGAGTGTGAGAGTGAGTGAGTGTGAGAGTGAGTGTGTGTGAGAGTGAGTGTGTGTGAGAGTGAGTGTGAGAGTGAGTGTGAGAGTGAGTGTGAGAGTGATTGTGAGAGTGATTGTGAGAGTGAGTGAGAGTGAGTGAGTGAGAGTGAGTGAGAGTGATGAGAGTGAGTGAGAGTGAGTGAGTGTGAGAGTGAGAGAGAGTGAGTGTGAGAGTGAGTGTGAGAGAGAGAGTGAGTGTGTGAGTGAGTGAGTGAGTGAGTGTGAGAGTGAGTGTGAGAGTGAGTGATTGTGAGAGTGAGTGAGAGTGAGTGAGTGTGAGAGTGAGAGAGAGTGTGAGAGAGAGAGAGTGAGTGTGTGAGTGAGTGAGTGTGTGAGTGAGTGTGAGAGTGAGTAAGTGTGAGAGTGAGTAAGTGTGAGTGAGTGAGTGTGAGAGTGAGTGAGAGTGTGAGAGTGAGTGAGAGTGTGAGAGTGAGTGAGTGTGAGAGTGAGTGAGAGTGAGTGTGAGAGTGACTGAGTGTGAGAGTGAGTGAGTGTGAGAGTGAGTGTGAGAGTGAGTGAGTGTGAGAGTGAGAGAGAGTGAGTGTGAGAGTGAGTGTGAGAGAGAGTGAGTGTGTGAGTAAGTGTGAGAGTGAGTAAGTGTGAGAGTGAGTGAGTGTGAGAGTGAGTGAGAGTGAGTGAGTGTGAGTGAGTGAGTGAGTGTGTGTGAGTGTGTGTGTGTGTGTGTGTGTGTGTGTATGTGTGCTCGTGTTTATATTACATTGTGGGGACCAAATGTCCCCACAAGTATAGTAAAACCTGAAATCACCTACATTGTGGGGACCAGCCAGCGGTCCCCATGAGGAGAACAGCGTATAAATCACACTAAGTAATGTTTTTTGAAAATGTAAAAATGCAGAATGTCTCCTGTGATGGGTAGGTTTAGGGACAGGGGCAGTGTAAGGGGACAGAATATACAGTTTGTACAGTATAAAAACCATTACGCCTATGGAGAGTCCCCACAAAGATAGCGAACCAGACGTGTGTGTGTGTGTGTGTGTGTGTGTGTGTGTGTGTGTGTGAGTGTGAGAGTGAGAGTGTGAGAGTGTGTTTCATACACAATGTTGATTGACTGGTGTTTGATGGACTGGTGTTTGATGGACTGGTGTTTGATGGACTGGTGTTTGATGGACTGGTGTCTGATGGACTGGTGTCTGATGGACTGGTGTTTGATGGACTGGTGTTTGATGGACTGGTGTTTGCTGGTTCAGCTCCTCCAGAGTTCCTGCAGTGGCCTCAGTCGGTGTCGAAGCCGGCGGGTTCGAGTGTCGTCTTCACCTGTCAGGCTCAAGGTGTTCCCGATCCGCACCTCATCTGGCTGAAGAACGGCAAGATTCTCACGCCTGGAGAAAACGTCAAACTCACCAACAACAACAGGTGAGTGCCAGCACACAGCCGCTCGACAGCCTGACATACCGGATAATAGTCCGAAAATATTTTTTTTTAAATGGAACACTTTAGATGGAATATAAAAATGTTTTCATGTTTTGTTTGATACATCAGGCTTTTATGACTCATTTTATTCAGAGCAAAAATATGCTGTTTGATGCAGATGCTGATATTTATATGAAATTCTGACGCTTATAATGTAAATTGCTTAAAATAAAATGCATATAAATATCAATTTGCCAATAATATTAGTCTAGTAAGATATTTAAATGCTTTTATGATCTGTAGTTGTAAAACATATAATGCAATGCAATACAACGATGATTGAGAGATGAATAAATAAACCTTCCTCAAAGCCTGACATTTGTACAATTACAGTAAAAGACTTTTACTGGATAAGAGTGAAAACGATCAATCAGAGACAGAAGCACTGCAGGAGATTGACAGGTTTATCAGATTATTTAGAGCCTCACTGTGTGTGTGTGTGTGTGTGTGTGTGTGTGTGTGTACCTGCAGTACTCTGGCTGTGACGCGCATCACGACTGAAGACGAGGCCATTTATCAGTGTATCGCGGAGAACAGCGCGGGAACCAACCAGGCCAGCGCTCGCCTCGCCGTCTCCCAGTCCGCCCAGTTCCCAGAAGCCCCGCAGGACCTGACGGCCACACCACTGTCCACCAGTTCCCTTCGCATCCGCTGGAAGCAGCCGGAGCCACACGTCAGCGACGGCATCATCGGATACGTGCTGCATATACGCAAACTGGGCGGTGAGATGAGAAACCGAGAGCTGCGTTTATCAGGCGGTTGAGGATCTAAACTGATGAATGATGTGTATGTGTATGTGTGTGTGTGTGTGTGTGTGTGTGTGTGTGTTTTCAGAGCCGGACAGCAGCGAGCTTCAGGAAGCCGTGAGCAAAGACACGTTTCAGCACGACTTCACTAACCTGGAAGCCTCCACCACCTTCTCCATCTACGTCAAAGCGTATTCGCCGCTGGGAGCCAGTCAGCAGTCGAGAAGCGTCATCGCCACCACACACGGGGCCGGTAAGAGTTTACACACACACACACACACACACACACACACACACACACACACACACACACACACACACACACACACACACTGACAGATCATTCAACGCCATAATGCTGCGTGAGTGAGTGTATGCATGCGCAAGTGAGTGTGTGTCTGTGTATGCATGCGCAAGTGAGTGTGTGTCTGTGTATGCATGCGCGAGTGAGTGTGTGTCTGTCTGTGAATGCATATGCGAGTGAGTGTGTGTTTGTGTATGCATGCGTGACTGAGTGTGTGTTTGTGTATGCATGCACGAGTGAGTGTGTGTCTGTCAGTGAATGCATATGCGAGTGAGTGTGTGTTTGTGTATGCATGCGTGACTGAGTGTGTGTTTGTGTATGCATGAACGAGTGAGTGTGTGTCTGTGTATGCATGCACGAGTGAGTGTGTGTCTGTGTATGCATGCACGAGTGAGTGTGTGTCTGTATGCATGCACGAGTGAGTGTGTGTCTGTGTATGCATGCACGAGTGAGTGTGTGTCTGTATGCATGCACGAGTGAGTGTGTGTCTGTATGCATGCTCGAGTGTGTGTGTGTCTGTGTA
>JAULUF010000019.1:17085000-17095000 GCA_031834385.1 Semotilus atromaculatus | reverse complement strand
GCACTGGCATCGGCACTGGCACTGGATGAAGACACCCCCCCCCCCCCCCCCAGCTGCACATTGACCGAGTCTCTCTCACCAAAGCCTTACACAACTAACTCAGTCACACACAACATCCGTTCAGTGCCTCTGATGACGAACGACACACAGCATCTGTTCCAAACCCTAGTGGGCTTCATAGGCAGAGCTTTAGTGACGGCTGATGATGTTCAGTGTGGGATTGGAACAGAGCGTCTGTCGACTTAAAGCACATCAGGGCTCCGTTTAAACTCTCATTCGAAATAATAGTAAGAGGAAACAAACCTCAAAGTAAACCAAAAATGTGTGTTCTGTGTGACTGAACAGATGAATAGTTAGTGTGTGGATGTAATGAGTGTGTGTGTGTGTGTGTGTCGTGTGTTGCTCATTAATTATTCGCCGCATTAGCCTGTGTGCAGCTGAAGACTCCGCCCACTTCCTCAAGCCCCTCCCACTCCACCCAAAGAGCCTGGGAACACCTTCTACCTCAACCACGGCGTCTTCAAACGGGTCCTCCTCGGGCCCAGCCGATGATGTTTTACCAGACTTTCTCAGATGTGTGTGTGTTGAAGAAGAAGAAGCTTCTGTGAAATTCCAAAGATCTTCTGCTTCTCTTTCCTCTCTTCACGAACACTCTTTCCTTTCTTCACGAACACTCTTTCCTTTCTTCACGAACACTCTTTCCTTTCTTCACGAACACTCTTTCCTTTCTTCACGAACACTCTTTCCTTTCTTCACGAACACTCTTTCCTTTCTTCACGAACACTCTTTCCTTTCTTCACGAACACTCTTTCCTTTCTTCACGAACACTCTTTCCTCTCTTCACGAACACTCTTTCCTTTCTTCACGAACACTCTTTCCTTTCTTCACGAACACTCTTTCCTCTCTTCACGAACACTCTTTCCTTTCTTCACGAACACTCTTTCCTTTCTTCACGAACACTCTTTCCTTTCTTCACGAACACTCTTTCCTTTCTTCACGAACACTCTTTCCTTTCTTCACGAACACTCTTTCCTGTCAGTCGAGTTGGTCGGATTATTGAAGCCCGTTTCCAACACGCATGAAATAAGTCATGCTTTGGTAAATAATAAATATGACATAAAAAGGCAAAATTTTGAGATAAGTAGAAATATTACATACTAAATTAAAAATTTAAATTGAGTTTTAAAAGCAACCTTTTTCTCACAGCTTCAAGTTTTTACATTATAATTGAATTACTGTCAAAAGTTTGACTTCTCATAATTACTTAATAATTTCAACTTTTAATACAATTAAATTTACTTAGTCATTACTACTAAGACTTTTTATATCAGTTTAGAATTCTGTCATAATTATGACTTTTTTATGCTATAGTTTTTGTCACAATTAAAATTGGTATATGACTTTTTATCTCGTAAATTACATGAGCTAAAAGGTCATAATTATGATACAGCTTTTATTTAACATTTAGTGTCATAATTTTGACATCTCATAATTCTGTTTTTTTAAATATCGTAATTATGATTTAGTGTCATAAATTTAATTTTTTATCTCATAATAACTTTTTTAGCTTAATAGACTTATATTGTCATAATTTTGACTTATGTCATAGTTTTTACTTTTTATCTCATAATTATTGTCTTAAGTATGTCATAATTTTGCTTTTTAATGTCATTATTATAATAAACCAAAGCATGACTTTTAGAAATGGGCTTCCATAACTGATGGTGATTAAACCAGTAAACTGACCATTAACCAAAGCCAAACTCCAGACCCTGACGTCACTCAGCTCAAGCTCATTACATGATGATGATTACCTCAAAGACACAGATTCTATTCTAGAAATTATAACTAATAACGACTAGCAGATATCGAATATATTTTCATATGTTGAAACCAGAAAATAAGATCTGCTTCTTTCTTTGTAATATTGAAGCTGAACTTGCCAAATAACGGTTAGTGATCGTGTTTATGAGACCAAATACCTCGGTTCTTCCTCTAAAGCACATGGACAAACCCCGAACCAGCTTGATAAGAGTGTGTGTGTGTGTGTGTGAGTGTGTGTGTGTAACTAACCGGTTTAACACATGTGAATTGCTCTTCACTGTTCGAATAGTTGCCAAAATAACACGTTCTAGATTCACATGAATGTCTTTAACCCTTTAGGCCTCTGATTCTTGTTGTCTAGAACAAACGCAATGAAACCAAAATGTAAAAACTAAAATAAAGCAACAAGATTAGAAACCGAGACCAAATTTAAGATGAAAAAAGTGGAGAAACTTCTGTTCTCTTGTAGAACTTTCCTTTGATTCATTTTCCCACGATGAAAAGTTATTTTTCTGCTTGATTTGGGAAATATTGCCAAAATAGATGTACGATTGTTCTTTAATGTTATTATTATATATTGTCGCTGTTCTTTTGATTACATTAAGTCTTTTTTAAAAATATGATTTCTTCTCTCTTTCTGTAGAATTAAAAAGAAAATGTTAGAAATTTGTGAGTTAAAAGCGAGTAGATTGTTGATTTGCAAAGAAAAATTCAAAATTTGTATTTGGATCACCAGCGTGAAATAACTGAGCTTCCATAGACGTAAACGTTATTGTTGAAGAAAAGGAAATGTCGCTGGGCGATCTCTGTTTGCTGCTCTAGGATCTAATGAACCCGTATCCCGGATGTTGAAATGTTTATATGTGATGGATTGCTCAACATGTCTAAGGTTTAGGATGAATTGTTTAGTCGAGTAGATGGTAATTTTGAATGCTTGTACCAATGAGAGAAGTGATGCTTTAACCTCCGGATGTTTGTCAGATCGCTCCTGTAGCTTTAACCGGAAGTGACTGAGACTCACGAGTCGACTAAACCCGTCAGATCCGCTTCTGTACGGCACTGAAGTCTTCGTGAGTTCCTCAGCCGACGTCTCTTCTGTTTCTCTTCCTTCAGTCGGTTGTGATGAACCTCTTTGCCAAATAAAACAGCGTTAAGTAGAACTTTACGTGTTACATGTTTCATTATTTCTGTTCAGAATCGCATGTGATTTATTATTTGCACGGTTTCTCCAGTATGAATACCAAGTAAAGTTGTACCACAAAATCCAAATGCACATGACCTTCAATTTCTATTAGACAACTGAACTAGAAGTAATATAAACCACAATCTCTTCTTTAACTCGTATTGATATTCTCAAATTAAACATTTGATTTCTAACTTTGTGTATGAAACGGACAAAAATCATAATTAATTGAAAATTTCCTCAAATCTCCCTCCGCATTTTAAAACCATTGTGTGAAAGGGATAAATGAGGAAGACCACAATAAAGATAATTTTAATAGTCTAGTCTGAATTCTTGAAAATACATAAATGTAAGTTTAGAAATAATTTGCAATTGATAAAAACTATTGTTAACAGCAACATTTATTTAAAGTCACTCTGTAGTCAATAGTTTTATCCCTTAAAACTAATCTTTAATCAGCCAAATTACATATTTTGTATAAATTTTTTCCTTTTATGCAAAATTTCTTCATGGCTTAAAATATCTCTGTTTTTGAGACTGTCACTGCAGTTTTAAGGAGAAAATACTCAGCAATGCTGTCGACTTATGCTTTAAGACAAACCATGTGTAAATTTATATTAAAAACACCACATAGACATAAAGGGCCCTATCCTGCACCCAGCGCAATTGACTTTGTACACTGACGCATAAACATGTAATGGCTGTGGGCACACCGGTGGGTCTGTGACACTTAAGGGTTTATTCATGCTTGTTTAATTTAAATCCTTCAAGGTTGATTGTGGAGGGGAGGCATCCGAATCACATCAGCTGGTAAATGGGGTTCCTCAGGGTTCAGTCCTGGGACCTTTCTTCTTCTCCATATACACTACCTCTCCACCATGATCCAACAATAACTGCAGGAATCTAAAGCTTGTGATAATCCTTCATGATCAGCTGACCTTTAAAGATCACATTGCAAAAACAAACCATGCATGCTGGTCATTTCTAGCATGGACTATTGCAATGCTCTTCTGGCTAGACTTTCAACATGTACAATTAAACCTCTACAAATGATCCAGAATGCAGTGATTGTTCTTCAATGAGCCCGCATTACACACCTCTGTTTATCTCTCGGCACTGGCTTCAAGATTCAAAGTCACTTTGGCTAAAAGCGTCTACTAAAGGAATAAATGTAATGTGTTAATGGGAAGAGCATTGAAGTGGAACAAGCAGATATGAAAATGTGCAGGTCAGGGCGAGCAAAGGGTAACAAATAAATATTGAAAAAGAACAGGCCCAAGAACGGAGCCTTGAGGGACACCTTGTGTTAGGGGAGGAGTTGAGGTTATACACAGCAATGAAGAATCCTCTATCAGTGAGAGAAACCCAGGAAGAGCACTACCCATGATGCTGACAGACCAGAGAAGACTGTGATGAGATACAGTGTCAGAAGCTGGTGCATAATTAGCATAATGAGACAGGAGAAGGTCATTGGTAATTTTTGGACCGGTAACCAGAGATCAAGACGATTCTGGTAATGCACATTACATGAGAATTTGAGCTGAAATGTCATGAAAAATGTGCAATCTTAATATTTCTTAAAATCAAGAAGCTCTGTTTTCCTTGTTAAATATAACCTGTGATTCCATTATTTGGATCTGGATATGAAATACGACCTGCACATGTTTTCATGGTTTGAGTTCTGCAGTTCAAGATGTCCGACAGAAAGTGATGAATGAATAATTAAAGCAGCACCGTGACCAGTGCGACCCGTGGGTGAGTCCAGTGTCCTGCTGGTGTTGCCATGGAAACGGGTCATCCCTTGTCACATGACCTTGTCTCTGACCGCAGACCTCATGCATAATTCAGCACTTTAAATAGATCTCACTTCAAAAACTGCTTCACACTCAACGGCGCGCTTCAAATCGCTTTGGAAGCAATATTTCAACAGGAATATTTGATCATGTTACAGAGGAGATGTTTGAGATTTTCAGGAAGCTTTTAAACATATGAAATGCAGCAGTGATCAGTCACGTGACATTAACAGATCAGATGATTGGCTCAGAGAATGTTGTCCAGAAAGGAGGCTCCATTAGTGAAGGTGGCAGAATGTGCGTATGAATATGTGTTTGAAATGGCAAAAACATGAAATTGCCCAGTTTAGTTTTTATGCACCAATCACATTTAAACCAATTTTCAAACCCAGCTTTCAATTTTCATCAATCCACCTTGATCCACGATGTTGACCTTGATCGAACATGAATAAACTTCCCAGGAGGCTTTGCAGACAGCATTAGACAAATAGATAGACAGACAGACAGACAGATAGACAGACAGAGAGAGAGATAGATAGACAGACAGACAGACAGACAGACAGACAGAGAGATAGATAGAGAGATAGACAGACAGACAGACAGACAGATAGATAGATAGATAGATAGATAGATAGATAGATTATTGAAGGACGCTGATGTTCATACTCTTATAAGCAAACACAGATTGATCATCACAGGTTATTTTAGGGTCACCAGATCTGATTGGCTGACTGATATACAACATGGAAATGTGCAATGATAAAACTGCAGATTCAGAGCGTTTATATCAGGAAAAATTTACTGGAGAAGCAAAATGTCTGATTAAGAAGTCTTGCTTTTTGTGAAACAATCTTCTTGTTTTCCTGTTGAAAACATTTTTTCACGTTTATTTTATTTTATGTTTAGTAAATGTATCGTGATTTCAGAATGTTTAGATGTTTGAGCTGGAAAGTGAGAGTCTGAGTGAGAGTGAGTGTGAGAGTGAGAGTGTGAGTGAGTGTGAGTGAGTGTGTGTGAGAGTGAGTGTGAAAGTGAGTGAGAGTGTGAGTGAGAGTGAGTATGAGTGTGAGAGTGAGTGTGAGTGAGTGTGTGTGAGAGTGAGTATGAGTGTGAAAGTGAGTGTGAGAGAGTGTGAGAGTGAGTGTGAGAGTGTGAGAGTGAGTGAGTGTGAGAGTGAGTATGAGTGTGTGTGAGTGAGTGTGTGTGAGAGTGAGTGTGAAAGTGAGTGTGAGTGAGAGTGAGTGTGAGAGTGAGTGAGTGTGAGAGTGAGTATGAGTGTGAGTGAGTGTGTGAGTGAGTGTGAAAGTGAGTGTGAGAGAGTGAGAGTGAGTGAGTGTGAGGGAGTGTGTGTGAGAGTGAGTGTGAGAGTGAGTGTGAGTGAGTGAGTGTGAGAGTAAGTGTGAGAGTGAGTGTGAGAGTGAATGTGTGTGAGAGTGAGTGTGAGTGTGAGAGTGAGTGAGTGTGAGAGAGTGAGTGTGAGAGTGAGTGTGAGTGAGTATGAGTGTGAGAGTGAGTGAGTGTGAGAGTGAGTGAGTGTGAGAGAGTGAGTGTGAGAGTGAGTGTGAGTGAGTATGAGTGTGAGAGTGAGTGAGTGTGAGAGTGAGTGAGTGTGAGAGTGAGAGAGAGTGTGAGAGAGTGTGAGAGTGAGAGAGAGTGTGAGAGTGAGAGAGAGTGTGAGAGTGAGTGTGTGAGTGAGTATGATAGTGAGTGTGTGTGTGTGTGTGAGTGAGTGTGAGAGTGAGTGAGTGTGTGTGTGTGTGTGTGTGTGTGTGTGTGAGAGAGTGTGTGTGTGTGTGTGTGTGTGTGAGTGAGTGAGTGAGTGAGTGTGTGTGTGTGTGTGTGAGTGTGTGTGTGTGTGTGTGTGTGTGTGTGTGTGAGAGTGAGAGAGAGTGTGAGAGTGAGTGTGAGTGAGTGTCTGGGTCAGCATGAGCTGCAGTGGATCTATAAGCCAGGCAAGATTTATATATTCTAAATATAGTTTTACTGCAAACAATAATAACAGTCACACTGAATGCAAACATACACAGATCAATAGTGTGAAGCTGTTCGACACGTTTCAGCACGTCCAGCGGACTCTTTAATAACAAACCCACGCTGGGAGATCTGTGAAGTTATTCTAAAACTGTAAATCTGCTCTGAGCTCTTTTCATTACAGCTCTTTATGAAACATGTGGCGCTGAGAGTTCGAATGGGAGTGTGTTCTGATAAAGACACTCCCTCGCAGTCATTAGAGTCAACAGTTATTTATTCTACAGGTTTAATCAGTGCACATTAATTTTTTTATAACTCATCCGTTAAACTATATTAAGGCTTAAAGTTGTGCATAATTAAGGGCGTGGTCACTTGAGTGACAGGTGGATTGCCGCTGATGTCACTACTAGCCGTTTGTCTGCTAGCGTTAGCGTCACGTCACCTCAGCTAATCCGTCTCACTGCAGATGTTCGTTTATCCTATATTTTGTACAGACATTTTTGGAATTTTGTTACAAAATTGTATACCATGATTGTTATCTCTGTGTTGTTTGCAAGGATAATAAAAACAAAAACAAAAACCATAATCGTTTATCCGGGAGTGACGCTGCCAAGATGGCGATGGCCGGCTCCGCCCACTTTGGGCTTCAAATATGCTCTTCAGAAACACTATGCGTAACGTCACACACACTACGCACATATTTATTTACAGTCTATGATCGACCGTTCACAAAGCCCCGCCCCCTTTAGTTACTGTTGCTATGTCCGACAAGCCACGCCTCTCACACACATGTTCTCACACAGAGAAAAATACATCACGGAGCAGAGAGGACACTGACCAGGTTACTTTTGATATGAAACAAGGTCTCAGTTTTTAAATTTGGTAATTTAAAAATATATATATTTAAACAATAATAAATACAGTTTTGCTGCTCTTTAATGTGTGTTGACGCCTCAGTTAAAGCTGCTCGTGAACCCTCATCTCGTCCTTCTAGTTCATTATAGCATCAAATAAACATCAGAAGGAGTGTTGTTTCACCCGTGGAAAGACGTCAGTAACTTACACACCGTTTTACAAGTTCAAGTCCACAACGTTAATCTACTAACTCTCCGAGCTTCGTCGGACAAAAATGGCGGATTCGGCAGATGGCGGATTATGATTGGTCAGATCGCCTGTCAATCAAACTCCCTGCGAAGGGTGAATTCCCAACAGAAAAAATCAAGCCCCGCCCACATGTGTTCTTGTTTCAGAAGCGTTTCACTCGGATATACGACACAATAGAGAAGAGAAGGCCAGCGCAACTTCACTTTCAGGATGTAGTTACGTGGGCTTGTGCGGGTCGTTCTCGTGTCGGGCCGAGAGCCGGTGGTCCAGAGAGCGTGGCGAGTGTGTGTGTGTGTGCGTGCGGCAGCAGCGGGCGAGGTCTGCGCGGAAGGAGGGTGTGTACAGGCCGTAGATCACCGGGTCGCAGCAGGTGTTCAGGTTCCCGAACACGAAGAGCAGGTGATGGATGGACTCGGGCGTGACCGCCAGCATCTCCGGCTGGAACCAGTACCAGATGCCCAGCAGGTAGTAGGGCGTCCAGCACACCACGAACGACACCACGATGATCACCGTCATCTTCAGCGTCTTCATCCTGGCCTTCGGGATCATGTCTGTGCCGCTGCGCCGGAGAGACTCGCCCGCTGAGGACACACACACACACACACACACACATCAGAGATCAGAGCAGAGAGACACTTGCCTGCTGAGGACACACACACACGCACACACACACACACACACACACACACACACACACACACATCAGAGATCAGAGCGGAGAGACACTTGCCTGCTGAGGACACACACACACACATCAGAGATCAGAGCAGAGAGACACTCGCCCGCTGAGGACACACACACACACACATACTAGAGTTTAGATTCTCTGCCCGAACCGACCCGTGGGATGTGCACTCCCAACCCAATAGGTTGGCGCGGGACTAGATTTGATGGCGGAGTGCGAGCGCGGGCGGTAATCTGTGTGTGTGGGTTGTGGGAGAATAAAACGATTCGCCGGACTCCCGCAAAACAGAAATAAACATAAAAATAATAAAACATAAAAACTAATAAATTTTTATTCATCTGTTGCAGAAAAGCAACAACTAAAACAAAATGAAGTGTGTGTGTGTTTGAAAATGAGGCGGTGAGGGATAGAGTTACAGATCATGGCGCTCGCAACACTGAGGTCAAGGGTTCGATTCCCAGAGAGAGCAGGATCTTCAGTCTCTGAGCCTGTAACTCGAGCGCAGCTCTCGGCTTCAGACGGAGGAGAACAGCAGCTGTGCTGATATTACAGTAATCCACTACTGTAGTCATGTGACCGCTTTATTGAGCCCCTAATGAAGCCGCTAAACCTGAGAGGGGCATTATGGGTATTACTAATGTATTTCTGTCTTTATGACAATGAGCTGAACTGAACTATGAACTATTGAACTGTTTATCTTGTACGTCAGTGTCATGTAAGACTCTCAGTGAAACTACATCAGAAGAAAATCATGCTTCGGGAAATCATATTTATGAGATAAAAAGTCAATAATTTTGTCTATAAATTTTGACTTTTTATTTCGTAATTATGACTTAGTACGTGGTCATTTTGGTGTTTTGTCATGACAAATGAGTGGCCGGAGTGTGTAAAGGGTTTTCTGTAGAGCGGTGTGTGTTAGCGGCTCCATAGTTAATAACTAATGATCTTTGCAACGGAAGTGAATCAATCAAAACTAAATTTATCTGGACAATAACTTTATTCTAGATCTGCTGTAAAGCCCAAACAATCTCTGTTACTTTAACTTCCTGTTATTGATTGATGGATGGATGGATGGATGGATGGATGGATGGATGGATTGATGGATGGATGGATGGATGGATGGATTGATGGATGGATTGATGGATGGATGGATGGATTGATGGATGGATGGATTGATGGATGGATTGATGGATGGATGGATTGATGGATGGATGGATTGATGGATGGATTGATGGATGGATGGATTGATGGATGGATGGATGGATTGATGGATGGATGGATTGATGGATGGATGGATTGATGGATGGATTGATGGATGGATGGATGGATTGATGGATGGATGGATGGATTGATGGATGGATGGATGGATGGATGGATGGATTGATGGATGGATGGATGGATTGATGGATGGATGGATTGATGGATGGATGGATGGATTGA
>JAULUF010000019.1:17047500-17080000 GCA_031834385.1 Semotilus atromaculatus | reverse complement strand
GAATTCCTGGAGCTCCGGGAGCTTTCCCGGGTCGGCGGGAGTGGTGTGTGTGTGTGTGTGTGTGTGTGTGTGTGTGTCCTCCAGGCCCGGATTAGGACTTTGGCTGAATATCTGCGCTGGTTCCTCAGCAGGAGCTCCTGACGGCCTCTAGCTTTGTGTTTAACGCTGGTTCAGAGAAACACTTTGGGCTCTACTTTAACGATCTGAAACGCAAGTAACTCTGTGTGCGGATCTCGGTATATTATACCGGCGGGATAAATTACTCTTGCGCTACATTACTCATAGCTGTGGTTTGAGGTTTAGGGGTCGGGTTAGTGTGTGTGTGTGTGTGTGTGTGTGTGTGTGTGCTCTTGTTTATGTGATATATGAGGACACAAGTGTGTATAATGACATGCATATTACACTGGTACTACAACTTACACGTGATTTATGAGGACATTGCATGAGTCCTCATATTTCAAATAGCTTAAAAAACATACAAAAACAATGTTTTATTAAAAATGTAAAAATGCAGTATGTCTCCTGTGATGGGTAGGTTTAGGGACAGGGGCAGTGTGTGTGTGTGTGTGTGTGTAAGGGGACAGAATATATAGTTTGTACAGTATAAAAACCATTACGCCTATGGAATGTCCTCATAAATCACAAAAACAAAGCTGTGTGTGTGTGTGTGTGTGTGTGTGTGTGTGTGTGTGTGTGTGTGTGTGTGTGATGCAAACCCATCGAACGGACGATCAAAAATTCCCTGATTCTCACAAACTCGCTTTGAAAGCCTCTGCCAAATGCATGAATGTAACTTTTACAACAAAGAATATTATGATGTAAAGTGAATAGCCTTTTAGATTCTGCTCTGATCATCAGGTTTTGTTCATTAACACAAAAAAAAGTTCTCTTTTACATTTTTCATTTGTATGCTTTAAAATATAATTTAAAATATGCACATAACATGCAAAATAGGAGCATTTTAAGACTGTCAGACTCCACTGTACTTTAAACTGACTGTAAATCCTGTCAGGTCTATATTGAACAGGTGGACTAGTGCTTCTACTGCATAAACGTTATCATATTAATACAATATTCATGTTCATTTCAACTTAACATGTTCAACTTAAATTCTTCAAGGAAAAAATACTTAAATGTGTAATTTTGGTGATCAAAGATGATTTTTAAGGGATAAAATGATTGACTACAGGGACTTTAAGACTTTACTCTAGTAGTCTATTACCAGGCTAAATAAACACACGACACATCACACATAGCCTATATTAGGAAACATAATGATACCATATTTCAGTAAATTAATCCCAGTTAGTAACTCTGAATCTGCTGGATAAATGAAACTGACTGCCACTCACCTCAGTGTTTTATCTAGATGATGCAGTTCCTGGATCTCCGGACACACTCTCCATCGCACTGAGCCTTCTCCTGTCCGTGAGGGATCCTCCACGCTTCACAGCCCAGGAAATCTGCGCATGATGATGATGATGATGATGATGATCGGGATCTGCTCAGTCCGGATCCGATCATCTTGTCTTAAATCCAGACCTGAGTTTAGGTAAAGCACAAGACATGACGAAAAGGAGAAGACGAAGAATCCCGGCGTACTGAAGAGAGCTGCGCTGAGAACAGACTGGATGTAGGAGAGAGAGAGAGAGAGAGAGAGAGTGAGTGAGAGAGAGACAGACAGAGAGAGAGAGAGAGTGAGCGAGTGAGTGAGAGTGAGAATAAGTGAGCTGAGTGAGTGAGAGAGTGAGCGAGTGAGTGAGAGAGAGAATAAGTGAGCTGAGTGAGTGAGAGAGTGAGCGAGTGAGTGAGAGTGAGAATAAGTGAGCTGAGTGAGTGAGAGAGTGAGCGAGTGAGTGAGAGAGTGAGTGAATGAGTGAGTGAGAGAGTGAGCGAGTGAGTGAGAGTGAGAATAAGTGAGCTGAGTGAGTGAGAGAGTGAGCATGTGAGAGAGTGAGTGAGTGAGTGAGAGAATAAGTGAGCGAGTGAGTGAGAGAGTGAGTGAATGAGTGAGTGAGAGAGTGAGTGAGTGAGATAATAAGTGAGCTGAGTGAGTGAGAGAGTGAGCGTGTGAGAGAGTGAGTGAGTGAGTGAGAGAATAAGTGAGAGAGTGAGTGAGCGAGTGAGAGAGTGAGTGAGTGAGTGAGTGAGAGAGTGAGTGAGAGAGAGAGAGTGAGTGAGTGAGTGAGTGAGTGAGTGAGTGAGAGTGATGTCATTTTGGTGATCAAAGATGAGTTTTAAGGGATACAAATTTTTACTACTGGGGGACTTTAAGCATTTTATGTTGTGAATAATGGCTATTTTATCATTTAAAGTGTAAAAACCTTGACTGCTCAACTTCAGTTAAAGATATAGTCTTCTTGGACTACGCCTTGATCATCGCTTCCTCTTTACTATAGTTGCAGCACCAAAAGATTGTGCAAAAGAGAAAATACTGTGTAAAATAACTCAAGAGTTTTGATATAAAATTTATTTAGCTATTATCAGTACAGTAGTGCTTTATCTTGAGCGATTCACTCATGACATCTGCTGAAACGGGTCCGAGACTAAAATGAGATAAATTAAATAAAATAAAAACGCAGATATACATCATGAAATAAACAGGACTTCTGATGCTGGAGTCTCTCGTGCTCGTCTGTCAATAGATTACGTCATTTATCAGACGTGTTTTATCCAAAGTGTAGTCCACGAACTGCAGGTGCAAGTCCTCCTGTTCAGCGTTCAGTCGCACTTCCATCCCCGTCCCTGAAATCCTTCGGGATCGCAGTCGGATGTTGAACGTATAAAACCTCTTTCCCGTGGAGAGTTGGTCCAGTGCACGTGTTTCTGTCACATGACCGTGCAGAACCTGGACGTCAGTCTCCTCGTCAGGGGCGTGGCCTGAGCGCTGGGCTGAGTGAGGGGCGGAGTCACAGAGCTCCTGGCCAATGGGTGTGCGCTGAAACATGTACATCATTAAATGATCATCTGTCACTACAAAAATGATCAGTACAAGAGTTATGCAGTCGAGTGTTAATGTACTGGGTTAATGTGAGGGAATTCACACTGAATTAAACAGTCCGATTGGCATTAATGCAATTTCTACATCAATCGAACTCTAAACTCTTCATGATGAGGGTGTAGAATATATATATATATATATTAGTCTGAAATGTTGTGTGACATGCTTTGAACAGTGTTAAAATGTTGTTACTGTTAGTGCTGGGCAACGATTACTGTAATAGGATTCAAAATAAAAGTTTGTGTTTGCATAATATATGTGTGTTCTGTGTACAATTATTTTGTATATATAAACACACATATGCATGTATATATTTAAGAAAAATGTGTGATTTATATATATAAAATATTTATATATAATATATATTATTTATAAATACATATACAGTATATACATGCAAATATTTCTTAAATATATACATGCATGTGTGTGAATTTATATATATACAAAATAATTATACACAGAACACACATATATTATGCAAACACAAACTTTTATTTTGGATGCAATTAATCGTTGCCCAGCGCTAGATACTGTATGTTAAGATTAAATTAATCATGAAAATAATTTTTTGCACGGGTCAGGTCAGGAGTGTGTGTGTGATTGAGCTATTTTAGAAGGTCATGTGAACACGCTCACAGAAACAGAAGGAAGCGTGAGAGAGACTCGTACCCGTTCCCCGGCGCCGGCCTCAGGGGTTCACACACACCGCCTGTACAGCAGAGGACACTCAGTTATGTCATGTCACAGCATCTGTGTGTGTAATAGTGTGTGTGTGGTGTGTGTGACACTCGCCGTGTCCGGAGGAGTCTGAAGAGAAGTTCTGCTGATGCACCTCTGCTTTATCATACGTGTTATTCAGATTCCTGACAAACACATGAAACCGGTTTCAGACTGAGATTTAAACAAGACTCTAATGCCCGGCCCTGAGACTGGTCACGCTCCTCAAGACGCCCCGAAGGGGTTGTTTCAGCGAGGCCACAGAAGAACCTTTTTTCTTATAGTGTGTGTGAAAAACATTTGTAAAATCTGAAGACATTTTTTTACACTAATCTTAAAAAAAAAAAGTTTCATTACTGGCATCGATGGTTCAATGAAGAACATTCCATGGAATCTTTCCGTCGCGTAAAAGGTTCTTTACATTATTAAAATATTCGTCACAGAACTGATCACTGAAAAGGTCTTTGGAGAACCAGAAACGGTTCATCATTTTATTTTAAAAGTGTGTGTGTGTGCTCTTGTTTTTGTGATATATGAGGACACAAATGTGTATAATGACATGCATATTACACAGGTATTACAACTTACATGTGACTTATGAGGACATTGCATGAGTCCTCATATTTCAAATAGCTTAAAAAACATAAAAAACAATGTTTTATTAAAAATTTTAAAATGCAGCATGTATCCTGTGATGGGTAGGTTTAGGGACAGGGGCAGTGTGTGTGTGTGTGTGTGTGTGTGTGTGTGTAAGGGGATAGAATATATAGTTTGTACAGTATAAAAAACATTACGCCTATGGAATGTCCTCATAAATCACATAAACAAAGCTGTGTGTGTGTGTGTGTGTGTGTGTGTGTGTGTGTGTGAGTGAGTGTGTGAGTGAGTGAGTGAGTGAGTGAGTGAGTGAGTGAGTGAGTGAGTGTGTGAGTGAGTGTGTGTGTGTGTACGTGCGTGCGTTCGTGAGTGTGTGTGTGTGTGTGTGTGTGTGTGTGTGTGTGTGACCTGTTGGCCTCTGGTAGTGCACTGTGATGATCTGCTCGCTCTTGTTCTTGACGTGGACGAGACTCTGATGACATTATGGATTCGTTGTGGATCTTCCCGTCTGAAGAGAACGAAGAAAACACGGTTTCATCTGCAACTCTTGATGTTTTTCCTGTCGAGAGTAATGTGTGTTTCTCTTATCTCTTCAGTTCTTACTGGGTGTGTTTTCTGCGTTCTGCATCTCTCTCCTCCCCTGCTGAACATCAGACCGCACAGCCGTCGACCTGCACACACACACACACACACACACACACACACACACACACAGACACACACACACACACACACACACACACACACACACACACACACGCACACACACACTCATGCACACATGCACACACACACACACACACACACACACACACAGACACACACACACACACACACACACACGCACACACGCACACACACACACGCATGCACACATGCACACACACACACACACACACACATCAGGAGCATGTTCTGTGTCTCTAAAGGAGTGTGTGTTGCGTGGCGTTACCGTGGTAGCCGTGGGTTGTGGTGCCGCTCCGGGACGGGCCGGTGTGCCGCCGCTCCTCTCTGAGGTTGAAGAACACCGTCAGTGATCGTGAGGAGCGCTGCACGATTCAGCCATTTATTCTTACAATTTTAAAAGATACGATTGTCAATTACAATATTAAAATTTCAGTTTTTCTCAATCGCTTTGGCTCAATTCTCAAATGAGAGTTTTTTTCTCTCAAAACAATCAGATCTCTGAACAATTAGTTTCTTGTTCACATCAGATTTGAATTTCTTATTTATTTAAGCAAATCGCACGTGTTTTGGCACATGTTTGGAAATAAAAGTACAATTGTCTGTTATTTGCACAACGACTACAGGCTTGTAAATTGTCAAACTTCTACACATTCTTTCATTGTGTGAGCATTCACATGCCAAATGATCCATTCAGGGATCAAAATCAGACATGATATATTTCATAAATATTTATGGATGTACTGCATATACTGTATGTTAGAGAAATACATATTACAGTTTTTTCCAATTGCTAACACACTAAAATGACATGCACAGCACAATTATTTAAACTGACACACAGAGAGCAAAAGCTCTTATCAAGTTTCCAAAAGTCTAAACACATTTTCTGCTTTACACACATTTTGCAATTCAAAATGGCACTTTTTAAATGCACTGAACACGGTTCTCTGCATAAGACACAACAATCTGACATAAAGTCACTTGTTTGTCATTTCAAAACATCCCCATTTAAAATGACACTACATGAGCTAATTGGTCAATACATGTGTCACCTGGCCAAAAACCTCAATGGTTAATTGTTAACACTTCAATCAGGATGTTAGCACTATGAAAAGACCACAGGTGAGCACCTTTTTTTTTTTTTTTTTTACAACAATGGAATTATTGTTATAATACATTTTTTGCCTCTTTTTTTCTATATATTTTTTCTATATATTATTTTTCAGTTTACTGTATTTTTGTGAGCATAATTGTGTTATGGCAGTTGATTCAATGTATTTAGGGGTGTGGTCCTGGTCAAGACAATCTCCTGAACTCCAAACTGAATGTCAGAATGGGAAAGAAAGGTGATTTTAGCCATTTTGAGCGTGGCATGGTTGTCGGTGCCAGACGGGCCGGTCTGAGTATTTCACAATCTGCTCAGTTACTGGGATTTTCACGCACAACCATTTCTAGGGTTTACAAAGAATGGTGTGAAAAGGGAAAAACATCCAGTATGCGGCAGTCCTGTGGGAGAAAATGCCTTGTTGATGCTAGAGGTCAGAGGAGAATGGGCCGACTGATTCGAGCTGATAGAAGAGCAACTTTGACTGAAATAACCACTCGTTACAACCGAGGTATGCAGCAAAGCATTTGTGAAGCCACAACACACACAACCTTGAGGCGGATGGGGTACAACAGCAGAAGACCCCACCGGGTACCACTCATCTCCACTACAAATAGGAAAAAGAGGCTACAATTTGCAAGAGCTCACCAAAATTGGACAGTTGAAGACTGGAAAAATGTTGCCTGGTCTGATGAGTCTCGATTTCTGTTGAGACATTCAGATGGTAGAGTCAGAATTTGGCGGAAACAGAATGAGAACATGGATCCATCATGCCTTGTTACCACTGTGCAGGCTGGTGGTGGTGGTGTAATGGTGTGGGGGATGTTTTCTTGGCCCACTTTAGGCCTCTTAGTGCCAATTGGGCATCGTTTAAATGCCACGGCTTACCTGAGCATTGTTTCTGACCATGTCCACACCTTTATGGCCACCATGTACCCATCCTCTGATGGCTACTTCCAGCAGGATAATGCACCATGTCACAAAGCTCAAATCATTACAAACTGGTTTATTGAACATGACAATGAGTTCACTGTACTAAAATGGCCCCCACAGTCACCAGATCTCAACCCAATAGAGCATCTTTGGGATGTGGTGGAACGGAAGCTTCGTGCCCTGGATGTGTATCCCACAAATCTCCATCAACTGCAAGATGCTATCCTATCAATATGGACCAACATTTCTAAAGAATGCTTTCAGCACCTTGTTGAATCAATGCCACGTAGAATTAAGGCAGTTCTGAAGGCGAAAGGGGTCAAACACAGTATTAGTATGGTGTTCCTAATAATTCTTTAGGTGAGTGTATATCTGCTGTGCATATGTTGCACTGACTTATTTGGTGAAAAAAAAAATAATAATAATGTTTCAACAGCATGTGTGTGTGTATCTGCAAATATTTCTGTCATGTGAACAATCTGAAGAATTTTCTACAATTTTCTACAAGTATTTTAGTATTATAGCAAAGCATACTAAAGATGAGAGTGCTTTTCATTATGCCCAACAGTGTGTACTTGGTTAAACAAAAATCTGGTAAAATGAATGAAGTGTGTACCATTTCGTGCAAAAGTTTGATTTTGATAATGCTATATGTAGTTTTGGTTGCAGTGCTTCATTTTGCAGGAGATATGAGGTATTTTGCAGTTTGGGTGTGTGGTTTTGTGAATTGTGTTAAGTATTTTGATAAAACCAGACTAGTTTGCAAAATTGTGTGTTAGCAATTGGAAAAAACTGTAGTGTGTGTAAAAATGAATAAGCATCTGAGAATTTTTGTATTGCTGCAAAAATAAAAAATAAACATTTTCTTTTTGTGCATTACAGTGTCTTTTCCCAGTCGATTGTTACCTACTCTCTGAATCTTTATTTAGAGAGAGAGAGAGAGAGATAGGGGAGAGAGAGAGCGAGAGAGAGAGGGAGGGAGAGGGAAGGAGATATATATATATATATATAGAGAGAGAGAGAGAGAGAGATAGGGAGGGAGGTTGAGAGAGATAGAGAGAGAGAGAGAGAGAGACATTGACCTGTTGTAGGAGCAGCTTCTGCTGTAAGGCTTCACTCAGTTTACTGACCAGACGCTCCTGCACTGAACTAGACACATCCTGCAGATCAAACACCGCATTTTCAATACAGATTGGATTATATAAAATATAATTTCAGATTAATAAAGCCACTTATATTCCGGTAAATCCAGTCAGATCTCACCTGGCATTTGCACAGCAGTCGTAGGGCGTCTTTATAGTAGACGGAGGCTTTCTCTGGGTCTCTCAACTGCAGCGAGATCCCACCGAGACCCTCACAGGCCTGCCACTGACCCGACGCGTCGTCTGCACAGAGAGTGTGTGAGTGTGTGTGTGTGTGAGTGTGAGTGTGTGAGTGTGTGTGTGTGTGTGCGTGTGTGTGTGTGTGTGTATGTGTGTGTGTGTGTGTGTGTGCGTGTGTGTGCGTGTGTGCGTGTGTGCGTGTGTGTTTGTGTGTGTATGTGTGTATGTCTGTGTGTGTGTGTGCGTGTGTGTGTGTGTGCGTGTGTGCGTGTGTGTGTGTGTGTGCGTGTGTGTGTGTGTGTGTGTGTTTGTGTGTGTGTGTGTATGTGTGTATGTGTGTGTGTGTGTGTGTGTGTGTGTGTGTGTGTGTGTGTGTGTATGTGTGTGTGTGTGTGTGTGTGTGTGTGCGTGTGTGCGTGTATGTGTGTGTGTGTGCTCAGTACCGGTGTCTCTGAAGGCCTGCTGTGCGTGTATGTAACTCTCCCACGCCTCCTCCAGCTCGTCCAGCTCCACCAGAGCGAACCCCAGATTGCTGAAACACCGGCCCTGAGCCCCGCGGCTGCCCAGAGAACCTGCGCACACCATGTGTTCAGATGCACCATATTACAGGTGCACCAGAAATAATCACTAGACATTCGTGCACCTCCATCCACCCAGCTGACAAAAATATGTTCTGAGAACTTTTTTCTAACGTTACCATTAAGTTATGAGAACGCTATTTCTGAAGGCTTTCTAACGTTCAAAACGTCCAGTGTCTTAAATATTTTTACAATGTTTTTCTTGGTTATGTGAACGTTCCATTTCATCATTCTTCAAACATTATGGGAATGATACTTTTGAATGTTACTTTTGAAATGTTACTTTTTGAATGTTCTCTAAACTTTCCGAAACCAGTAGATACATTTTAAAAACATTAGACGAACTTCCAACTGAAAGGTTTCAGTTAAAAACGTTCCATGGCTGATGTTTATAAATAAATAAATAATGTTTTTGTGCTAATGTTTTGAGAACATTATTAAAGACCATCATTGACTATAAAGCATATTTTATTGGAATATTCTGCTTTAACTTAGTTTTATTTAGAAACTTCATAATTGCTTGATTTTTCATATTATTGCAAGACAAATGTTTTGAAATGTGTATATTTTAGGTCCTATAACAATTCTTCAATAGTCTAGTTCTGTGGGGCCATTTTTTATGTAATCACACAATATGAGCACGTCAATGTGTTCAGATGCATGATAGTACAGATGCATAAAAAATAATTGCATTGCATTGACTTTTTACCGTGTGTATGTGACTGCTATGCATATTCTGCTGCTGTTTGTGTCTCACCGTGGAGCGCCGCTGCCTCTCGGTGGAACCGCACAGCCTGCTGGTACTGACCCAGAGTGTTGTGGACGGCGCCCAGATTCTGCAGAACCACCGCCAGCCTGTGCGGTTTACATGCGACCAGAGGAAGAGCCTGCTCGTAACACTCGGACGCCTCGGAGAACAGCCTCATCTGAGAGAAACTCAAGCCCACGTCGTTCAGCAGCTTCCCTGAAACACAGGTGAGGATCACTTCATGCACTTCAACACAATCATTTATCTGGAGTGTCAAGCTATTTTTGCTATTTTTTTCTAAATGTCATGATCATTTGTTAACAAACAAGTATTCATTACTTCAATGAGCTCATAGTTTCTGCATTCCATTATTACATTGTTTAAATTAATACATGTTTAGCCTTTATATGTGTGCATTTCTGAAATACATAACTTAGACAGTTACACTATCTCATCTGATAGTGACAGTGCAGTCAGATCAATAATATTACTAAGTTGTTGAAAACACTAGTTAACCTGTGATTAGCACTTAGAAAACTGCTTTATTTTAAAGAAATTATCACTTCAACATTATACACTTTAAATAATCCCTTAAAGTCATTCACACTGAATAAAGTAAACTACATTAAACAAATTTATCAAATAAATCTGCAATCTGTGTATTTTATGTCAGCTCAACTTTATTTATACAGCTTTATACAGCACAGATCGTTTCAGAGCAGCTTCACAGTAATAAACTGGAAAATAACAGAATCAATGATGAAACTTCATCAAATCAGAGAGAAACTTAGATTCAGGAGTGAAGCAGCTCTACAGAAGAAGGAAGAGTCATTATTCAGATCAAGATCTGTTCTCCCAAGAAAATATCTCCCTTTGAACTTTGAGCGTCGTAACTTTGCAAATGTTGTTTATGCTTAAACAGCAACATTATTACACACTAAGTAAAGATAAAAAAGTGAAATCATAATCAACCACCCCTTTAAGGGTGCTAAAAAAATATTATTTTTCAAGTTAAATAGAACTATTGGTTTGGCTTTCAATTTTGAGATGGAGGATGCAAGAGTATGTTCACCGATCACTCATTTACTGTATTTAAGAAACATCACTGAAGCCCACACACTGTCGGTTGGCGTTACCCAGCGTCTCCTGGTCGGTGATGGTGGCGCTCATCTCCAGGCTGTCCGTCAGCACGCTGATGATGTCATCGGTGGCACTGTGGCCGCTCTTTAGCATGAGTTTCCCAGCATCCTTCAGTGCCAGTGCAGACGCCGGCGTGTTCCCCGCTGTTCTGTAGCTCTCAGCGGCTCGCCGGAAACTCGCCGCGGCCTCGTCCCACTCCTGCAACACACACACACACACCTGCATTATTTCACGCACAATGTAGAGGACTAAATAAATGCAGAAACACAAGACCAATCACAACTCGGCATCCAGAGGCCATTCCTCATCAAATATAATGATGACATCATTGTTCTCCGTTACATTACAGATGCAGTAACATTTTCAGTCTGAAGTTAGTTAAAAATCTCATCTTTGAAATCATTAAATCTTTGTCTCATATTTAATGAAGTTTAATTTAGGATCATGAACATGCATGCAAAGTTTCGACACGCTGATCAAAAAATATCTATTACGGGTCATTTTAAAGTCAGCAAGTTGCACTAGTCTATTTATCTCTATTGTGTCGTATATCAATGAAACGCTTCTGGAACAAGAATACATGTGGGCGGGGCTTGATTGTGTCCGTGGGGAATTGATTGGATGGTTGTGGTTTGCTATTGGCTGATCTCATGTGAGTGACAAGTTATAGCCCTGCCCTCGTCATCAGAGAAGAGAAGAGATGCTGCAAAAACACGGTGTGAAATCGCTGGTGTTTCTGACGTCACAAACTACCTTGTAACCAATCAGATCAACGTGTGATCATCAATCAGTGTATCTCTGAGTGAGTGAGTGAGTGGAGGCGGGGCTCATTTGCATATTCATCGAACCACGCATACTAAATGAGGCAAGGGTGTCGAGTTACATTCAAGATATTGTAAGACATGAAGAATCAATGAAAAAACTTTTAAATATGTAATTTTGGTGATCAAAGATGAGCTTTAAGGTATAAAATGATTGACTTTAAAGGTCTTGTGTTTAAATAGTGTTTACCTTCCTCTTCATATGGCAGCGAGCGAGTCTGCCGCAGGTTTCTGCCTCGGCGCCGGCGTCTCCCTGCGAGCGGTACAGTTGCGCGGCCTGATGATATCTGTGTGTGGCCTGCGTGTGCTCTCCTAGCGCCTCGTGAGCCGCGGCCCGGTTAAACTGCAGCGCAGCGACGCGCTCGCCTCGCTCTCCCGATCGCGACAGCACCTCGAGGCCTTGACGGGGCTCTCCCGCCTCCACGAGCGCGGCGCCCAGGTTCAGCACACACGTCCTCTGAAGACTCTTCTCTCTGAGCTGCAACCAAAAATTATTCAGACAGTTTTTCACTAGTGTGTCCAGGACACTATAGTTCATTTATGTAAGTGAGGAGAGCAAAATAAAGTAAACTGTGACATATTATACCCAGATATTCTTCATACAGTGACTGTAACATTTATACACATTTGGGACCAAAACTGATTCGGACACTTTGAGCTGATCATGTTTTCTTCAGTGTTTTTTCTGTAATTGCTAATGCTCTTTTTACACACAGACTGAACAACATGAAGCATTGCTTGGTCACTGGTTGAGCTACACTGGTATTATCTAATTGTGTATTAAATTTAACAGCTGACAGATATTCAACATAATTCATGTGTGAGAGTCTAACAGAAGGATGGACAAAACCAGTGAAATATTTCACAAGAGTTCTGCTCATATTTTACTACCATTTTCTAAACTATAGTGAATAAACTGATAATGTGAGAAATGTAGAAGGATCTGAATATATCTTGATTTGACTATATTAGGGATGCATGATATATCCAACAAATCGCGCATACTAAATGAGGCAAGCTGGTGTCGAGTTACATTCAAGATATTTTAATGCATTAAGACAATTTTTTTTTAAATATGTCATTTTGATGAGTTTTAAGAGAAACAATTATTGATTACAGTGGGACTTTAATGTTTCCTACAGCTGGTAATGAATCGGAGGTCTCACACATTCACAGAAAATATGTTGCGGTGGATTTGACATGGCTTATTAAAAGAATTCAAAGAAGTCACGTTTGGTTTCAGGCTGACGACATTCTCTTGAGTTTGCATGATGTCAGGCACCTTAGTGGCAGCTCTCAGCGCGCTCCTGAAGCGCCTCAGCGCAGCGCCATAGTCCCGGTTCTGCAGCGCCTCGTGTCCATCCGCGGTCCGGCTCTCGACCTGCAGCCGAGCTTCTGTGTCCTCCACATCAGATCTGGTCTTCCTGTCCTGCCTCTCACCCGCGTCTCTGGCCGGAGACCCATCAGAGGCCATGAGCTCAACGGAGATCACTGCGGGAACACATGCGCTCGGCCTGGGACACGGGAACGGCGAGTCAGCTTTATTCATACAGCAGCGCTTTTTTATGCAGCAGAGTGTTTCAAAACAGAGATAACAGGACAATAATGCAACAAAGTTTGTTTTTAGAAGAAAATAGCTTAAGTAAGTTCAGTGATGGTTCATTTTTGTTGTAAAAAAGTTATTAATTTAGTTAATTTATATAATATAGCCGTCATCGTCCAGCTCAGATCAGTTCTCATATAATGCTGTCAATGCAGGAGATCAATAATATTGTTGAATGTTAAATTAAATGTATTACGCAAGCCAAAAGCCAAAGGCGACAAAAAGTAGTAAAAGTAGTAAAAACTTTATTGTCCCACACAGGGAAATTTGTCTTGGGCCATCACCCATGCTGCCATCAGTATACAATTAACATACAACAAATTTACAGACCAGACGATATTAATAATATAAATTGCATAAGTTACAGCTCCATACCGCCACCATTTAACATCTTTACAGACCCTGGAATAAATGAGTTTTTGAGTCTATTCAATTTGCAGCGAGGGACTCTAAACCTCCTCCCAGAAGGCAGCAACTCGTATTCTGTGTACAGGATATGCGACGGATATCTTTTTAGCTTGCGTTAAAGTAGCCTGTTCACAGAGGGTCTGTAATGATGTCTGTTCTTTCACTCCAATAATTTTCCAAGCAGTGTGGATCATCCGTACCAGTTTAGTTCTACGTGCTACGGACAGATTACCAAACCAGACTACAATGCTATATCTAATTAAACTCTCGAAGACTGCCTAAAAAAAATGATCATAAACCTTGGATCCACACCATAAAGTCTAAGACGCCGTAAAAAGTGCAACCGTTGTTGTAATCTACTGCAAAGACTATCTACATGGATATTCCATGTCAGTAAATGATCAAAAAAGACACCAAGATATTTATGTGAAGGGACCTGTATGATGGTTTCATTGTGGATAATCACAGGCCTGTGATCACCAACCCCTCTAGGGTCGAACACCATTTCATTCGTCTTATTGACATTCAGAGCTAGGTGGTTATCCTCACACCAATTCACACACTGTTCCATCTCTGACAGATATTCAGACAAGTCCTCTGTCTTTTTCAGTAAACCTAAAATTGCAGTATCATCTGAGAACTTAATGATGTGGTTATTAGAATAACGCCTTCTGCAATCATCTGTATGTGAACAAAACCGGTGAGCTTACACAGCCCTGAGGGGCTCCTGTGCTTAACGTTCTGGATTCAGACAGTGTACCATTAACACTACCCTGCTGCCTTATTAAAAAAGAATAATTTTATAATAAGTGGATTGACTTTAAAATCATTTAGCCTTGCAATTAAAAGATGTGGTTGCAACATATTAAAAGCTGAAATAAAATCTACAAATAAAAGACGTCCATACGAGCTTGGATCCTCTAAATGCCTATTTATAAAATGTGTTATAGCTATAACAGCATCATCTGTACTTCTACTGCTCCTATAAGCAAACTGAAGTTGGTCTGATAGACCACTCACGTTTGTTTCAACAAAACAAAAGGCTAGAAATGTCTGTAATACTCTTTTTTCAGGCACTTTTTGGTTTGCTGCTAGTGTGAACTACAGCTTAAATTACTTCAAAATGCAACACATGAAAACCATTATAATCTCAGTCAATTCGAGGTGTTTAAAAAAAAAAAGAGATAAATGGCCACTGGTTACTAAAGTTACTGTGTTAAACTCATTCAGATGCAAACAATAAACAATTGTGCAAATAATTATATGTATGACATATCTAGGAAAAAAAATATCTGGGCATTAATGTGTTCCTGAAGCAGCGACAAAGTCATGGCTTCGATTCCCAAGGGATGCTGATGAAATGTCTAACTTGAATACAATACCAGTCACTTTGTATAAAAGCATCAGCTGAATGCATGAATGAATCAAAAAAAAAAAAAACCTTTTACATGCTACTTTTATAATGAAATATATTTGACATGATATTGAAGCTTATTAAAGTAAAGTAAATTGTACCCAGGACTGACTTCAAAGTAATTAAGTTTGGCGGAGAGTCGGCCCAGATCCGGCCCACATCTGGTATCCACATGTACCAGATGTGGCGTTCTTTTTAGGTTTTATTTTTTGCAACCATAAAATTATTACTACTTTTAAATAGCATACAAATAACGTATACAAAACGTTCCCAAGCGGTTATTGTTAAGCTGTATTTTACGGCCCAACAAACCTTCCAAAACGTTGCAGATGTTTTTGTGTAATGACCTCAGAGCTCTAAAATTAGTTTATTTAATAAAATGTAGAAATTATATCTATCAAAATACGTTATAATGATCAGATATATCTAACTTTATAGATAAAAATAATATTAAGCCAGGGTTAAGCATAAATTCGTGGGTTTGTTTATCATTATTTACTGCACAGCTCCAATTTTCGCGGGGTTTACAGAAAGCCGCGAACTCGCGTAGGCCTAATTTAAATAATTAATGCTAATTTTGTTATTTCTGTCAAGAAAACTTTTCTGGCTAACCAAAAAATAACTTTCTTGGAACCAAAAATTAACGTTCTGTAAAAGAACGTTCATGTAACTAAAATCTAACGGTCTGGGAAATAAAAATAGTCCGAACGTTTTAGATGAACGTTCGCCATGTTTAGAATGTTAGGAGAACATTCAAAAGTAACGTTCCAATAATGTTTGCAAAATGATCAAATATATAGAATGTGTGCATAACCAAGAAAAAAAGTTTTAAAAACATTTTTAACGTTCAGAAATAATGTTTTCATAACTTAACGTGAAACATTCTAAGAACATATTTTGTTTTTCCTGAGCAGTTTTAAAGTGTGTGTTAATGACAGAGGAATAATTCACATCACTAACTTAATTAATCATTCATCAGTCTTCTAGAGTGTCACTATAACACACAGTTACCACAGCAAACTAAACACTCATTACACACACAGTGACACCGAATATAAAGAATATGCGCCATAAAACTTGAGTAAACAATATAATACTGAATAATCCTCGATAGACGTTCTCCACACTAATTTCCTGGAGTTTGTCTCTGAAAGAAACGCACACTCACACGAATAAACTCAGTCAGAACGGCCCTTTCCTCGGATGATACGCGTCATGTTTGATGGTCCGATATTTGTCCTTTATAATCATGTCGTAGTATTGGATCTGATGATGTAAACAGGTGAGCAGACAGACAGGTGTCTCTCCGTGTGTGCACACCTGACCACACTGTTTACACCCGTGTCTATGGAAACGGCAGTGACGGTAAATGTGGTTTCATCTGTGACCATCTACATTTATAAATATAATATTAATATTTAACTAAAATAATAAATTCATAATAAACATATTTTTATTTTATAAAATATATTATTTACCTTTAAAGAATCTCCAGAACAGAAAATGCACGCACAAGTACAATAATTCATAATAATAATAATAATAATAATAGTATACAAGTATAATAAAAAAGAAGCAATTCTGTTTAAATGTTCTTGTACAAATAAACGCTGGTGGTGCTGTTGAACACTACGGTACCCACAACACACCGCGATGCACCCCGTCGTCATCAAGTGGGCGGAGCCACGCGGGAGCCAATGAGAAGCGGGCGGGATATTCAAACCGTAAACAACTGACAGACGGAGCTTTCGCGTTTTCTTTTCAGTCGACATTTATCTGAGTTATTAATCAGAGCCGAATAATAGTTTAATCCCAGTTATCTACATAGATGTATTAAACATCTATTGAACGAAACCGACTGAGAGCGTCACTAGTTTGCGGCTTCAGACTGAAGGAGTTTGATAAGAAAAGAATCGTCGCTTGTCAGAGATCAGCGCGTGCGTTTGTGTCGGTTTATCAGAACGCGATCGATCAGATTCAGGTTATCGATATCGACAGAAGAACAGAGATGGGGGAGAGTGTTCCGGCCCGGTCTGGCTGTAAGTAACGTTACTGAAATAAAACACATTCATGTCAATATAAACGTCAAACTAGAGGTTCACGTTACTCTAACAAACCGGAATCACGGAATAGTGACTGTGTTTATATGTGACTGATGTTTAATGTTAAATGTGACTGAAATGTAATGTTGCTGTTTAATGTGATTGAGGTTTTGTGTTTAAAATGATCTACATTTTATAATGCTGTTAAATATGATTGAGGTTGTTTTATGTTAAATGTGATTGAGATTTTATTTGTAACGTTATAGTTTAATGTGACTGAGGTTTAATTTTAAATGTGATTGAGGTTTTATGTTAAACGTGACTGAAATGTAATGTTGCATGTGATTGAGGTTTTGTGTTTAAATGATATGTTGATGTTGATGTCAGATGAGCGTCTGACCGCAGAAGAAATGGATGAACAGAGGATTCAGAATGTGGCGTATCAATACCTGTGCCGGCTGGAGGAGGCCAAGAGGTGCAACACACACACACACACACACACTCTGATGCTCAATTCTCCTACTTATACTACGCCCTAAAAGTATTTACTCTTTTTGTGAAGAAAAAGTATATACTTTTGAGTGTGCGGCAGAAAGTAGTCAAGCTGGGACACACTATCACGTCATACAATTGTGTCTTTAACGGTTGCTCTCTGTCACCCATCTGTCAATCATCTTATCACAGTAAACTGGCCTGTCAATCATCTTATCACAGTAAACTGGCCTGTCAATCATCTTATCACAGTAAACTGGCCTGTCAATCATCTTGTCAAAGATTTAATTTTCTACTGTATCAGAGAGAAGTACTGAAGTGTGTTGATCTGCAGTCGCGGGTCTTTCATGCGGAGACTCTCCTCATATTAATGCATTTAAAAGTTAAAGGCCAAATAGATCTTTATAAAAGTCCACATTGTTATTGCAGATGAAATATAACACCGATAACATAATTATTATTATTTTTTTATCAGGTTAAACTTTATATAGTCACTCAAACCGTTACCTAAACCTCTCACCGTCGATCGCACACATCCGCCATGTTTGTAGTTTTTTAAAACTTTTTTTTTACTCGTGTTTGTAGTTCCTCCTCCAAAGTGCAGTGAATTGTGGGTAATATTTGCTGTGTTATAGTGAACATGGATCCACACTTCCAAAATCCACTGGAAAGAGTAGATCATCCGGGACTTCTGGGACACTCTTTTCAACACACTATTCTTTCACACTTATTTTAATCACACACACTGTTTAGGATGGATAGTGTGAACATTGAGACGCAGGGTGACACACACATATACACACACACACACACACACACACACACACACACACACACTCATTTATATGAAATTGAATGTGTATGCATGGTTTAAGATGGCTTTCAGTTCAATAAAATAACACAAGAAACTACATTTTAGATTTTTATCTAACTAAGGTGGGCATGCTGTGATCTACCGTGTTTTTTACTGTAACTGACAGATTCCGGGAGTGGGAGGGAATGGGAGCCATTCTTCTGGGATTGGGATGGGACGGGATTTTTTTTTTTAGTGAGACAGGAGAGGTTTGAAAATCCACTCCGGTGTCACCCTCTAATGTGTGTGTGTGTGTGTGTGTGTGTCAGGTGGATGGAGGCGTGTCTGAAGGAGTTGTTGCCGGCTCCCACTGAGCTGGAGGAGGCGCTGAGGAACGGGGTTTATCTGGCTAAACTGGGACACTGCTTCGCTCCCAGTGTGGTTCCACTGAAGAAGATCTACGACCTGGACCAGGAGCGATTCAAGGTGATCAATGACTGCACACGCCTGGGACACCGGAGCAGGGCTGGCCTTCGTGGGGTGCCTTGATGTCGATACCGGTTCCTGAACGATACTTTTTTCGATACCAATTTTATGAAATCCATTTTAACTAGATTACATAACACATTACCTATTTTTTAACCTTTTTTCAGCTTGACTCATGCTAATTAGCCAGTGCACAAAGGAACAAAAAAAATCTTTACACACTTCACGTGTTCTCTGGGCGTAACCGCGTAAACTTCTGTTTTCAGTTCTTATTGGCTCACTGACGTTGACGAGTTAACCCCTTAGGTATCGAAATCTGGTGCCGAACAATAAGTAATTTTTCGATATTCGATAGTATCGAGGCAATTCCGTCAGTACCTAAAAAGTGTCGATCTCGGTACCCAGCCCTATGTCTGAGACTGGACGAGTCTCGTTTGTGTTGTTCATGTGGAGAAGATGTTTTCTGCTGCCAAAGCAAATCCTCTTTGAGATTGATATGTTAACTGTGCGTTCACACCGAGCTCCGGCGAGGAGAGTTGAAGTCAGGTCAACTTTATGGTAATGAGCTATGATGCGGATCGGCGGCAACCAATCAGAATGTATTGAGAGGAGTCCAGAGAGCGCAGTCACGTAAACTTCGGTTCCGACCACATTAGTTCCCAGGAGAGGTTGATCATGTGAATTTGATAAGGCGGCGCGCAACACTATTTATAGGCAACATGTTCACGCTAGAACGCTTGTTTTTCAGCGGGAATGCAAGTTTAGCACTTAACCATGAACACAGAAGCCACACCACACTTTGGATAAAAATCCAAAATGTAGTTTCTTATGTTATTTTATTGAACTGAAAGCCGTGTGTGTGTGTGTGTGTGTGTGTGTGTGTGTGTGTGTGTGTGTGTGTGTGTGTGTGTGTGTGTGTGTGTGTGTGTGTGTGTGTGTGTGTGTGTGTGTGTGTGTGTGTGTGTGTGTGTGTGTGTGTGTGTGTGTGTGTGTGTGTGTGTGTGTGTGTGTGTGTGTGTGTGTGTGTGTGTGTGTGTGTGTGTGTGTCACCCTGCGTCTCAATGTTCACACTATCCATCCTAAACAGTGTGTGATTAAAATAAGTGTGAAAGAATAGCGTGTTGAAAAGAGTGTCCCAGAAGTCCCGGATGATCTACTCTTTCCAGTGGATTTTGGAAGTGTGGATCCGTGTTCACTATAACAGCTAATATTACCCACAATTCACTGCACTTTGGAGGAGGAACTACAAACACGAGTAAAGCGTTAAAAAAACTACAAACATGGCGGGTGTGTGCGACCGATGGTGAGAGGTTTAGATAACGGTTTGAGTGACTATATAAAGTTTAACCTGATAAAAAAGTATTTAATGTTATCTGTGTTATATTTCATCTGCAATAACAATGTGGACTTTTATAAAGATCTATTTGGCCTTTAACTTTTTGGCTTTTAATCGGTTTATTTCGTTAGCAAACATGTCACTATAATTAAAGGACAACTCCTCCGGCGCAAAATGAACCTTTGGTCTAATTACACATTGGTACATAGTCAAGCGTTCTCTGAGATTTGTTTTCATGATTGTCGAATGTAAAGAGTTTTATCTCTAAAAACTGTTTAGCTTATAACGCTAGTATATTGGGCATAGAGTAAGGAAAATAAAAATCGCTTGTTAATACCACTAACAAGGCTCAAAATAGCCCAACACGAACACGGCAGCATAACGAGGGTCCCGACCTGCACACATGACGCTGCAGTGGAGATTATGACATTAAAGTGTTTTTGATCTTGTATGCATGTCAGAACCTATTTCAGGAGACTCCAAAACAACATTATCAACTTTTAAAAGAGCATAATACAGGCACTTTAATATGTAATTGTTGTGATGGTTTCTGCTCAGGCCAGCGGGCTTCAGTTCCGTCACACTGACAACATCAACCACTGGAGGAACGCCATGATGGAGGTCGGCCTGCCAACGGTAAATCACTCTCGGGATTCAACAGGAACTGTCGTCTACTGTAGGGAATATTTCAGATTACTGGAGATGTTGTATATTCTGCAGATGTTTCATCCAGAGACGACGGATGTGTATGATAAGAAGAACATGCCCAGAGCCGTTTACTGCATTCATGCTCTGAGGTCAGGACTACATCCAGAACAATGACTTCTGAGAGTTTATTACACTTATTCATTATTTCATGGTTTCTGATCTCTTGTGTTAGTTTGTACCTGTTTCGTCTGGGACTCGCCCCTCAGATCCACGACCTGTGTGGGAAGGTCAAGTTCACAGGTAAAATGTGTTTTGTTTTATTTTATGACTAATTCTGGAGTGACGCCGCCATCATCTGCTCTGTGCCACTGTAAATATTAGCGCTGCGCAACGATGAATCAAATCCAAAATAAAAGTTTGTGTTTACATAATATATGTGTGTGTACTGTGTATAATTATTTTGTATACATAAATACGCACATATGCATGTGTGTATATATATATAAAAAAAATATTTCTATATAATTTTAATTCTATATACATGCAAATATTTCTCAAATGTGTATTTATATATACAAAGTAATTATAAACAGAACACGCATATTATGTAAACACAAACTTTTATTTTGGATGTGATTAATCGTTGCACAGCGCTATTAAATATACTTTCACTTCACAGCCGTTTCTATAGTGTGTTTCAGCATCTGGACCCACAGCTGTCTGTTTTATAAAGTGTGTGTGTGTTCTGCAGAGGAGGAGATCAATAACATGAAACTGGAGCTGGATAAATACGGGATTCAGATGCCAGCGTTCAGTAAGATCGGAGGGATTCTGGCCAATGAGCTCTCAGTGGACGAGGCGGCAGGTGCGTGTTTATAATAATGCATTGCAATAAGGTCTCGTTAACATTATTTAACACAAAAAATACTTCTGCTGCATTTATAAATCTTAATGTTCATTTCAACTTTTACTAATGCATTATTAAAATAAAAAATGCACTGTGAGTTTGCATATTTTTTTTATTATTATTTAACCTTTTATAAATGCTTTAAAAATGGCAGATTTTTAGTTCTTTAGTTAACGGATTAACTAAAGTGAACAAATGAGACCTTATTGTAAAATATTGCTAATAATACATTTTATATAAAAAAAAAAAAAATCCCTTTCTAATACCCAAAGTGCTATAATACGGTTAAAATAAAAATGTAAATCTAATGCATCAAACAAAAATCAATACATTATGCATTTTTTTTCTTATTTGTACCACAAAACACGACAAAATAATGATCTAAACATACTTAAGTCAAAGAGAAAACAAGTAAAAAATGTTCTGACCTCACTGACTTTTTATTTTTTATTACTGTATAAATATCTAAAGTGATTCTGCATCTCCAGTAAATGTTGATCTTGATTCAGGGATATTTGTGCTTGAAAACAAGACGAAAATATTGAGAACTTGTAATCAGAAATAATGTCTATCATTTTTAAAAGTCCTCTTCATTTGAACAAAACTTACAGTATTACCAAGTAAATATCCAGTTATCTGTACTGTTCCTTTTGGTGACACAGAAAAACTAACTTCATCTTTAAAGTCAGCATGAAAGGGAAGTTACGTTAGTCGTTTCTCCTCTATCGTGTCGTATATCGAGTGAAGCGCTTCTGGAACAGGAACACATGTGGGCGGGGCTTGATTGTGTCTGTGGGGAGTTGTTTGAATGGTTGTGGTTTGCTATTGGCTGATCTCATGTGAGTGACAGGTTATAGCCCCGCCCACATCATCAGAGAAGAGAAGAGATGCTGCAAGAGGAACTTATTCTGATTCAAGATTACCAGGAACATGATTTTACAGTAGTCACTCCTGTCTTTAGTGCACGCGGCTGTGATCGCCATCAATGAAGCGGTGGACCGGGGGTGTGTGGAGGTCACGGGTCGAGCCCTGCAGAACCCCAACGCCATGCTGAGCGCCCTTCAGGACCAGCTCATGCCCGTCTACCAGGAGATGCTTCGACAGGCGCGCGTTCAGAAGGCGTCTCGGGCGCGAACACACGTAAGAGCGTCACATGACCACAAACTGCTGCTGTCGAGCTGATGTGAACAAGTCTGTGTTTTTTTTGTAATACTGTTTCTTAATGCATTTTCTTCAGGGTTCCCACGGGTCCTTGAAAATTTGTGAATCTGAAAGAAAAAATTCAAGGCCCTGGAAAGTCTTTGAAAATAAACACACAGGTCCTTGAAAGTGCTTGAATTGATTTTGTGCAAGAAATTTTCTGGAAAAAATTCCCCATGATTCCCTCCGGTGCGCTAATGTGTTATTCCGCCAACACTGCGCGGCCTGTGCGCACTAGCTCGCTCGATTTACGCTAGTTAGTGTTTCCCGCGTGAGGTACTTTGTGTTGTACGTTGCCATGACGTTCACGCACACAAAACTGTAACAATGTATCTTACAAGCTAACACGACGTAACCTCGCTCTCACTTGAAGTGTGTCCCCAAATTCAGTCCTTGAGTTTGAGGGTACTGGACCTGAAAGTCCTTGAAAGGTCCTTAAATGTGAAGTTAACCGAGGCGTGGGATCCCTGTTTCTTGAACACTTACACAACAATGTACACTATGTCTGTAACGACACGTATAATGTACAAAAACAAAACAAACACTGGGGCTCATATTACATGAAAAGTGCAATGTCGAAAACCAACATTGGATAATACAGTAATGCATTGCAATCAATAATAGCCACAGATATAAGCAATAAAATAGGGTTAATATAGTGCAAATTAAAATAAATTTTTATATGAATTAAGCATTTTGTTCCTCCTCTATTATATTGATAATATCCCCATGTTCAGTAAACAATAAAAAGGGACTCCAGACGCTCTTAAATGGGTCATCTTCACCCTTAAGAATATAGGTTCTTATATCTTTTCTTATATCTTTTCCATTGCAATGCATGAAGATATTTCTCTTAACCATGAGTTATAATTGGCCTTTCTAACGATTGTGTGTTTTTACAGGGAAACGGATCCGCAGAGAACGACATTTATGAGGAATATCTGACGCAGAGAGAAATTCAAGACTCCGTTAACAGAGTCAACAGTGAGTCGTGAAATCATGTCTGGGTCACTCATATTTCACCACAAAATCTTCAAGTAATTTCAATAATTAGGACATTTGCATAAAAGGAAAACAAGGAATTATTTTTTTTGTTGTAACACTTTACAGTAAGGTTTCATTTTGTCACCTTCCTAAAATAATTGCCCAAGTCATTTTAAGAAGGTGATGATTTGGTTGAATTAATTAGCTTCATTAGTTAACATTAACTAAGAATAAACAACACTTCTACAGCATTTATTAATCATAATTTGTTAATTTCTGCATTAATGTATGCACTATTAAAATTAAATGTTGTGTTTGTTAACATTAGTTGATCTACTCTGAACTAACATGAAAAAAAAAATAAACAATTATATTCTTATTAACATTAACAAAGATACAACCATTAGGTTGCAGTTTGGAGCCCTGCATCTGCCATGAATACATTTAATCATAAATATAATTTCTTATTTCTTTCTCTTGTGTTGTATTTTTCCAGTGTTTGAGTGACGTATTACATTATGGTCTGATTGGCGGTTCAGCTCTCTCTCTCTCTCTCTCTCTCTCTCTCTCTCTCTCTCTCTCTCTCTCTCTCTCTCTCTCTCTCTCTCTCTCTCTCTCTCTCTCTCTCTCTCTCTCTCTCTCTCTCTCTCTCTCTCTGTGTTGCAGTGCGCGCGGCGGTGGAGTGTGTGGACGAGGCGCTGGACTGCACGGACCCGCTGGCGCTGATCTGTGCCCTGCAGAACCCCAGTCTGGCGCTCAGAGGACTGGTCCGAGATCACGCCGGCTGGTACCTGGAGCAGATGAGCGCTGATCGAGAGCAGAAAGCCCTGGTGAGACTCACACACAGCATCATCTCTCTCACCACTCACTCATTAACTGTCCACCGGTGACTGAGGTGTGTGTGTGTGTGTCAGGATCTGGGATGTGTGGATCCTCTGGAGAGAGATGAACTACAGGAGGCCGTCAACATGGGCAATGAGGACGCGCAGAGAGATCGAACCAGTCAGTGAAACACTCAAACTAATTAGCATTATGTGCAGTGCGTTAGAGTTCATTTTTGTTGTTTTTAATTCTGTCATCAATTGCTCATGTCGTTCCAAACCCGTAAGACACTTACAAACTTAAAAAAAAAAAATCTAAAAAAAATTCAAAAAATGACACTTCAACCATAATATATGTACTACCGTTTAAAGGTTGTTGTTTTTTAATGAAACTAATACTTTTATTCAGCAAGGACACATTAGTTTGATCAAAAGTGACATTAAGGACATTTGTAAATATTAAAATAAACGCTGTTTCATGTACAGTAAGGTGTGTGTGTGTGTGCAGTTCAACAGGCAGTGAGTAAAATAAACGAGGCCGTGCAGCGTGGAGAAGCTCGTCAGACGGTTCGGGCACTAATGAACCCAGATGCTCATCTGCCAGACGTCTATCCGTTCGCTGCGGAACTTTACCAGAGAGAGCTGGCACCCCTGCAGCACCAATGTCCACAGGTAACACACACCGCCTAACCCTGGGTTAACCTGCTCTAAACCCTGGGTTAACCTGCTCTAAACCCTGGGTTAACCTACTCTAAACCCCTGGGTTAACCTGCTCTAAACCCTGGGTTAACCTGCTCTAAACCCTTGGTTAACCTACTCCAAACCCTGGGTTAACCTACTCCAAATCCTGGGTTAACCTTCTTTAAACCCTGGGTTAACCTGCTCCAAAGCCTGGGTTAACCTGCTCCAAACCCTGGGTTAACCTGCTCCAAACCCTGGGTTAACCTGCTCTAAACCCTTGGTTAACCTACTCCAAACCCTGGGTTAACCTGCTCCAAACCCTGGGTTAACCTGCTCCAAACCCTGGGTTAACCTGCTCCAAACCCTGGGTTAACCTGCTCCAAACCCTGGGTTAACCTGCTCCAAACCCTGGGTTAACCTGCTCCAAACCCTGGGTTAACCTGCTCCAAACCCTGGGTTAACCTGTTCCAAACCCTGGGTTAACCTGCTCTAAACCCTGGGTTAACCTGTTCCAAACCCTGGGTTAACCTGCTCTAAACCCTGGGTTAACCTACTCCAATTAACCTGCTTTTAAACCCTGGCCTACTGACTGAATTTAGTGATGAAACGGACAGGATTTAAAAGCTGAGACGGTTTCATATAAAAAATATATTTATAAAAAATACAAAGCACAAAGATTATTATGACTAAATTAACTGTTATAAGATTATTATTACAAATAATTTTTAGTGACGTTTTGTTTATTCAAGTGAAAACGGCAGAGGCTAAAAGAATGTTTCAAACCACTAAAAATGAGAATTGATAGAAGTTGAAAAACGGATTTTTTAAAAAAAAATTAGAAGCTGGGTTTGTATGGCTTTTTACCTCGATTTGAAAACCTGTTCTGGAGCAGGATTAGCACTGTTAACACTGGATTATGAGGCCAAATGTGTGTGGTGTGAAACGATGAGATGTAAAAATGTTACAGTGAAACGAAATGATTAGGGGTGTTAACGGTACATGTATTCGTATTGAACCGTTTCGGTTCGAGGCTTCCGGTTCGGTACGCATACAAACCGAACGATTCCTTGGACCATTTTTCCTGCCGACAAAATCCGCGCTGGCGCGACCACCACAACGTTGTGCAACATCAAATGGCAAACGTAATGAAAGCGGAACGAAACTGCGCTACTAATTATATTGTGCTTTACGGACCGTATATCAGTTCGGAGTGACGGAGTCGGACCATCAACATCTGTGCAGCGCGAGCCGATCTCGATCAAGCGACACTGTTATACACAGCGCTAAGAGATCCAGTAAAGAAAGCATTTGAATTCGCCACTGAAGTAATAACATCGCTGTGAGATCTAGTGAGAAGCGCTCACATTTCTCCGTTATTAACCGTAGATCTCTATTAGATCAAACAGCGCTGACGTGGAAACCAGGAGAAACATTGTGCCGTGCATGAACTAGTAATAGGCTTTAAGTTCACAGATGAGCAACATTCACCATGGATTTAATATAGTAACACTCACTGTAACCAGTTTGGCTGGAATAGTGAAATGCTTTCAAGTACTTCACACATTTTTTTTTTTTCAGCACTTCAAAACTCAAATATTCTATAAATATTCTATAAATAAATATATATTTAAATTTTATTTTTAATGTGATGACCAAAACATTATTTATTCATCCTTCAAAAATTACCCCCATTTATAAACCTGAAAGTTTCAAGATGTAGGGCAACTCACACTTATTTAAAAATATTTTTTCTTTAAATAAATAGGACATTTCTCTGGCATTTCTTCCTTTTTGCTGTACCGAAAATGTACCGAACCGTGACTTTAAAACTGAGGTACGTACCGAACCGTGATTTTTGTGTACCGTTACACCCCTAGAAATGATGAGATGTTAAAATGTTACAGTGAAACGAAATGATGAGATATTAAAATATTACAGTGAAACGATGAGATATTAAAATGTTACACTGAAACGAAAAGATGAGATGTTAAAATGTTACACTGAAACGAAACGATGAGATGTTAAAATGTTATACTGAAACAATGAGATATTAAAATGTTATACTGAAACGAAACGATGAGATATTAAAATGTTATACTGAAACGATGAGATATTAAAATGTTACAGTAAAACGAAATGAGATATTAAAATGTTATACTGAAACGAAACGATGAGATATTAAAATGTTATACTGAAACGATGAGATATTAAAATGTTACAGTAAAACGAAATGAGATATTAAAATGTTATACTGAAACGAAACGATGAGATATTAAAATGTTACACTGAAACGATGAGATATTAAAATGTTACAGTGAAACGATGAGATATTAAAATGTTAAACTGAAATTAAACGATGAGATATTAAAATGTTTCAGTGAAACAATGACAAATTAAAATGTTACTGTGAAATGAAACGATGAGATGTTAAAATGTTTCAGTGAAACAATGACAAATTAAAATGTTAAACTGAAATTAAACGATGAGATATTAAAATGTTTCAGTGAAACAATGACAAATTAAAATGTTACTGTGAAATGAAACGATGAGATGTTAAAATGTTTCAGTGAAACGAAACAATGAGATGTTAAAATGTTACACTGAAATGAAACAAGATGTTAAAATGTTACACTGAAACGAAACGATGAGATGTTAAAATGTTACACTGAAACGATGAGATATTAAAATGTTACAGTGAAACGATGAGATATTAAAATGTTACTGTGAAATAATGTGATGTTAAAGTGTTACAGTGAAACGAAACGATGAGATGTTAAAGTGTTACAGTGAAACAATGAGATGTTAGTGTTACAGTGAAACGATGAGATGTTAAAGTGTTACAGTGAAACGATGAGATGTTAAAGTGTTACAGTGAAACGATGAGATGTTAAAGTGTTACAGTGAAACGATGAGATGTTAAAGTGTTACAGTGAAACAATGAGATGTTAGTGTTACAGTGAAACGATGAGATATTAAAATGTTACAGTGAAACCAAACGATGAGATGTTAGTGTTACACTGAAACGATGAGATGTTAAAGTGTTACAGTGAAACGATGAGATGTTAAAGTGTTACACTGAAACGATGAGATGTTAAAGTGTTACACTGAAACGATGAGATGTTAAAGTGTTACAGTGAAACGATGAGATGTTAAAGTGTTACAGTGAAACCAAACGATAAGATGTTAAAGTGTTACACTGAAACGATGAGATGTTAAAGTGTTACAGTGAAACGATGAGATGTTAAAGTGTTACAGTGAAACGATGAGATGTTAAAGTGTTACAGTGAAACGATGAGATGTTAGTGTTACAGTGAAACGATGAGATGTTAGTGTTACACTGAAACGATGAGATGTTGTTATAAAGTGTTTTTATCTTGTCCCCTGAGGTGCCGCTGTGATGCTTGTTTTCAGGGCTCTCTGCAGCAGGAGGAGTTGTTCGTGGCGGTGGAGATGCTGTCAGCGGTTGCTCTGGTCAATCAGGCTGTGGAGGTCAAAGACTTCGGTGCGTTCAGCGCTACGCTAGTCAGTCCTGCCGCTGGACTCGCTGACATCGATGACGGCCTGATTCAGAGGTCTGACCCTTCACTCATCACACTCACTGTATGAAAATATATATATATATATATATATATATATATATATATATATATATATATATGGACATCTTATTTCAAACTCTGATTGGATCTAGATTTTATTTATCTCCTTTTATTTAAATAATCATATTAAATCAAATGGCCGACAGTTAAGAGAGTAAAACTGTGTTTTGTGTGGTATCGCTAACATGTTTGCTATGTGAATTTCTAAGGTTCTAAATGATGAACATGATAAACCTGTCGATCTCCTGCAGTGCTTCTGTCTCGGATCATTGTCACTCTTTTATCCAGTAAAAGTCTTTAGTGTAATTGTACAAGCGTCCTCCTTCGGCTCGAGCTTCACGAGTCTTTCTGTGTCAAATCTGCTCTGATTTTATCAAGGAAACGCAAGAATAACTTTGATATTGATATTGTTAGATATTGTTAGATATTGTTATTAGTATTTCAGCTGGACTGAAGCAGCTTTACTTGATCATCATTTATTATAAAAAACATGAGTATCAAATATGAACATCAGGCTTTTGAGGAAGGTTTATCTGTTCATCTCTCAATTATTGTATGTTTTACAACTACAGATCATAATACTAAGCTTTTAAATATCTTACTAAGACATTATTGGCAGATATTTATATGCAATTTATGTCAGTATCTGCTGTACTGTTATAAAGATCTCATTGATTTACATTAAAAGCATCAGCATTTCATATAAATATCCGCATCTGCTTTAATAAGACTCAATATTAGACTTTATGTGTGATAAAAGCGTGATGGATCAAATATAATCCACAAAAAATGCATGCAGGCTTTTTTGTTTTAGATTTTGCATGGGATATTTTTTCATGTCAGGCTTTCCAGGGTTAATATCTGGTGTAATAACTGTGTGTTCAGGTATTTCGAGGAGCTGTGTGAGCAGAAGAGGAGGGCAGGTAAAGCTCTTCTCACCTGGAACGACCTGCAGACGGGACTGAACACCGTCAACACCGCCGCTCACGAGGAACATGAACGTCAGTCCATCAGAAATGTTCTCAGAGTGGCTCTGGTTATAATAATTAGTTTGCAGCATTAGTAATTGATGGTCTGGTTGTTGATCTCCACAGAGATTCTCACCATCAGTCTGATCAACCAGGCTCTGAGTCGCAGTGATCCTCAGAAGACGCTCTCAGCGCTGATGCTGCCCTCCGGTGGCCTGGAGGACGTGTTTCAGCCCAACGCCACACGCTACCACGACCTGCTGACCCGAGCCAAACGACACAAGGCAGAGGTGTAGTGCTGCGTCCGTCAGTTACTGGGGTCTCCCTGCACAACTCCTCCGTAGTTCACCTTTCAATGCATTCAATTGGATTGCATCTGATTCTAACAGGGTTCATAGAAGGTGCAATAAGTGCTTGAATTTGAGTTCTTGAAACTTAAGTCTTGGAAAACCCATGCAAACAGCCATATACAGGTGAAACTCGAAAAATTAGAATATCAACACTAACATTAGAACACTAATATACAATTAGTGCAAAAGTTAAAGTTTATGTTGACATTTCTGTATTTAAAATCCTTTTTTTTTAATTGATTTCATGTAGTATTCTAATTTTCTGAGATTTTGAATTTGGGGTTTTCATAAGCTGTAAGCCATAATCATCAAAATTATAACTTTTTCGAGTTTCACCTGTATATGAAAAGATACTTTACAGTGCTTGAATTATTAAAAGACAAAATATGCGGAATTAGTGTTTAATTTTATTTAAAAATCCATGGTAAAACCATCGTTTCATGCAAAAGTAACGCTGAAAATCCAAAAAATCCAACGCAACTTTGAGGAGACCGAGAGAAACATGATTATGTATTTCTGCTCAGCAACACTGGACATCAACACGCACATACGCTAATAACTTTATTACGGTCTACTTTCTGTGTATAACAGTTCTATATAATAGTGTATTAGACTGTTAGACAGATCGTAAACTAATGAACATGGCGTTCTCAGCGCCGGCAAAATAAAAGTCCAACAACAAGCGCGTCTCACGTCACTTCAGAGCTCCTGCTGGCGCTGCGAACGCAACCAGGAAAACCGTCCTGTGGGACCATTAGTTCTCGGGGGACCATCCTGGAGGCTCTATTGTGTGAGTCCTGTTCCTGTTGAAACGCTAATGTCCCGTGTGTGCAGGTGAGCCGTGACCCTGGAGCTGAGCTCTGGTTGGCTGACATTCAGGAAGGTGTGAGACTGGCCAATCAGGACACTCAGAAAGCACTGAAGAGTGAGTGGACGCACACAACCACACGATACGCTTGATGCACATGTAACTGAGGGTTTCCGGTAGATTTAAGGCAAGACACTGCATGCAAAAAAAGTTTTGTTTTTTTTTTGGTCCATTTTGCTTCCATAACATGTCTTCATTCAGACCATTTAAGTGTTTATTTTATTGCGCTTGATATCTTTAAAGGCGGTGAGTTTGAGTCATAAATCTCCTCTTCAGCAGCTTTACACACACCAGACTTTACAGTTTTATTAATTTCTATAAACTTAAGGTTTGTTCAAATATCATTTGCATGATTAATACAACATTTTTCCCCTAAAACATGGTGAAAATATATTTATTCCTGTCTGTTGACAGTGTTTTCTGATTTATGGAGTGATATGAAATCCAGAATCCACTCTGGAGAAACCTTTAATATGTCAACAAAATCAAACAAGAATTTCAAACCTGGCTTTATCCAATGTTCTACAAATTTATGCAAATTAGTGCATATTTAATTAGATGATGCCTATTTTGCATTTTTAAAATATTTCATGAAACTTACTATGCAAAACATGTTTGCAATTCCTAATCACGTGGAGTGTCTTGCCTTGAGTTATATTTGTTACATGTCCTACAGCTTTACATTGTAAAGGCCCGTTCACACCAAGGATGATAACGATAAAGATAGTCTAAAAATCGTTCTCAATATTAAAGAATAGTACAGTTCACACCACAGCTATAACAATAACGATATAGGATCACTTTCGGGAATGATTTTTTTTTCCAGCTGTTGAACAATAAAAACACTGACAGCCAATCAGAAAACATGCTAATTTAAGCGCCCGCGCATTTAAAAAGGCAGATGACACTGGAGAAGTTAATCGCTGAGATCCAGAAAAATCACAGTTTAACACGTCAAGCCTCTTCAAGAAACTGGATATGTAAAACAATGGTTCCCACGCTGTGAATAACCCAGCAGTGTTAGCTCAGGCGTCAGCGCTCTACACTACACTCTCGCTTCCTCTGGAGTTGCGCTGAAAAACACGCTATTGTTTTTTTTCCACTATATTGAGCACGTCTGCTAAATCCTCTGTTAGATTATTAGCTTGTTACGCTAGCTCCACTCAAACACAGCATGCTGAGGACATCTGTGGGTTAAAGCCTGGAAACGCAACAAGAACCGCAGAAGCATGTTCAGTGACGTCGTAC
>JAULUF010000019.1:16985000-17045000 GCA_031834385.1 Semotilus atromaculatus | reverse complement strand
AGACGCACGATCGACAAACTTTAAACCCTCGGTTTTAAAATATGCTGCGTTATATCCAGTTGCCCACTGTCATGTTCATGCCATTTTCATATACATAACTGTGTTTTCAGTGGTGTATAAAGACCTTACATAATAAAGCGTTATGTGTTTATTAGCTTAGAATGAGCCATTTCTGTCTACACACACGTGGGTCTCCTTACAGCGACATGTCTACGATGGCCCTGAACGGACAAACAATATGAATATGTAAAGAAGCTGCTAAAGTCAGCGAATAAAACACTGACACAATGATGAACAAGTAATTATAATATTTGCAATAACATATCGTTTTACTGAATAATTAAGTAAACCTAATTTCTTAATTTTATCTTTGTAAAGAAACCTCATTGTTTAACTTCTACTCTTCCTGTCGGCCACCGTAACTCCTGTTGGGTGCAATTCACAACCTCACCACTAGATGCCACTAAAAATCACACACTGCACCTTTAAGTGTGAGTTTGTGTGTTGTGCAGGTGATAACAGAAGTGCGTGGATGAGGACTAAACTGCCGGACCGCAGCTCTTATTTCTTCCACCTGCAGAAGCTGGAGGGCGTCTGGGAAAGACCGCAGGGGTTCGTCCAGAACAGCGTCTTCCTGACGCGTGAGGACATACAGGTGAGACGCACTGAACAGCAGAAAAACATTTCTGAATTTGCCAGAGTATGCAGTAAACAGCAGGAGTGTTTCCTAAAGCCTCCCGCACGATTTGAACATCCATTGAGCAGCAGGAGATGACCGTTTTCACTTTTTATCACGAAATTAACTTGTTTCAGCTTCTTCTTCTAATATTCTGCCCACAGCAATTCCCACAGCCTGCCCACAGAAATGGCGCCGGCTCGGCAAATGCCCGTATATTGTGACGTCATGTAGGAACTATGTATACGGGAAACACTCCTGAGCTTGTGTGTGTGTGTGTGTCGCCCCCTGCAGGCGGTGTGCAGTCGTGTGAGCTCGGCCCACAGCAGAGGTGTGCAGTGGAAGGCCAGTGAGTCGCTGGTCCAGCAGATGCAGGCACGCATGCGAGGGTTTCTGCTGCGACAGAAGCTCAGCCAGCGTCTGCACTTCCTCAACACACAGACTCCTGCCGCCGTCACCATACAGGTGACACTCACCTGAACATCTCGCATGCTGCTCGTGGCAGAACTAGTGTGCAAATCTACACCTTTAGACTGGGTTAACCCTCATCCTTCCCTCAGGTCATTTTGTGAAATGCGTGTATTTATTCTCTATTTCGGGTTTTCTGGATTCCATTTTAATATATATATATAAAAATATAAAAATTGTCCTTTTATTTCTATGACCACCCCCCAATTATTGTGAGACTAAAAAAAAATTGAAATTGTAAGAAATTGTTGAACTTTAGAATTGTCTTTTTAAGTGACTTTTTACATACATACGTAATGTACTTTAATTGATTTAATAATTAGTTAGCTCAAATGCGTGAAACTTTAGCTCAAACTTTCCTGGTTTGCCATATTTGACGCCAAATTAAATCTAATCTTTAATTTTGGGTGAACAATGCACGATACATAGTGTCTCATTTTTGATACACCGTTGCACATCTGAGTTATGATACAGTGCTGAATGTGTGTCCTCAGTCTCACTGGAGGAGGTACAGACAGCAGAGAGAATACCGGCACAGACTGCAGTATCTGTACCAGAACTGGAGAGCCGTCCTCAAGGTAACGTGTGTGTGTGTGTGTGTGTGTGTGTGTGTGTGTGTGTGGATTCACATGTGACACTCTCCGCTCTCAGATCCAGGCTGCAGTGAAGATGTGGCTCGCCCGCAGGAACTATCTCGCCCGGCTCGCTTACTTCAGGAGACATGTGAGGGTCACGCCTGCACCGGCATCATGACGAGTGTGTGTCTGTGTGTGTGTGTGTTCATCTGTGTGTGTATTTATCTGTCAGGTTGGAGCTATAATCCGGATCCAGGCGTTCTTCAGAGCCAGCAGAGCCCGCGAGGAGTATCGCTTACTGGGTCAGTCACTGATGAGAAACTTCACAATCACAATATTTGATAGTTCAAACGTTCAGTTCGGTTCAAACGTGTGTGACCAGGGTTTGAAAGTAGCACTCGCCAAATGCGGGTAAAAATCAGCTGTGGCGGGAAACGCTGTCAAATCACGAGCTAATTTGGTGTGTTACTTATTTGGTCACTTTTCTGGAGAAGTTTAAGTCAAATCTGTGCAAATTTATATTGTGCAAAAGTTCATGAATTTCAGTAATTCAAATGAAAAGGTGAAACTAATATATTTAGTATATATAACTACATACATATGCATGATTATACTTTTCAGAGGGCCGTTTCAGAGGGCTGAGGGACATTTCTGTATTTAAAATCGTTTTTTTTAATGATTTCATGTAATATTCAAATTTTCAGAGATTTTGAATTTGGGGTTTTCATAAGCCATAATCATCAAATTTATAACTTTTGCACGATATTAAAAATTTTCGAGTTTCACCTGTGTATATACTGTGTGTGTGTTTTTATATATATATATATATATATATTAGTTAATCTGATTAATTTCTTTTTTGCTTTTTTTGTTTTTGGTTAGTAGAAGTTCTGAATGGTCGTTAACTTTTAGTAGCCAAATTGGCCGGTGAATTAAAGTTAATTTCTAACCCTGTTTGTGGCTGTAATGTGTGTTGACCCGAGTGTGAATGTGTGTGTGGTGTCCAGTTCACTCGAGCGCGCCGCCGCTGTCGGTGGTGCGTAAGTTCGCGCACCTGCTGGAGTGTGGAGACGCTGACATCCGTCAGGAGGCGGAGCTGCTGAGGCTCAGGGAGGAGGTGGTGCGGTCCATCAGGGCCAACCGGCAGCAGGAGCACGACCTGGACCTCATGGACCTGAAGATCGGCCTTCTGGTCCGGAACCGGGTCACACTACAGGTCAGAACACCAGCGGAGACGCTGTTCATCTGTCTACCTATGCAAAAATTGCTTTATTGGCATGACTGTAAATAATACAATCTTGCCAAAGCTTGGAATAAATAGAATTAGGGCTGTAGCGATACACCAAACACACGATCCGGTTCGTATCGCGGGGGCGGGGCTTGGGGGTGAAAAAAAGAGATTTTGAGACAAAAAAAAGATTTTGAGATTTTGTATTTTTACAAACCAGTATAAACTTAAGAACACCAAAGAACAATATTAACTATGCAAATTATTAAACTAAACTGGAGTGTAGGGAGTAGGATATGGATATATAAACAGAAGTTTCAATATATTGGTATTAAATGCATGTTCTGAGAATTTATATTTGAAGTTTTGACTCCAAATGTCACGTCCATAATGCTGAAATGGCCAATTTTTTTATAATTTATCCTCAACTAGTTTTGTGGTCTTGGTCTACGCATTTTATAATGTTAACTTCAAATAATACTAATAGTAATTTAAAGCTGTGGCAGCATTAGATGTGGACGGGAAGGATAACTCTGGGAGTTGGAGGGGGTGTGTATCGCGACCTGAAAGTCCTTGAAAGCTCCATACAGGGTTCCTACGCAGTTTGGAAAAGTATGGAATTTGATTTGAGTAATTTCCAGGTCTGGAAAAGTATGGAAAAAATAAATCCGAGTATGGAAAAATATTGATGTTTCCAGACTATTGTACCTATTTCGTTTTCTAAATATAAAATTAATCATTTCTAAATAATATGCAATCGTCTTTTTTATGGCGTTTGGATTAGGCTGCGAGCGCTGCCTAAAGATCGTTTTTACACTTGATCTGCCGGAGTCTAGGTCTGCAGTGATTGGTTGTTACGTTGTTAGGCAGCAGTTGCCATCACAGCGCCCCTACCTCAAACAGAGTTTGAGTAAACATCTGACTAAACGTTATCCTTGATTATTAGCCTACATTGGAGTGTGGACTTCACGGTAAACAAAATGGGAAAATGCAAGTTTTCCGAGGGCTGGCTTGCCAATACTAAATATAAAGCCTGGTTAGTCAAAGACTTAAAATTTACAATGAAAGCTATTTGCAAACTTTGTGTCAAATCATTTGACATCTCCAACATGGGGGAGGCGGCAATTTTTAGCCATATGCTAGGTCAAAAGTATCGTCGTCAGGACATAAAATGCTGTGCTTTGAACCTGACTGGGTTTGGTGTTAATTGACTTGGACGTGCATCAGTAGCTACAATTTTCAAATGTACAAATTTAACATGATAGCATACACATTTTGACTCAGAGTGTAACATACTTGTCGGTGCTGATAGCATTGTGGGTAAGTGCGTTGCCATGTAGCGCCGTTGTGCTTCAGGAGACCCGAGTTCGAGTCCTGGCTCGTGGACTCTTCCCGATCTTCCTGTCTAGCTACTTTCCTATCCTAATAAAAGGCAAAAACGCCAATAATAAATCTTTAGAATGTAACATACTTGTTAGCAGTTGAATTTTAAAACAATTTATCAGAACAAGTTAAAGGCACACTATGCAGGAATTCCGTTTTGCAGTCTCTCCGCAACGGATTGAAGCGTGCGTCCGTGTGAAGGCTGTGCGAATCACAACAGAACACTGTATCCGCGCCACTGATCGCAGCGGCAACGAGCACTTTGGTCACTTGATTTCAAAAACACATTTCAGATCGCCTCTTATTTAACAAACGAACGAAATGAATGCTCTACTAGAGTTAACTGGAGATGTTTTATTTGTTTGTATTGGTACATCCGTGCCGCGAGATGCTTCAATGGGGACATATCACACCCGCAAATTACTCCTATGCTCGTGTCTGTCTCCTCGCTCGGTCAGTCTGCCGTTTCCTCTTTCTCTGTTCCTCCGACAATGCTTTCCTAGCTTTCTGCTTCTTATATGCCGGCTCAGCCATGGCGATAGTGTGACAAACTCCATCCCTCCCTACCTTGTTCCTGGATGGGGGCGTGTATGTGTGCAGTGCCGTAAAGCAATTCATTACATCGCAAGAGCTGATATCACGCGATACTTCCTGACGCTGAGGCTGGCGGCCCGCCGGACCAAAGTTGCAAGTGAGGTTTTTCCGCTCACAGGACCACCATTCAACCAGAAAGAAGTCATATAACCATTCCAATAACTCCGAAGCTGTTCAGTTCAGCTAAAAAACCTGCATAGTTCCCCTTTAAATATGGGTGGAAAAATCTGTAGTGAGGTCTGGAAATTTGAGTCTGGAAAAGTATGGAATTTTGAAATGGAAATTGTGTAGGAACCCTGTCCATAAATGTGAAGTTAACCGAGGCGTGGGATCCCTGTTTCCGTCTGTAGGAGGTGGTGTCTCACTGTAAGAAGCTCACTAAGAAGAATAAGGAGCAGTTGAGTGACATGATGGCTCTGGACAAACACAAGGGCCTGAAAGCCCTCAGTAAAGAGAAGAGAGACAAACTTGAGGCCTATCAGCACCTGTTCTACATGCTGCAGGTACACACACTCTCACTCACTCACACTCTCACTCGCTCTCACAAACACTTACACACACACACACACACACACACAAACAAACACTCACACACACACACTTACTCCCTACCCAAAATTGTGCACACACACCATTAGAGAACCGTGAACATGCAAATGTGTCACTGAGTTATTTAAAATTGTTCTTGTGTTTATAGACCCAGCCGCTGTATCTGGCTCAGCTGATCTTCCTGATGCCTCAGAATAAGAGCACCAGCTTCATGGAGACGGTGATCTTCACTCTCTTCAACTACGGCTCCGACTGCAGGGAGGCTTTCCTTCTGCTGCAACTCTTCACTGCCGCGCTACGCCACGAGATCAGGTACGAGAACACACTCACACTCACACACACACACACCGCTCATGAGTTACATTTCCCCTACGATGATCCGTGGCTCAAAAACCTATAATGATCCGAACCGTGAATTTTGTGATCCATTCCACCACCACCTTTCATGTAGTGTGTAATTTAGCTGTGTGTCTTACTTCCCGTTCAAACCTACATAATAGAGCCCTGCATGGGCCTCAAATCTAGGCCCTAGCCCGGCCCGTGTCCGACAGCTCATCAGAATTATCAGCCCGAGTCCGACCCGAGCCCGTAAAAAAAAAAAAAAAGCCTGCCTGACTATGTTGCAGTCATTAAAATATGTTATGTTCTCAATGGGAAAGTAGTTACCGGTAAGTTTATTTTCATTTATTTATTAAGTTAATTTGGACAAATGTTTTTTTTTTATATATATATATATATATATATATATATATATATATATATATATAACGACCAAGCAGCCGACAGCGAGTTAAACATGTTTGATCCATTTAGCCTCTCAAATCAACACTTACTTGGCTACAATAAAATTGCATATCATACAGACAGTTAACGTTAGTTTAAACGTTTATCATTTTTGAAAAGCTGAGGCAAACTGCTCAGTCGCAACAGCGTTCGCAAACTAAACGAGCTAAATACAATCTAAACAAATCAAATAAATTACATTAAATTAAAAACAAACATGCAGGTTATCTTACCTCAAATCAAGTCTTCAAGTTCACTAACATGCATGGCCATTCTTATTTCCAATAGTTTCCAACAGACTAATACAAATAAAGCCCAATCAAACGAAAACCGACAAGACAGCCTCCTAACATAAGAACAGTCTCTTACAGAGCATCGTGAAGAAAAAGCACAGCATCCACAGTGGAAGGTTTTAATCCAGTCGCACTTTTTCCAGCTGTGCTGAAGTCACGCTCGCTGCTTCTGCTGGCGGACACTAAACACAGGACGAGCGGTCGCGCGAGTCTCGGATCGCGCCTCCGGGAAACCTGTGTGTGTGTGTGTGCGCGCGAGCACTCGTGTGTCAGTCACATGTCAGTGTGATAGGTTATAAAACGTCTTTCTACGTCTTTGTTTGCTTTTCAATCGTCGTCTTCTCATATTATATTTTAAATGTCTAAAATAGGCTATAAAAATAAGCCTAAAACAGGCCGCATGTGAACTATGACGTGAAAATTGGCCCGAAATTGGCTCTACTACATAAGTTTGTAACTAATTTACATAATGCCCACCCTATGCTCTTGATTGGCTGAACAGCGTCTCTTAGCTCCGCCCTCAAACACTAGTGTATCTGAGACTGGAAGAGTTCGGTTCGTGTTGTTCGTGTCGAGAAGACGCTGTTTTCTGAGACTGATACGGTAAAACCCACGCCATCGTTACTGTTCGTATGAAGAGCTGAGATTCAGATATGATAATGAGCGTTTGGTTTCTGACCAATCAGAGCAGAGCAGCTCTCAGAGAGGCGGAGCTTAGAGAGACTAAATCTTTATCGAAGCGTTTCAGACACTGAGAGAAAGAGCTGACGCTACAGTGGAGATTATAAGGACATTAGTGTTTTTAATTTGAATCTGTTGTAGGAGAAAACAAAACAACATTACCAACCATAAAAGAGCATAATAGGGGCACTTTAATATACGTGTGCTCGATAAAAATGCAAATAAGTGAACATCACAATAATCATTCCTTTTAGTGAATTGATCTGCATTGAAATTGATTTATTTCCATCAGTCATTAATTTAATCAATCAAAAATGTTAATTGGTGCACACGAGTGAACGCTGGGCTCTGTGCAGTGTGAAGGTGGACCGTCCGCAAGAAGTGGTCACTGGAAACCCCACCGTCATCAAGATGCTGGTGAGTTTCTACCGCCACGCTCGCGGTCAGAACGCGCTGAAGGACGTCTTGGGTCCGGCGATCAGAGAAGTTCTGCAGGACCGGGCCCTCAACATCCGAACCGACCCCGTGGAGATCTACAAGAGCTGGGTCAACCAGACCGAGAGCCAGACCGGCCAGAAGAGGTCCGTGAAGTGCTATAGGCACACTGTAAAAAATGTTATGTGCTACTTACTTAGAAATATTAATCGTGATATTTTTGAGTAGTTTTTAAAGGTGCAGTGTGTAAGTTTTAGCGGCATCTAGTGGTGAGGCTGCGAATTGCAATCAACAGAGAATGTTATAAGAACATTCCTGTATGAGATACTCCGTTCTTATGAGATCTTATAATTGTTTAAATTAATACATTTTTAGCTAACTGATTTTGTATATGTACATTTCTGAAATACATAACTTAGTTTCCTCTGATAACAGATCACTGTAAGTTGTAATGTGGACTCATCATTTCAAAGCAGCTTTACAGAAAATGCATGTGTATTGTGAAAGTGCTATACAAATAAATGTGAATTGAATTGAATTATGAGATGAACGTGTGTGTGTGTGTTTCAGTTGTTTACCATATGAGGTGAGCGTCGAGGAGGCCTTGAGTCACTCTGAGGTCCAGCAGAGGTTAAACATCTCCATCACAAACCTGAAGAACCTCACGGAGCGCGTGTTACACGCCATCACCAGCAACACACACAAACTACCGTAAGTGTGTCATGCCTACACACACACACACACACACACACTACTGGTCTGAAGCTAGAGAGGTTTATGAAACAGTGAGTCTCTTCTGCTCACAAAAGCTGTTTATTTGATAAAAAATACAGTAAAAATTGTGAAATGTTGTGTAATTGTAAGTGTTCTATGTGAATATATAGTAAAGTGTAATTTATTCCTGTGATCAAAGCTGAATGTTCATCATCATTACTCCAGTCTTCAGTGTCACATGATCCTTCAGAAATCAGGATAAAATGATGATCTGATGCTCAATTATTAGTAATGGTTCTTATTATTATTAATGTTAAAAATAGTTTTTACTGCTTAATATTTTTGTGGTTGTGATTTCAATAACAGTTTGGTCACTATATTCAGTTCCTCCTGAACTGTTTTTTTATATGGTGTTTTCAGTGCTGATTTTATTGTGTGTGTGTGTGTGTGTGTGTGTGTGTGTGTGTGTGTGTGTGTGTGTGTGTGCCTTAAACAGGTACGGTTTGCGTTACACTGCTAAAGTTTTGAGAGACGCCCTGCAGGAGAAGTTTCCTCAGGCCACTGAGGACGAGCTGTACAAGGTACATTTCTCATACATAACTGTGCGTTCACACCGGACGCGAATAGCGAGTCAAATTCGCGTCTACCGCGTCTAGTTTGACGCTTGACCAGTTTGTGTTAATTTGCGTGTCAAGAGTGATCAAATCAAAAGTTTGAAGCGAAATGTACGCGCGTCAGATTCGAAATCTGTTGGCGGCCATCTTTTTTATGTTGATCGAGCATTTATCGAGAGAGTCACCGCTCTGTATTTGCTCTGAAAAGCAGAACAGCGGCGTACGGATCATCGTCGCTGTATTTGGGTCCACCAGACCATTCGGAGGCGAACTCAGTTTGAGTTTCACCATTTCCTCGCTCCAGGAGCAGCGCCTGGATGACGGCCGCTACAGCGGTACTGACGCCTGTCCCGCGCCCAGTCTGATGACCTGTTGTCCCACATCGGAGCGAGGATCACCCTCGCCCTCACCAACCTATCTGTCAAATATATATAACAGACCGGACACCATCGGGTCTAGAATAATTATGTACAGGGTTCGTACGGGTGCTTGAAATCCTTGAAAATGCTTGAATTTTGATGTTGTGTTTTCAAGGTTTGAAAAGTGCTTAAATTTTGGATAAAATGCTTGAAAGTGCTTGAAATTGTAACGGTTTCTTTCACAACAAATACCTATCTGACTGAATATTTCGTTTATTAAATGGTGAAATAAATCGTTTGCTGCGACCCGAGCGCGCTTGTTCCCGCGCCCCCCGCAGCGTTGGCCTGGTTATTTCACACTCGACTTGATTCTATCGAATCCTGGTGCGTCTGCGTGCATCTTGTTACGTCATCACAAACGTGCACGCCGCATGATAGAAAGCAGAACGCGGGTCAATATATTGTTTTTTATTAATTTGGTGTTATTATGCGCAGCTGAGTGAACAACACAGGTTTACTGTGTGTCACATTTGGCTTTCTGCTGATTGCAAACGCAGGAGACAGTGGATTTCCAATCATTTGTTGGCCTGAGTCCACGCGCTATGTGTGTGTGTGCGAATACACTGCAGACTCACACTCTCGCTCGTATCCAAGGTAAATCATCAACACTATCATCCCTTTTATGTGTTTTATTAACTTAATACATCATAATCAGCTAAAACGCATGCGCAGGTCACCTTACTAAGTGTGCACCGAGTCCGTGATTCTTTCACATTCACGCGAACCGCGGCCCGGTTCGGGAGCAGCCGAACTCAGAGCATCTCCTCCTGGTAGTCTCGGATTCGGTACCTGAGGCAAAATTACTAAATATGCAGCGCGAATTATATATTTCTAACTCTGAACCAGCTGATAAAATATTCATTTGATTCGATCCGTGCACTTGACACTCAAATGAACCGATCGCATTTTACTGATGCAAAAGACGCGCGCGCGCACACACTGACAGGGAGCGTGGTGTGTCAGTGTGTACCAGCTGTGGTCAAATATTAAATAATGACTCAGTTACAAGGTGTGTATAATTTAAACGACTTAGTCGACATTAACAGTAGCTGCTGTTCGGTTTTCATACTGCTCTCCTTCTAGTCACTTCTGAACGTCTCTTGATAAAGCTCCAGGTGACGGGTTGCCGGATATCACAAAAAGAGCAAAACAAGCCCCTAAAAAACGCAGTATAAGCAGACATGGCAAAACATGTACCGGAGAACACATTTAAACATATTAGTATTGCTAATATTATCCTACCAAATTAAAAGGTAGTAACTAATTTATTATGACTAGAATAGTTGAATATAAAATATTTAGATATTATAAACTGATTGATGAGGTAAAGCAATAACATGAGATTGAAAAATTATTCAGCAACACTTTATTTAAAGTTTAATTGCACCTGAGTTGTATTTAATATCAGTCAGTTGGGGGAAGTTCTTCTAAAAGTTGATGAGTGTGTTTTGTTCACTATATTTAGCTATCAAAGTAGTTTACCAAATAAATTATTTGCCAAATAAAAGACAGTCAAACAAGGAGAAGAACTTTTCATTTCTAAAGTATTTGGGTTTATTTAGTATACAAAAGCCATTTATGACGATTTTTCGAGAATAACTACATGTATAAATAACTATATCGTGAAATATATCGTTACCGTGAAATAAAATTAGTCATACCGTGAAACAGAATTTTGGTCATACCGCCCACCGCTACTGCATGTCATTTGGATCAAATCCTCCAACAACATTTTGAAAAATAAAACCTGTGTTTTGCTTCAATTTCTGATCCATCTGCTATTACGAAACACAATTTTGTCTGTTTATTGCATATTATCTCTTTTAATGTGGAAAAAACGCTAAATAATAATTTTTACTATGTATTGTTATGTAATTTACGGTGGTGTAAGCTGCTGGAAAAAGCTTTAAAATGGACCTTGAAAGTGCTTGAAAAGTGCTTGAATTTGACCTTGGAAAAGGTGTACGAACCCTGTATGTACTATGTTGGTTGTCTTTACATTAGAATGTTTCATATAATCTAGAAATGGAATAAAAAGCATTCAATACAAAATGAATATGTCTCATATATTTAAATCAAGTTTTTATGTGATAAAATATTTGCTTTGCTGCTGCATTAGAACAGAATATAATAAAATAGTCATTTTATTCCATTTTGTCATATTACAAAATAATGTATTGCGGCATCCAGTATTCAGATACTTCACCACGTGACAGCAAGCAGGCTCCTGATTGGTTAACGCGGCTCGAATTGACGCAGAAGTTCAGATTTTTCAACTCGGGCGGCAGACGCGAGTATAGACGCGAGAATAGCACTAACTAAATCATTCGCGCGAAACGCGCTTAACGTGCCAGACGCTTAATTCGTGCCATTCGCGCGAACGAGGCGTATTCGCGTCTACCGCGCCGTGCTCTACGCCTCATTCGCGCCGCAGGAATTATTTACGCGCGTAACGCGTCTTTGCATTGACTTAACATTGAAATCATTCGCGCCTGACGCGCTATTCGCCTCCGGTGTGAACGCACCATAAGACTATCATATATATATATTTATTTATTATTCTTTTTTTGTGTATTTCTAAAAATAATAATATTAATTTCACAAAACAAAAATAATATAGTATTGTTTGTGTGTGGTCAGATCGTGGGTAACCTCATCTACTATCGCTACATGAACCCTGCTGTCGTGGCTCCTGACGGGTTTGATGTTGTGGAGTTCGGCGCCGGTTCGGCTCTTCTTCCGGGTCAGCGCCGGACTCTGGGTTCCATCGCACGCATCCTTCAGCACAGCGCAGCGCTCAAACACTTCAGCGGGGACTCGGCACACCTGCACGCGCTCAACCAGTACATCACACACACGCACGCGCGCTTCAGGTGAGTGCACGCTCTCAACCAGTACATCACACACACTCACAACCAGTACATCACACACACTCACACACACTCTCAACCAGTACATCACACGCACTCACAACCAGTACATCACACACACTCACAACCAGTACATCACGTACATCACACACACACACACACACACACTCTCTAAACCAGTACATCACACACACTCCCAACCCGTACATCACACACACTCACACACACACACGCTCTCAACCAGTACATCACACACACTCACAACCAGTACATCACACACACTCACACACACTCTCAACCAGTACATCACACGCACTCACAACCAGTACATCACACACACTCACAACCAGTACATCACGTACATCACACACACACACACACACACTCTCTAAACCAGTACATCACACACACTCCCAACCCGTACATCACACACACTCACACACACACACGCTCTCAACCAGTACATCACACACACTCACAACCAGTACATCACACACACTCACACACACTCTCAACCAGTACATCACACACACACACACACACACTCTCTAAACCAGTACATCACACACACTCCCAACCCGTACATCACACACACTCACACACACACACGCTCTCAACCAGTACATCACACACACTCTACACACTTTCTGTCTCATCTCTCGGTTCTCTGCAAACTTCCCGTCTCATCTCTCGGTTCTCTGCACACTTCCTGTCTCATCTCTCGGTTCTCTGCACACTTCCTGTCTCATCTCTTGGTTCTCCGCACACTTTCTGTCTCATCTCTTGGTTCTCCGCACACTTCCTGTCTCATCTCTCGGTTCTCTGCACACTTCCTGTCTCATCTCTCGGTTCTCTGCACACTTCCTGTCTCATCTCTCGGTTCTCCGCACACTTCCTGTCTCATCTCTCGGTTCTCCGCACACTTCCGGTCTCATCTCTCGGTTCTCCGCACACTTCCGGTCTCATCTCTCGGTTCTCTGCACACTTCCTGTCTCATCTCTCGGTTCTCCGCACACTTCCGGTCTCATCTCTCGGTTCTCCGCACACTTCCGGTCTCATCTCTCGGTTCTCTGCACACTTCCGGTCTCATCTCTCGGTTCTCTGCACACTTCCTGTCTCATCTCTCGGTTCTCCGCACACTTCCTGTCTCATCTCTCGGTTCTCCGCACACTTCCGGTCTCATCTCTCGGTTCTCCGCACACTTCCTGTCTCATCTCTCGGTTCTCCGCACACTTCCTGTCTCATCTCTCGGTTCTCTGCACACTTCCTGTCTCATCTCTCGGTTCTCTGCACACTTCCTGTCTCATCTCTCGGTTCTCTGCACACTTCCTGTCTCATCTCTCGGTTCTCTGCACACTTCCTGTCTCATCTCTCGGTTCTCTGCACACTTCCTGTCTCATCTCTCGGTTCTCCGCACACTTCCGGTCTCATCTCTCGGTTCTCTGCACACTTCCTGTCTCATCTCTCGGTTCTCTGCACACTTCCTGTCTCATCTCTCGGTTCTCTGCACACTTCCTGTCTCATCTCTCGGTTCTCTCCTGTAACAGGAAGTTCCTGCGTGCGGTGTGTGACGTGCCTGAGCCAGAGGAACGCTTCAATATCGATGAATATTCAGAGACGCTGATCCTCAACAGACCCGTGATCTACATCTCCATCAGTGAACTCATCAACACACACAGAGTCAGTGCCAAACATTACATCACAATATGCTCATAATTATGCTCAATAATTATATATTTCACAGTATACATGTTTTATAGAAACCTGATTAAAAAGTACCCAAAAAAAGATAATTTACATAGTAATAGTCTTGTATTTAAATAGCCACGAACTGTGTAATAAAACTTAAAACGTAAAAATATATATAATTATATCATATAATATTAGTAATTATATCATATATATTTTAGTGCATAATTTGAATTATAAAATAAATAACAATAGTGTTACCTAAAATAATCAATTTATTTATTTATTTATTACAAATTGAAAATATAATTTAATTCAAATGATCAATTAATCAATGGAAATGTACTTGATAATCAACACTCAAATATTGAGTTTTACATAAACATTTTAATTTTACATAAGGCAGTTTTGTGTTAACTTTTTCCAGATTTAATTATTTCTGTTCTAATTTATTGAAATATAAACATTAACAATAAAATGCACAGATTTATTCAAGTATATATTCAATTAGCAGGTTACGTAAAAATATAATTAACTTTTAATATAGTGCATATATTTCTCCTCTTAAAATGAACATGAAATAAAACAAATTTTCACCCAAATATTCATCGAGTCATTTGTTTGTGAATCAGGTTTTTTTTTTTTTACACTGTGGTCACATGACCATGTCTGTGCAGTTAGTCATCCTGGAAATAAAAGGGTTTTGCAATGAATGTTGTGATTGTGCACATAGTCTGCTGGTGTTACTGACGTGTGTGTGTGTGTGTGTCAGCTGCTGTTGGAGCATCAGGACTGTCTGTGTCCCGATCCGTCGGACCCTCTTCAGCAGCTTCTGCAGGATCTGGGATCAGTGCCGTCGCTGCAGGACCTCATCGGTACGTCATACACAATCATATCCAGTGAGAGTGTGTGTGATGGGTAGGTTTAGGGGTCGGGTTAGTGTAAGGGGACAGAATATACAGTATAAAAACCATTACGTCTATGGAATTTCCCACTTAGACAAGTGTGTGTGTGTGTGTGCAGGCGAGGGGCAGCTCAACCCCACAGATCCAAATGTGGAGCAGCCTTTGGCCAAGATGGAGGTTTCTCTGACGCTCACCAGCAAGTTTGACGTGTTCACGAGCTCTGATGACCAACCTGATGCGCGCGGGATTCTGCTGAGGTGGGCGGAGTCTGTCTGTCTGATGATGATGATGATGATGATGATGATGATGATGATGATGATGATGATTTCATTTCCTGTCTGGTTGTTCTTCAGCACGAAGCAGCTGATCATCGATGTCATCCGAACGCAGCCTGGTGACACACTCAGTGAAGTGCTTCAAGTCTCCGCCTCCAGAGATCAGGTAGACATGACTCTCTCTCTCTCTCTCACACACACACACACACACACACACACAGAGAGAGAGAGCCATCACTGATCCAGTGTCTGAAACTGGAGTTACATCATTCAGAGGAATGAGGAAATCTTCCAATTATAGTTTAAAAACTGTGTGTGTAAGCAATAAGGTACTCGAGGCTAGTTCTGTATCGTGAATAAGTCACGGCTGAAGGCGTTGTTAGGCTCGATGTGAAGCGGAGTCAGCCGTGACTTATTCACGATACAGCACTAGCCTCGAGTACCTTATTGCGTTTATAAAACGGTTTCCACACAATACAAATATTAAAGCCGTAAAATATGTATCTATGCAACTTACATGAAGTAAAAGCCTTCCTTCCACAGGAAAAAATAGTCCCTGACCGTTACATACATTATTTCGTCAATAGAGTCGGCAAAGACTGTCTTTATGAGTGAGTCCGTCGGTAGAGAAGACTTTTATATTGAAAGGACTCAAACTTGTGATCACGGAGAAGAAAGACGACTGTAGCCTCGGGGAAACCCCTTACTGTAAAAGGACAAGATATCGCAGCGGACGTTCAAACTGTCTTTTTTATTGTGAATATAGGACTGACCTATATCTCTCAATACTCTACTAGCGTTATAGCTTTAATGAATATCAATGAGATCAAACGTGTTTAAGTTGCTAAAGGTGGTTGCTATGTGTGTTGTGTAGTGATACATAGAACCGTTGGGTGAAGCGGTCATAGCCATATCGTGAATAAAACACAGCTATTGACCAATCAGAATCAAGGATTGGAACTAACCGTTTTATAAAAATTATATGTGTGTGTATGTATTTATGTATATATATTACACATTTTTAATAATTTCAACAAAAAATAAAAATAATAATGTATAATAATACATAATAAATATATTCACACATTTTTTACATTGGGTGTTTATCAGAGGGGTCCAAGACCTCAGAATACATGAATACACACAAAATATTGAATGTATTCGAGGAGTTTTGTGGTTGAAATTTAAGAAAGTGACAAATCCTTCCCTCTCGGGTCAATCTGACTCAGGAATGTGAGGAATGCTTCAGTACACACAAAAAACCCTAAAAATGCTCAAAATTCAAACTAAAAATGCTAAAACTTTACCATAAAAATGATTTTATAATGTCTACATGTGTATGTGAACGCACACTGAAGCGAACTGGCTTTAGGACCCAGAGGAACAGCTCATTTACTCCATATACAGATATAAGACCATCCAGAGTCATGAAATATCATATTATATTATTTATATTATATTTATTTATTAATTATATTATTCCACAAGAGGTCAAAGACTCCCAATGTAAGATATTTTTAGATGAATTAAAAGGTTTATGCATGAAATTGTGTTATTTTGAATTTAAGTTATTATTTATTAATCAAATCTAGTAATTTAATGGTGAATACAATTAAAAATAACACATTGTATTAAAAAATAACAAAAAAATATTATCAAGCTTTCTGGACTTAAAAAATATATATATATAATTTTAAGACCCGCAAGGGAAAGAAGAGGGTTAAGTGTTATCAGGGCTGATTTTAGATCTTAAATCTCTAATAAATCCTTCTTTAAGTAAGTGTGTGTGTGTGTGTGTGTGTGTGTGTGTGTGTGTGTGTGTGTGTGTGTGTGTGTGTGTGTGTGTGTGTGTGTGTGTGTGTGTGTGTGTGTGTGTGTGTGTGTGTGTGTGTGTGTGTGTGTGTGTGTGTGTGTGTGTGTGTGTGTGGTGTGTGTGTGGTGTGTGTGTGGTGTGTGTGTGGTGTGTGTGTGGTGTGTGTGTGGTGTGTGTGTGGGTGTGTGTGTGCGTGGGTGTGTGTGTGCGTGTGTGTGTGTGTGTTGCGTGTGTGTGTGTTGCGTGTGTGTGTGTGTGCAGGAGGTGCAGCACGGCTGGATGATGCACCAGCGCGCTCAGAGAGACATCAGAACCCCAGAGAAGATGAAGAGGAACCAGTCGCTGGTGTCGGACGGCAGCCTGACGCTACAGGAGAAGAAGAGGAAGATCCAGAGGAACCTGAGGAGACTGGAGGCCGTCGGGGCCCTGCGCCCCCCCGACACACACACACACATGCTGCAGCTCATCGCCAAGGTGTGTGTGTGCAGACCAAGCGTGCCGCACAAGTGCTGAAAACAGGGTTCCCACGGGTCCTTGAAAGTTTGTGAATCTGGAAAAAAAGGCCCTGGAAAGTCTTTGAAAATAAACACACAGGTCCTTGAAAGTGCTTGAATTAAGTTTTCTGGAAAAAAATCCCCCATGATTCCCTCCGGTGCGCTAATGTGTTATTCCGCCAACACTGCGCGGCCTGTGCGCACTAGCTCGCTCGATTTACGCGAGTTACACACATTTCCAAGTTACGTTCAGTGTTTCCTGCGTGAGGTACTTTGTGTTGTACGTTGCCATGGAGTTCACACACACAAAACTAAACAATCAAATTAAACGTCAAATACTTTTTTTCCAAAGATGATTTCTGTCATTTTAGGTAGTTTTATCAGTCTGATGTAAATTTAAGTTTGTCTTAGTTATTTGATGCTATAGGAACAGGAATGCGATGTCATGATTGACAGCTGTGATTGACAGCTCGAGGAGATTGGAGCTTCAGCTTTAATTTCTACATTTCCATAACTGTTTACTTCCCACCGACAAGAGTTGTTCTGCAGTGAACTGTACTAACGGTTTCTGCGTGTGTGTGTGTGTGTGTGTGTGTGTGTGTAGGACATCCGTCACCAGCGTGTGTATCGTCAGAGGCGTCAGGCGGAGCTGGTGAAACTCAGACAGACGCTTCACAGTCTCCAGTGCAAGAGCTCCTTCCACTCAGAGCAGGTCGACTACTACAGCCAGTACATCAACACCTGCCTACACAACCTCACCGCCAGGTACACACACACACACACCTGCCTACACAACCTCACCGCCAGGTACACACACACACGCGCACACACTCTCTCTCTCTCTCTCTCTCTCTCTCTCTCTGTCTCTGTCTCTCTCTCTCACTCTCACCCACACACACACTCTCACCCACACACACACACACTAGGGGTGCACGATATTGAAAAAAATTTGATGTTGCGATATCGATATTAATTTCAATAGTTTTAAACATGTACATTTACAAAAGTTATGGGAAAATGCATCAAAATAGATTTATAACAAATTATTATAACACAAGGTTTATTTTCAACAGACAGTCATATTGGCCTTGTACAACATGAATAAATAAATAATAACCATGTCTACTACAGAACAGGACATGTTTTACTGGTTGAACAGTATATAAATAAATAAATGAGCATGTCTATAGAACAGGAAATGTTAGAAACAATAAAATTAATCTAAAAAAACAAGTGAAAATAAATAAAAAGAAAATGTCAAGAGAAACAGGGCCCATCAACAACCGCCTTTAGAAGGCAACGTTCCCCGGCGCCTGGACACGTCATGCGTTTTCTCTGATCGCATAACGTTAGTTCGCAAAACGGATATAAATCCGATCTTCAATTCCCGCGCTATATGCAGTTTTAATGAAGTTCACGTCAGCGAAAGCAACAGATGCTGCGTTTTATTGATCTTCAGCTAAAATCAAAATCAAAGACCGCAATAACAGAGCGGCAACAGCCCTGGTAAGATCATTTCGTTTCTTTACTTTTATTGATGATGATGATGATGGTTGTGTGTTAAGCGTCTGCGACTTACTTTCGCTTTCATTTGCGATAGTTTGCGCGTTGGCTTGATGAAGAGACGCTCATCTGCTCCTCATCTGCGGTGATGCGTGTTGCAGTAGCGCCGTCATATCTGGATATAACATTATATATCGCCTATATTACACGCTCCCATATGTTTATTTATTTTTTTAGCATTTTTGGGAAGAGAAAACTTACATATGTGGTTTCAACAACCAGATGCATTTACACTTGTCCAGTTTCGTCTGGAACTAAATTTTCCTCTTCAATCTGTTATTTCGTCTTCTCCCTGAGCAACACTCATTTCCTTACTTTTGTGTTCTTTCTTTTGCTCTCTTTTCTCTCTCTTTAGGTCCTTTCTTTTCTTTCGCTTCGTTTTGTTGTCTCTGTCTATTTCTTCACTGATTTATGTTCCCGCTGAGGCTCCACATAAGCCTGGCTCTGCCCTCCTACGTACTTTCGCTCAATTTTAATTTTCCTTCAGTGACTCCGTCTGCATGTCGGACGGGGACGCATAAAAAAAATGTGCATAATTATCGTGAGACTTTCGATAATGATATCGAGCAACGTGATATCGCGATAACAATATTGATTCGATATATCGTGCACCGCTAACAAACACACATACACACACACACACACTCACACACACACACATTATTTGATGAATAGAAAGTTAAAAAACAGCATTTATCTGAAATAGAATATTTTGTAACATTATAAATGTCTTTACTGCCATCCTTGATGAATAAAAGTATTGATTTATTTTATTTATTTCTCCACAAAAATAAAATATTAATTCTTACTGACTTTTGACTTTACCAAACTTTTGAACGGTAGTGTTTAATGTTACAAAAGCTTCTATTTCAGATAAATGCTGTTCTTTTGAACTTTCTATTCATCAAAGAAATAAAAATGTAAATGTTTCTTAAGCATCAAATCACCATATTATCCTGATTTCTGAAGGATCATGTGACACTGAAGACTGGAGTAATGATGCTCTCTCTCTCTCTCTCTCTCTCTCTCTCTCTCTCTCTCTCTCTCTCTCTCTGTCTCAGTAAAATCAACGGGAAGAAAGTGTGTGATAAAGGGAAGAAGAAGCAGTCGACGCTCACGTACACAGCGGCTCGTCTACATGAGAAAGGAGTTCTGCTGGAGATCGAAGACCTTCCTGTCACACAGTACGACACACACACATACCCTCACAGACACACACACATACCCTCACACACACTCACTCACACACACACACACACACACACACACTCATTCACACACACACACACACACACAGCAATATCAAACAGATCCACTGCTTCGGTCGCCATCAAACATTCTGACCTCATCGTGATTAAGTAAGCAAATGAGGTGTGTGTGTGTGTGTGTGTGCGCGCGTGCAGGTTTAAGAACGTGATCTTTGACATCGTTCCCGCTGAGGAGGACGGGGCGTTCCTGGTGAAGGCCCGTTTCATGGGTGTGGACATGGAGAGGTTCCCTCTCAAGTATCAGGTGACATGACCGTGTGACACTGTGTGTGTGTGTGTGTGTGTGACTGAGATCACAAATGCTTAATAGTGTTTGAGGATGAAACATTAGTAATAGTGTGTGTGTGCAGGATCTGCTGCAGCTTCAGTATGAGGAAGTGTCTGTGATGAAGATGTTCGATAAAGCGAAAGTGAACGTGAATCTGCTCATCTTCCTCCTCAACAAGAAGTTCTTCAAGAAGTGAAGAGTTCAGTCATGTGACGCTCCTGCGATCGTTAATACTGTTATAATGTTACAGAAACACTAACTCTGGATATAATCAACACTCTCTGCACTACTTATATATTCATGTGTTAATCATCGCAAACAAAACAATCCTTTACTTTATTAGAATCACAGAAGTATATTTCAGTTCATTCACACACACATTAAGTGTGTGTGTGTGTGTGTGTTGTGTAAAGGCTAGTAATGCTAGTTATCCAGCTGCTCTTTTAAACGCTGTTTTAGTGAAAGCGTCTCAAACTAATAATTCTTTGTAAATATTTTCTGTCATTCGGTTTTTCTCTTCGGAAATATCTTTGTATTCCTTTTCTCTTCTTCACATCTGTTTTTAGGCCATTTATACACTTGTGCTTTTCATGCTGTTTTTATTCACAATTAAAGACTTTCATTAATAGAAAGTGTGTGTCTCATTGTGCACATGAAGCTCATGGTGTAATATTTCATACACTGGCTGTTCTTTAAAAAGCCTGCACAAACATTGTGACTCAAATATTGAACAACTTCAAATCTTTCATATTTATCTGGCGCGGGTCTTTCTGAGAGTTGCTTGTTTGTCTTTTAATTCTGTAGACGGATGGATCAGTGCTTCATGTTTTCTGTCCATCCGAGTCTCGGGTTATTATAGTTCACTAAAACCATTTGTATCACTTCAAATAAACGTCAATTGAAATAAAATATGTGAAAACGTAACCATTTTATTTCAGCTAGTTGCTTAATTTTTTCTTTTCATCAGTTCCAACATTTGTAAATAAATATTAAAAAATTCACATATGCTGATCATTTTTTTAAATCCAAAAGTTTTATGTGATCTTTGTCGTTCGTCATCTTTATCAGCGGACGTGAATCCGACTTTACAGCAAAAATTTAACTAAGAAACAGCGATTTTATTGTTGGATTTTATTTAAAAAAAATTAATTTTTAAGGGGACTTTTATTTGTCTTTTCTTAGGTTATTACAGGTAAACTTGAAAAATTTGAATATTGTGCAAAAGTTATCATTTTGATGATTATGGCTTACAGCTTATGAAAACCCCAAATGCAAAATCTCAGAGAATTAGAATATTACATGAAATCAATAAAAAAAAGGATTTTAAATACAGAAATGTCGGCCCTCTGAAAAGTATAATCATGCATATGTATATAGTTATATATTCTAAATATATAAGTTTCACCTTTTAATTTGAATTACTGAAATACATGAACTTTTGCACAATATTCTAATTTTTCGAGTTTCACTGTATAATTAAAATAGTTTAAAGCAGAATAACTTCTCCCATGTACAGTGAACCTCAGGTTAAATTATTGCTTTAAGTCAACTGAGGTCATATGGGTGATTCTCATATTATATGTTCTTATAAATTTCACATAATAACATTTCTCATAAATATATATTTTTTATAATAGTTCAACTTATTTATTGTTCAACAATCAAAACTTCCCAGTACATCACCATATTCATGCGCACCATTTCTATATGCGGCCAAAAATATCCTATGTTGTTTTTTTTTGGTTTTTTTTTTTTTTGTGTCATTTCTCCCTCGTACATTCTCCCCAACATGCTCTCATATGAAGCAATTTTGAATCCCTGGTTTATCTCCAAGAAGGCATAGTCGTGTTCCACAGTACATTAACTCTTCAATACTGAAGAAGAAGGGTACGAACAACATTACAACAACTAAACAACATTCCCAAATCATATGTAGATAATAAGACCCTCAACATTCCCAGCAATCCCCATTATGTGAAGCATATGGTGTATAATAATATCTCTGTATTATATTGTACTGGATTAATTTCCCCCTAGCGCCCCGTGTGTTCTTACCCACATGTACAGCCAGCCAGTCATTATTATCCATATTAATCTCCAAATCCTTCTGCCATATTGTTTTGGGGTTATTACGGGTATCTGCAGTTACACTGAATAAACAGGGTTATCACTTCATTAAATGTGTTCTTTACACAGTGTCTAATTCCGAAAATATCCTTGGCTCCCAATAAAATTTCTCTTAAATATTGATAAAAAAATATATTTACTTGCGTCACGCTGGTTTTTACTGTATTGTACATTTTAAATAGGGGGGAAATTAAAAACTTAAAAAAATTGTGTGCATTCTCTCATTAATGATAAGTTACGGATCAGATACAATTGTTTTAATATAAAAATATGAAGTTATGAAGTGTTTTAGTGTTGTCTATACGGAAGCGGAAATAGTCTTTTTACAACACAGTGTGTTTCAAAGCATCTTTACAGAGATAATAATGCAACAGAGTTTGATTAATGAGATCTAGAAGAAAATACTGTCATAATGCAGTTTAAATAAGTTCCGTGATGGGAAAGGTGTATATAGTCCTACAGTTAGTTGTAATGCATTACAAGGGTTAATTTCATAATCCTGGTTTAGTATGTGGTGTTTTTGTAAACCTCCTTATGCTGTGGACCTTTTTGTGCCAAGTGAGCTAAACCTCACACAACCTGTTTTGTGCTCATCCTCACTGTGTAAAGTATGTTATCCTACTATATTTATGACCAGATGAATATAGCCTGTTTTGTGACTGGTCTCCGCGCGCTAACAAATATTGATTAAAATATATATTTATTGCATCATGCTGGTTTTTAATGTAATTATTGTAACATTTTAAATAGCAAAAAAACATTTTGGGAAATTCAACAAAAGGGAGTAAATTAAGTAGCCTAATAGCAAAGTAAAAACATGGCCGATCTAAAAACTGTAGCCTACACAGTTTGCGCATTAATGAGAAGTTACTAATCAGATTAGATACAATATGGTTTTAGTAGAAAAATATTAAGTTATGACTGTTTTATTTACAACGTGTCCAAATGGTGTACAACGTAGGCTACGTTGTACAGTTTGTGTTAATGCATTACAAGAGTTAATTTCATAATCCTGTTTTAGTATGTGGTGTTTTAAGAGTCTCGAGATCACGTGACTCGGGTCTAGTTACATTTGCAATATTAGTCAATAATATCGCCATAAAGAGCTTGAGTAATCGTGTATGTGAGTGTGTTATTATTAACTCTGCTCACCATCATAACTTACAGGACAGAGATGAATTACTGTGTTGATCTGATCCGTGACATCAGTGACGTGACGAAACACACACACACACACACACACACACACATTCTCGGCATGTTAAGGGAGTTTCTCCTGAAGAAGGACAGAGAAGCAGAGCAAGAACAACAGCAACATCGAGGTACAACAATCTCTACATATGACCACTGTCTTTATAACTTTACACACTGTAAATCTGAGGACAAAGGCAGAAAATATCTGGTAACACTTTATAATATGGTTAACTAACAATGATCAATACATTTGTTACTGTATTTGTTAATCTTTGTTAACATTAGTTAATAATAATCCAGCTGTTCATTGTTTGTTCATGTTAGTTCACAGTAGGCCTACATTAACTAATGTTTACAAATACAACCTTTGATTTTAATAATCAAGTATTAGTAAATGTTTAAATTAATATTAACTAATATTATTAAATACTGAAGAAGTATTGTTCATTCTTAGTTCAAGTTTACTAAGGTTGTTAACTAATGAACCTTATTGTAAAGTGTTACCAAATATCGTTACTTAGCTATATTGATGTTGAAGCTTCTTCATTTAGAAACATTACCAGTTTTTACAATAACGTTAGTTAAAAATACTGTTGAACCAAATGAACAAACCTGCTACAGCATTTATTAATCTTAATGTTAATTGCAACATTTACTAAAATATATTTAAGATCAAAAGTTTGGCTATATATGTTAATGCATCTGTGGTCTAACTGTGAACAAACATGAAATATAACATTAACAAAGGTTTATAAATGCTTTAAATATTCTGCTATATTGTATGTTGGTTATCTAATGTTAAGGAATTAGACTTTATGGTAAGGTGTTGCCAAAGGAATAAATGAAGGGAACTCCTGTTGTTTGGAGCTTGTTTAGGGATTTGTGCTGCTAATATAAATGATTCAGCTCTGATTTGACCCATAAACTCTAACCAGCTCATCACTGAATAAAACAAAAGAGTAATTTAAATAGATGAAATGAAACCCTTTAGACTTAAAGCTGAATTAAGATCAATTAGATGATCACAGTGTTTGAAAGTCTTGAGTCATCAGAGCAACTGCGCAGGTTCATCTGGTTTGTTCACTTAAAGAATGTAAGTGAACAATGACTGAATTATCTGCAGCTGACAGCATAGAAAACACATGATCCTTAAACTTATTTCACTCTCTAAAGTGTCTAAAGATGTCGAGAAAAGTCGAAGTGATCATCAACTCTGCGGCTTCGCAGGATCAGTCTGCGTGTCCCGTTTACATCACGGAGTCGAAGCCCGGAGACTCGCCCGGAGTGATGGGATTCCTGAAGATCAACCCGGCGGTTCTGGGGGTAAAACTACTGATCAACACTACTAACTAGTCAAACTACTGATGATCAACACTCTTAACTATTGAAAATACTGATCAATACTCTTAACTTGTGAAACTAGTGATCAACACTCTTAACTAGTGAAAATACTGATCAATACTACCAACTAGTGTAACTACTGATCAATAGCTTATACTATTATACAATAGTTAATACTCTTAACTAGTGAAACTAGTGATCAACACTCTTAACTATTGAAAATACTGATCAATACTACTAACTAGTGTAACTACTGATCAATACTCTTAACTTGTGAAACTAGTGATCAACACTCTTAACTAGTGAAAATACTGATCAACACTACTAACCAGTGAAACTGCTGATGATCAACACTACTAACTAGTGTAACTACTGATCAATACTCTTAACTAGTGATCAACACTCTTAACTAGTGAAAATACTGATCAACACTACTAACTAGTCAAACTACTGATGATCAACACTCTTAACTAGTGAAAATACTGATCAATACTACTAACTAGTCTAACTACTGATCAATACTCTTAACTAGTGAAACTAGTGATCAACACTCTTAACTAGTGAAAATACTGATCAACACTACTAACTAGTGAAACTGCTGATGATCAACACTACTAACTAGTCAAACTACTGATGATCAACACTCTTAACTAGTGAAACTACTGCTCAACACTACTAACTAGTCAAACTACTGATCAATACTCTTAACTAGTGAAACTAGTGATCAACACTCTTAACTAGTGAAAATACTGATCAACACTACTAACTAGTGAAACTGCTGATGATCAACACTACTAACTAGTCAAACTACTGATGATCAACACTCTTAACTAGTGAGACTACTGATCAACACTTCTAACTAGTTTAACTAATGCTGATCAACACTCTTAACTAGTGAAACTGCTGATCAACACTACTAACTAGTGATCAACACTCTTAACTAGTGAAACTGCTGATCAACACTACTAACTAGTGATCAACACTCTTAACTAGTGAAACTGCTGATCAACACTCTATCCGTCAGTGGCTGGAGATCCTGACCGGTGCCGTGGCGTTTGGACTCGTCTTTTGGAATTATGAACGTTGGTTTTTAATACCAACTTGCTATGTGAGTCTTTTATTTTTAGCGCATATTATCCTGATTTCTGAAGGATCATGTGACACTGAAGACTGGATTAATTATACTGTAAATTCAGCTTTGATCACAGGAATAAATTACACTTTACTATATATTCACATAGAAAACAGCTTTTTTTACATCGGAATAATAGTTCACAAATGTTTACTATATTTTTGATCAAATAAACACAGCCTTGGTGAACAGAAGAGACTTATTTCCAAAATGTTGACCTCCAGGAGGATGCAGAATCAGATATAGTCTTTATCATTATATTAGACTGTGAATGAATGCTGGGCAATGTCGATATTTCTTGTGTAATGTGGTGTTGTGTGTATAATGTGGTGTTGTGTATAATGTGGTGTTGTGTATAATGTGGTGTTGTGTGTCCGTAGCTGATTTTAAACGGAGTTGTTACAGCCACCGCTGCCTGTACCCGCAACCCGTGTCTGGTCAGTAAACCGCCGTCTCACATGGAGCACGTGTAATAATCTGATGTGCAGAAGTGCTTTATGAATTATGAATTATGTTTGTTCAGGTGGTCACCGCTCAAGTTCTGAACCTGCTCAATATCTTCAGCTGTCTGACCGTCTTCATCATCTTCTTCCTCTTGTTCTATGTCAGTTCGAGTGTGCGTGTGGTGAGTCATTATCTCTATGATATAAGATTCATCTGTCCTAGTAATGAATATTCTGATGTTTATGAATATTGCGGTGTTTGTGATCTGTTGTTGTAGTTTTTGGCCCCTTCTCTGGGTTCGACTGAAATCGCGTTCATGGCGTGTAACGCTGTGGCGTCCGTGTTCTCCGTCGTCATCTTCGCCACCTCGTGCTGCTGGTGTAAATCGGTAATAATCGGATCATCTGTGGTGGGGTTATGATCTCTTTAATGCCACGGACCCCTGAATATGATAATCCTCGTGAGGGCCGACATCCTTATATATTGGATGGCAGTAGGCTAAGGCAGTTATATATTTTCATTTACAAAGACTTGATTTATAATGTGAAAAGTTATACAAATGTGTCAAATATTTACATTACATCATTGTTTTTTTATACTCACTGTTGTAGTACTGTTTTATTCTACTTGATAACTCATATTATTTTTTATAAAATGTATTTATTTATTTAAATCAATTTTCATTTTATTTTAATCAATTTATTTCAATAAAATGTATTTCTTAATTTATTATTACATTTTTACACTACTTTTCTAATTTGTATTTAAAAAAAGATTTATTCATTTATTTTAATATTTAAAATTTATTTTTTGTTTTAATAAGTTTTAATATAATGTATTAAATATTTTTATTTAAAGTTTGAATACATATTAAATTATTCATCTTAATTGTGATCTTAATAAAACTTAGTTTAATCTTATTTATTTATTTTTACTTATTTTTGTTTATAAATCAAGTTGTATTTTTTATTTAAATAATCAATTTATTTTAATCTGACATAAATACAATTGTATTTAAATAAATAATTGTTACATTATTTTTTCCTAAATCAAATTTAATTAGTTTAATCTTATTTTTGATTTTACACTGCTTTTCTTATTTTATTTATTTAAATCAAGATTTATTAATTTAATCATTTTAATTTATTAATGTATTTTTATTTGAATCAATTTAATTAATTTAATTAATCTGTTTAATTAATAAATTACAGTTAATTAATTAATCTAATGCACAAAATACAATTTTATTATTAATATTAAATTTTTTATTTGAATTAAATTCTATCTTAATCAAATTGAGTTCATTTAATCTTATTTTGCTTTATGCGTTTATATATCTCTATGTTCTGTGCCCTGCAGAGGAACCGTCTGATGGTGATCCACATGAGCTCAGCATCACCTGATGTGGTCAGTGATGTCACGGACCGGCGTCCCGCATCATCACCGCCGTCCTACTACAGTCCAATCCCGTCTTCAGATCCGCCGGCCTATGAGGTGAGAGTCGAGCTCTCTGCGCCAGAGCAAATCCACTCTGATGAGATCGACACAGTAAAACCAAGCGGCAAACTTCTTTTTGCTTAAACTGCAGTTCCTCCACTGGCCACTAGAGGCCGGCTGCAGAAGAGACTCAATCCCATAAACCCTCATGTTAAAATACACAACTTTACAGCAGAAATAAACATGTTTACAGCCTGGTGCAAAAACTGGTTTTGGTCTATATCGCTAATTTTATCCTTCATGACGACTGTGAGGGCGGTGAATATTTTTATAACTCATCCGTTTAAATTATATTAAGGCTTAAAGATCTGCATAATTAAGGGCGTGGCCACTTGAGTGACAGGTGGATTGCCGCTGATGTCACTACTAGCCGTTTGTCTGCTAGCGTTAGCGTCACCTCACCTCAGCTAATCCGCCTCGCTGCACATGTGCGTTTATCCGGGAGTGACGCTGCCAAGATGGCGACGTCCGGCTCCGCCCACTTTTGGGCTTCAAAAATGCTCTTTTTTCACTACGTGTGACGTCACGCACACAAACAAACATATTTTTTTACAGTCTATGGTTAAAACCCACGCCATCGTTACCATTCGTATCACTGAGTATGAAGAGCTGAGATTCAGATATGATAATGAGTGTTTGCTTTCTGACCAATCAGAGCAGAGCAGCTCTCAGAGAGGCGGGGTTTAGAGAGACTGAATCTTCAAACGAACCGTTTCAGACACTGAGAGGAAAGAGCTGACGCTGCAGTGTGTGTGTGAGGAGAAAATGAGAGTGTTTCTGTGTTTTTGCAGGATGAGCGACGCTCCACGCTCTCGAGAGCTTCTGCTGCGCGGTGGGACAAGAGGAGATGGATAGAGGAACTGCATCGCAGCAGGAGATCCATCCAAGTCTGAGAGCATTACTGTGTCCCTGATACATGTGCTCTGGAGCTTCAGTCACGTGACCTGTGTCCAGAGCTCAGTAGTGGACAACTGACAGGACTTTAGCTAGCAGAAACTTTGCACATTAGAATTATTTCTAATATTTTTTTAGTTTTTGGCATTATTTGAGGATGTGTGTCAGATTGAACTACAGGTTGTTTTTGAGATTTCAGTATTTTTAGGAGCTGTACTTGCATGAGAGAAAACAGCTGTCCGTGTGTGTGTGTGTGTGTGTGTGTGTGTGTGTGTGTGAGAAACACATTCACACACACTGAACCGAGTGTGTGTGTGTGTCTGAGAAACATATTCACACATTCTGAACTGTGTGTGTGTGTGTGTGTGTGTGTGTGTGTGTGAGAAACACATTCACACACACTGAACTGTGTGTGTGTGTTTGTGTGTGTCTGAGAAACACATTCACACACACTGAACTGAGTGTGTGTGTGTGTCTGAGAAACACATTCACACACACTGAACTGAGTGTGTGTGTGTGTGTGTGTCTGAGAAACACATTCACACACACTGAACTGAGTGTGTGTGTGTGTGTGTGTACTTGTACAACTATCTTTGTGAGGACCAGTTTGAGTTTTAGACCATTGGAGTGAGGACAAAGAGAGTAAAGTGAGGACATTTTGGCCGGTCCTCACTTTCTGAGACCCCTTTAAAGGCCTGTTTGAGGGTCAAGACTTGGTTTTAGGGATAAGGTTATAATTAGGTTAAGGGTAGGTTTAGGGTAAGGGTTCGGGTTAAGCACTTAGTTGTGATGAGTAAGGTTAGGGTAAGCGGCTAGAGATTGCATTGTGTCAATGAATGTCCTCATAAAGATAGATGTACAAGAGTGTGTGTGTGTGTGTGTGTGTGTGTCTGAAAAAAAACACACACACACTGAACTGAGTGTGTGTGTGTGTGTGTGTGTGTGAGAAACACATTCACACATACTGAACTGAGTGTGTGTGTGTGTGTGTGAGAAACACATCCACACACACTGAACTGTGTGTGTGTGTGTGTGTGTGTGTGTGTGTGTGTGAGTGTGTGTTTGTGTGTGTCTGAGAAACACATTCACACACACTGAACTGAGTGTGTGTGTGTCTGAGAAACACATTCACACACACTGAACTGAGTGTGTGTGTGTCTGAGAAACACTCACACACACTGAACTGAGTGTGTGTGTGTCTGAGAAACACATTCACACAAACTGAACTGAGTGTGTGTGTGTCTGAGAAACACATTCACACACACTGAACCGAGTGTTTTTTAAGTTAATTGCAATTAATTTAAGTTTTTTTTTGAATGTTTAAATGTTTATGTACATATTGTCAGCTGCAAAGCTCTGTGTAAACCATTATAAAGGTGCTATTTTATTATTGTTGTTGTTGATTTTGTTGTAATTTTACAGAATATGTGCAGATCCAGAACCGTTCAGCTGCACGATCAGATAAAGCACTTCACTAAAGAATAAACAAAACTGAATTATTAAAATATGCAACGAAGACCTTCAGGTAGAAACGTTGCATATTTTAATAAATAGATTTTTGGAAGCAGCAGTGTGTTTATTCTTTAGTGATTTTGTTTATTTGCTGTATTGCAGCATCTCACAGTCAAAAGTTTGAAATAATTCAGAAAAACAAATACAGTAAAACAGTGAAATATTATTCTAATGTAAAATATCTGTTTTCTATGTGAATATATAGTAAAGTGTAATTTATTCCTGTGATCAAAGCTGAATGTTCAGCATCATTACTCCAGTCTTCAGTGTCACATGATCCTTCAGAAATCAGGATAATATGATGATCAAGAAACATTTATGATTATTATCAGTGTTGAAAACTGTTGAGCTGCTTCATACACTACCATTCAAAAGATTGGGGTTAGTAAGATTAAAAACAAAACAAATTAATACTTTATAATAAATGTATAAATTCAAAATTATATAAAATAAGCTAATGAATTATTCATCAAGGATTCATTAAATTGATTAAAAGTGACAAAGACATTTATAATGTTACAAAAGATTCTATTTACTTTCTATTCATCAGAGAATCCTGAAAAATAAAATGCATCAGTTTCCACAAAAATGTGAAACTCTTTTCAACACTGATAATAATCATAAATGTTTCTTGAGCATCAGATCATCATATTATCCTGATTTCTGAAGGATCATGTGACACTGAAGACTGGAGTAATGATGATGAACATTCAGCTTTGATCACAGGAATAAATTACACTTTACTGTATATTCACATAGAAAACAGATATTTAAATCATAATAATATTTCACTGTTTTACTGTGAGTGATATTATTGATCATGATTGAACTATTTCATTTGACATTATCAAACCAGATTTTCTTCAGGCTTCCCTTCTCTGTTGTGACACTAGAGGACAGTGTCCTCAATATTTACTGTGCGATATATCATCTTACAGTATCTCTATTTGTAGAACTTTAATCTTGAGTTTATTCCTGGATTCTTGTAATAATCCACCATATATGAGGTTTAATTTTGCATTTCTCTTATTTACCAGACACATTATATTCTACGGTTTATTCATTTTTACTGATTCAGTAAAACCGTTCAGTGTTTGAGTTATTGATTTTCTGCATAATTTTTGCATTTGGATTTATTAATTTGATTTATTTTACAGCTGTGAAAACCAGTTTTTAAAGCTCTTTGTTAAATTTATGGATATTTCTTTCACACCCATATCATGTCTAAATTATTCAATTAATTCTGTACACTCTTAAAAATAAAGGTTTTAAAGGTGTTTTTTGCAGAAGAACCCAAAGAACCGTTCAGTGATCAGTTCTTAAAAGCACCATTTTATTATTATTTTTTACTGTAAATAATATTTTATTAATCCAAAGAACATAGTTCCACTATAAAGAACCTTTCATGCGATGAAAAGATTCCATGGATGTTAAAGTTTCTTCACAGAACCATCAATTCAATATAATGAACCTTTATTTTTAAGAGTGTAGATATTAAAAAATAAAATGTTTTTAAGAATATGCCAACCAATCCAAAACAGCAGTCGTTTAATAGCTACATTTTTTTTAAATGACATATCTTACTTTGCACGTGCACAGAAACAAATGCATTAGGATGAGATTTAAATTTTACAAAAGGACCAAATTGACAAATTCAAAGAAACAATCACTCTCAAAAACAAAGGTTCTTTACTGGCATCGATGGTTCCATGAAGAACATTCCATGGAATCTTTCCATTTTTCAAAAGGTTCTTTAGATTTTTCAAATGTTTTTCACACAAAGAAAAGTTCTTTTGGGAACCATAAATGGTTCTTCAACTCTAAAACGCCCTTTCGGAACCTTTATTTTGAAGAGTGCAGGCGCGTTCTGGAACGTCCTCGCTGAGCGTTTCTCTAGCTGCCGGCGTAGAACGCGTAATAGCCGATGGCCTTAGAGGAGGATGAAGTGTCCTTGTTAAAGTTGTCCGAGTCTTCTTCACACTTGGGAGAGTTTCCAGTCCCGGGTTCTCCGTGGGAAACCCGCCTCCTCTTGCACACGACCGAGTAAATGCTGGGCTCGCCAGAGTCTGAAGGCTTCAGAGAGGATGCGTTGGTCTCCATCCAGTTCTGCGCGAACGCGCTTACAGTGCTCTCGTCCTGAGGCTTGTCTTTGTCAGGCATGATGATGTGCTCATCTGTGGGATTTGGTCTGGGAGACCAGGGCACTTTCCTCGGGTACGAGCCTCTCGTGCCCCATCCCGCGGTCACGGACGTGAACGCGCCTTCAGGATAGTACCCGAGCGAGTGCGCGCTCTGGAGAGGTAAAGACTTGAAACTGTAGGGTAACAAAGAGCTGGAATAATCTCCCTCGTACGCCGTGAGCTCCAGTTTACTGCCACTGGTCTGGTCGCTGCTGTATAACCGGTTGTTGAGTTGGTCCTGGAGAAAAGGTTGCATGGTGTAGCGCGCGCTTGGCACGATCTGTTGCGCGCGCGTCGAGTGCGTTGGCGAAGGCGTCAGTCTTTCACGCTCCGCAAGCGTGTACATCCTGAAAATCCAATGCATGTTAGTATCAACCGATAATAAATGCGGGATAACCTCAGTGATGCTCATCATCATACTCACGAATCATAATTATCTCTGAAGCCTTTGGCGAAAGGATTGTGGTCGATCTTCAATTGAGTGATCTAGAGGAACGCAGAAGTGAGTGTTAGTAACTGAGTGTGTGTAGTCCCAGCCTGAGCTCATGAAAATGCGTGTCTATAGCACGTATTGTGTTTATCGTGCAATTTATACGCGAAAATTAGTTGTTACGTGCATATGATACGCACTTTATTGCGTGTATAGGCTACACACGCCCACACACCACTAATCATACCCAAACATATAATACACACACACACACACACCCCACACCATCAATACTAAACCTACCCAGGCGTATCATAAAAACACAACGCGTGCTATAGAAAAGCATTTATTGTGAACGGGTTGTTTCATGCATCTGGTGCTCTTCTATCATTGTAGACAGAAAAGCTTAACTTTATTTATTTATTTTTTTACTTTTTTTTTTTTTGATCGGAATGGTACGAAACTTGGTAAATGTTTTGGCAATTGCTATGTAAACACACACAAATAAATTATGGACATGATTCGAACAGGTTATGGTCACTTGTGCTCGTCGCGGTCTAAAACGAGAGTTTCCTCTAGTGGACGCGTTTGGAACTGCAGCCGAACACACTATCACTGAAAGATCATTTTTTTAGATATCAAGCTCAAATTATGAACACAGCTTGTTTAGATTTATGACTTTGTTTTCTCACAGTTTTAGAGTAAAACATGTTTTTAAAATATATATATATTTCATATCAAAATTGAAAATAGTATTTTTGCAAATTTTTCATAACAATAAACGTAAAATTCTGTAACTTTTTAAAACTTTTTTCACTTCAGCAACAATCTATCAATTGTCGTCTTTGAGAAAAGATCAAACATCTGTCGCTCTAAAGCATTCAAGATTTACGACAGTTTAAGTTGGAAATTAAATTTTCAGGTCTATGCTCAAAAAGTGAATAAATGGATTATAAATACAGCGTAAATATAATTTAGTACCATTAAATCCCCTAAAAATACAAAATATCAAATAAAAAACATTATCAAACTAAAATATGGTACATTAATTTCCTTGAAATAAAAGAATAAACACGTGAAGAGCACCAGAGGGTTATTCATGCTCAGAAAGAAAGACTGTAAGAGAGTCTGTACGTCAGTGTTCTGATAAGCTGTAACCGCAATGAACTGGTTCTCCGGGAAGGTGAAGATCTGAGTCTTGGAGTCTCGCCCCGTGTTCTCAATCCCGTCGTCTGACACTTCAACGATGTGAAGCCTCGGCTGGTACTTGTGTAGAGACTGGAGGACAATCATCTGATGGAGACACACATGAGACTATTAAACGCACATCATTTCATGCTGATTTTGCCAAATGAGATGTTCAATCTGGATTGGAGCAACATTCCTGTCTGAAAATCTCCAACTCTACCTATAAATTATCCCAAAAACCATGGGAAATGACGAATAACACTGATGTAGAAGCAGACTTGGCATAAACTATAAACTTGTCCCTCAGATCTGATTGGTTGATTGGAATGTTGTTCCAGGATAAAATCACATTCACCCATATTTAATATTACTTGTTCTTGCAGTCAATGGCAAAAGAAATATATGTGCTTTTATTTATTTCATTTGATTACTAAAACAGGCCTAAAAAGCACAGCAGAAATGGTTTAAGCATCAGTAGCCAGGCCTAATTGTTTTACTCATAAAATAAATGTGCATTATTTACCTGTGAAGTGTTGGTATTTGCTCCCTTGTTGTTTGTTAGTTTCAGTTTACCGAAAGATATTTCTTGTCTCATCCAATGAGCGCCTGTATTCGGCGATTCGGGGTGGACGTAAATCTTATTCCCTAAAACAATACAATACAACAGCATAATATTATTATTAATTATTAATAACAATAAAAATAATAATAATAATAGCGCGTATTAACTTGGTTTCTGCCATACCTTGCATATTATTGTCGGCTTTCCCGCACGTGACCCATTTCCCGCCCTGGAATCTCCAGTGATTCGGATCCGCTAAAACAATCTCCACAAACACGTTATAATGCGTCGTCAGACTCAGGCCGGTAATATTGAAACTGAGGAATGGAAACATCCGCCTGTGCAGGGATTAAAAACACAAATGATTATTCAGCTATATTCTGTATGAAATATCAAAATTGCGGATTAAAGATAAGACTATAGCTTTCAAAGAACTTTAACCACATCACACTCTCAAACCAATGCTTTCACAAATACATAATAATGATACAATTCTTCTCTAGCTGGTTTCATCTAGTTGTCTAATAAACCTGTGATTGTTGGCTCCGTGATGATTATAGATCGCATGGATTGAAGCGCTAAATGCATAAATATTCAATTTTGACGACCACTTTTAATTATCATTAGGCCTATTTTAATTCGACCTGAATTGTCTTTTTGAGCCCCAATTTCTGGTAGCTGTAGCTTAAAAAAATAAAATAATATAAACTATCCTACTTTTTGAGATATAGGCTATTATATAAAAATATATAAATAATATGAATGACTATAGGCTACTATAGGCTACATATTCTGTCAACGCATAGTAATATAGTAACACGTCTGTTCGCGAGCCGCGATCGATCGCGCCAGATAAAAACACGAAACTATTTGCAAACACATTTGAAACATTCTTTTATTAAAATCTGTTGTTGTTATTTTGCCTTGGCCTATACAATTTAAAGCGTTTATATGGCCTTACAAAACATGTTTTAAAATAGAGCTAGCCTATTTGATTAATTCACGCTTATAATGAATGGTTCCAAAAGCGGGGTTTCTAATGCAGCGATGAAATATTTGGGCCGTTTCTGGTTCCACAAAGAACCCCCAGTGATCAGTTCTGAAAATAACCATCCCAGCATGCAATAGCCGTCATTTCTCCGTCTAGTTTAATATAGACCCGATTTAGTCCGATTATGAGTAACACAATTATAGCCAAAATAACATTGAATTTGGTTAGCCTACATGTAGTTTTTGCCAAAATAACTAGCGAGGTGAGGGATATTCCATCATGTAAGACACAACAGTGATTACAACCAGGTGGTTTCATTTCTTTGACGGTACGTCTATTCAATTTTCACTGACAGCACAATTTTTGCCTTGTTTTAGCGTAGACTTCAGCGCTGAGTTTGGACGGATATTAGACGTCTTTTAAACGCAAAATTGCTTCCTGGGATGTTTTTTCTTAGTGCGAATAACATTTTACTAATATAAAGAATGCAAATGTTTTATGGAACCATCGATGGCAATAAAAGCACCTTTTTTTAAGACTCTCTCACCTGCCCTGTTTGGTGATGATCATCTCTGTTTGGTGCCGGTGAAACTTGAGCCACAGCGGCCGGTTGCACAGATACACCTGAGCTCGAGCCATGGAACCGATCCCGGAGCCTTGATACGAGCCGTACGAGTTTCCCGAAGCGTGTCCGAACTGATATCCCGCGCCGAACTCTCCGCGCCCCGCACACAGAGACGGACAGAAACCCGCAGACGGGATCACGGAGCCGTAGTGCAGCGACGCGTACCGAGATCCATCGGAACTGGCGTATACTCCTCCGGTCTGGCCCGTGTACGGGAACAACGGACACGGACTCGAACTTTCCTGCGTTTGCTGCGTCGCGCCCATCATGAAGTATCGATTGGACCCGAGCCCGTCGAGTATGTACCGGCCGCTCGTCAGTTCATCTTCACAAATGATCGGCGAATCCTTCCCGTCGTCCAGCGCAGAACCGGACCCTTCCCCGGGCATGATCCGACACACTCCACCCGAACTCAAGATCCGAATCCTGACGTTTGATTATTCGATCTCCGGCAGTTACTGTCGCGCGCCTCGGCATCACTGAGAATTAATGTGTAGATGTCAATAAATGTTCTTTATTATACACGGTCAACAGCTGCACATTATTTCTATTTTGATCGCTTTGGTTTAAAACGATTCTGCATTTCAGTCACCGCTCCATTAAAAACAAATCGAAATTTTTTGCTTTTGGATCTAAAATATAGGCTAATCAATCCGCTATGGCTATTTAAAAACGTGAAATAAAATGATTTAATGTAGCCTAATTGAACGTTAATTTGCTAACATCGTACATTTGCTATCAAATTAAATGTAGTCCTATACTTTATTTAACTCGCGACGTTTATGTGTCATATTGTAGCCTATTCGTTCTTAAAACGGGCTATAGCTTATATTTCATATTTTCCAAATTATCCTATCCGTTTTTTATTTTCTAATATGTGCAGCTAAACGGTATCATTTAATTGCATTTATAAATAAATTATTTAACAGTATTTTAATTAAATGTGCTGTGTTCTCGACTCGTAGTCTTCGCTTTATATTTCAGTTCATGTTATTCTCCAGTTCAAATCTCCGCCGATGTTGAATTTAATTGAAGAACAAATAATAAAGAGTTTGTAATCACACATGATTAAACTTTAGTGTGAGTTCAGGCTGGGGAAATATTTCCCTATCAATCTAGCTTTATATTTTATTTCAGACAATAGCTACTCCATATCATAAGCTACAAGCTAAAAAGCAACAGACGATAGAAAACAGTGATTCAATTAAAACGTTCCTTCATTACGCATAACTTTGGCATTTTATAATTTTAAAATTAAATATTGATGTTAAAATTAATTGCCAATCTAGAATTTATTAGTGTCCTGCGAAGATAAACTTCATGTTTTCGATTTTCAGAATTAATTCTTACTTTAATGATTGAATAAAAATAGTTTAGGCCTATAGTTGCGTTTATTAATCTTTAAAAATTAATTAAGTCTTATAATAAACATGATATATAAACAGTCTGGAAGACAACTTTGTTGGCTATTGTTTTTTTGTCTGTTTTTTTAATGACGCGTTACTCTTTTTTTGCGAGAAAATTTCACATTTGTTCTTATGAGGTTTTTTTCTAAGCATATGTAAACTAACATCCAAAACGTTGCAAATATTGTTTCTGTGTATAAAACGAGAACGTTTTATAATTCTTATTTCTATAAGTTTTATTTTTCAGACTGTCTGGGTTCAGTATGCAGTATTAATAATAACTAGGCTATTTAATAATCTGTACTAGTATTTTCTCCTCTGGTGGTAAATGCACTTGTCTATCAGATAGGTTAAAGTTGATTGACAATCAAAGTAAGAAAGAAAACACAATGAAGCTGCTTGCGTAGATGCGAAATAATATGAATCATCACGATGATGAATCACTCACCAGTTTCATCTTCATGTTGTCCACAGAGTGAGCTCGAACGCGTGTGTTCAGACTGAGAGCGATAGAGAGAGACTGAACAGAATGAAGGTAAAACACCCTGACTGATGAATGAGAGACTGAAGCACCTGTGCTGATGATGCTGGATTTATTGATGCGGCTCTATAGCGCCTCCTGCTGGTACTCTACTCTACTACACACACACACACACACACACACACACACGTGTTTCAGGAACCGTGAGGGTTCAGCCTGTTTTCTCCAGCAATGTTGGTTTCAAACACCTAAAGCTGCTTTAAATTGTATTTTTTTGTAGTTTTATTCTCGAAAATCATTTTTATATCACCATATTTTGCGAGTATAAAGTAGTCTCATAACCACATCGACATGCATCATATTTGTTATAGACTACATCATTCTTGTGTGTGAGTATTTTCGGGGCAAGTTGTCACACGGGTCGTAGATTCATCACTTAGTTTATTAATTATTAATCTCTTGTTCGAAACGTGTGTCAGTATTTAGTTAGATTTTTTACATGTTTGATGGTTTGCTTGTGTTTAATAATTGTTTAAGTTCTGCCAAATTTAAGTCTATGACAGGCTTTTTAATGGTCTGACCACACACACTCTCTTTTAGAAATAAAGCTTCTTTACTGGCATCCATGAAGAACCAGATTTCTTGATTTGGAAAAAAAAATCTTTAGATTATTAAAATGTGCTTCACACTAAGAAAAACATGGTTATTTTCAGAACGGACCGAAACCAGAAACAGTTCTTCTATGGGTTTGCTGAGATTTATTCTTAATAAGAGGGTGTGTGACAACATGCCCCGGATCAGTGTGTGTGACAACATGCCCCGGATCAGCATGTGTCTCATTTGTCCAGCTCAGAAACAGCCGTACTGTATATAATGTCAGAGGATAAAGGTATATTTGAAGCGTTTGCCTACAGTGTAACTTACAGTCCAGAAATGAGAATTACAAAATACTGTTTTCACAATTAAGATTTTTCTGCCACTATTTATGGCTGTAAAAGTTTGAGGTGAGTGGTTTCGTGCGGCTGACAGCCACACAGGAGTGTGACACTAAATCAAGTCCTCGTTCAGAAATCACTTCTTCCAGAGAGACATTAAAGCAAAGCACTTTTCGTGCCAAAGTTCATTCTGAACAAACTGGATTCTACAGAAAATGATTCAAAGTTCTTTAGATGTTCAATATTATTAGTCATGTGATTCAAAGATAAAAAAAAAACATCAAGACGATTCCCATCTATAAAAGAGCAAATCTCAGTCATTAATACTTGGCCTTCTGTTTACATATTACTATTTTGAGCATTTTATATAAAGGAAATATTGAGACTTGTGTTTATGGTACAGACTCATTTTCATTGATGGCTTCTTAATCATCATATTTCCACTGACATTTACAGCGTACACACACAATCCTTACTCGTCACACAATTTCTGAAACCTGACATTCAAACACCAGAACCACACACACCAAATCTGCAAAACCATACACTCATTCTCGGCCTTCGACTCAGTTTTCAATTTCATAAAACACTTTTAGCAAACCACAACACACAATTATCTATGTAACACACACACATCTATCATGAAGTATCTTGATTTTCTTTTTCAAACACAACCTATCAAAATGCCACAGTAATTCATCAGAGCCTCACACACACACACACACACACACACACACACACACACACACACACACACACACACACACACACACACACACACACACACACACACACACACACACACACAACTCTCTGCCAATTGCTTTCAATCTTGTACAGAAATGTATGTGTGTAGATGATATATCCAAAAATATTATGACAAAAGTGTTTGCAATGTCAGACAAGTGCAGTGCTTCATTTTACAAGATATGTGAGGTATTTTGAATTTTGCATTTTGTGCAATTCTTGGATTTATGTGTAACGTTTTGAAAAAAAAAGAGTCAAAGTTTTGAAAATGTGTGTAGAGCTGCTGTGTGTATCAGTGAGGGACATGAACACATCAGCCAAGCGTTTCATTATACAACATTATTTTTTACAGCATATCAAAAAAGTTTCTCTTATATTTTAATAATTTGACTGGGAAGCAAAAATGCAGATTTTTTCCGTAAAACTAAAATAACTAAGTTTCTGTTTTCATCTCAAGGAATTGCAAGCAAAAAAGTGTGAATTGTCCTTATATGAAGTGTGAATGATCTTTCTGAGTCCTGTCATAAATCCCTCCGTTCCTGAAGATATTTCTGATAGCGAGTCCAGCTGGACAGAAATAAGATGTTTAGACAGACAGATTCACCCTGTTTGTAATGTGTGTATGAAACGCCTCCACACGAGGACCGATGTGAGACTGCTGGAAACAGTGTGTTAGAATGACTCGAGAAAACACACTGATTATTACAGGTTTTAAAAATGCTTCCACACTGGAAGTGATACTGGAGTCCCACAAACATTCCCTCCTGTATGTAATCTGTAAAACTGCTTTATAATCACTGAAACACTTCTCTATTACACACATCATTCATAACTAACCCAGAAATCACTGCAGTTTAAATCTCATTTCCCCATAACCTACACCAGGATCATGTGGGAATATAGTTATACATACAGTGATTTGTTCACTTAAAAATAAAATATCTGTGTTTTAAGAAATACACATTTTTTGGCCCTCTTGAATTTCTGTTGAAAGTGTAAATATACCCAATTCAATCACTTTGAGACACAAATTAATATTTAACCCTTGCATTTCTGTTTATTTTGAAATATATACTGAATATGAATACAAGTCAAGTCACTTTTCACTTTGCAATTTGAGCATATACACTCCTACTGTATTTACAGTGTATTTACACTCCTACTGTATTTACACTCCTACTGTATTTACACTCCTACTGTATTTACACTCCTACTGTATTTACAGTGTATTTACACTCCTACTGTATTTACAGTGTATTTACACTCCTACTGTATTTACAGTGTATTTGTGCACATATTGTATTTACAGTGTATTTGTGCACATATTGTATTTACAGTGTATTTGTGCACATATTGTATTTACAGTGTATTTGTGCACATATTGTATTTACAGTGTATTTGTGCACATACTGTATTTACAGTGTATTTACACTCATACTGTATTTACACTCCTGCTGTATTTACAGTGTATTTACACTCATACTGTATTTACACTCCTGCTGTATTTACAGTGTATTTACACTCCTACTGTATTTACAGTGTATTTGTGCACATACTGTATTTACAGTGTATTTACACTCATACTGTATTTACACTCCTGCTGTATTTACAGTGTATTTACACTCCTACTGTATTTACAGTGTATTTGTGCACATACTGTATTTGTAAACATACGTGTACGAGTGACAAACTCCTGCACCGAACATGTAAAAGACACAAGAGTGTTTCACATGTTTCTCATCTGTGTGTAGTTAATGTGTGTGTGTGTGTGTGGCTGATCATTTCATGGTTTGTTTGTGAGTTACTGCACAAAAACACCATTTATTTAGAGTTCAGATAGTTTGAATAAAGTGTTTGCTTTTTGCAAGACGTGTGTAATGCTCTGCATCTTGTGTGTGTTTTGTGTGAAGTTTAAAGAAAATGAGCCATAGTTTGTGTGTATGTCTGTTTGCATGTACGCATGTGTGGGAGAGTGTGTGAGAGAGAGACTGTGTGTGTGTGTGTGTGTGTGTGTAGGTGTAAGAGCAGGCCAGACTGTCTCCTCTCCTGCTCAGGAGTGTGTGTGAGTGAGTTTCTGTTTGCATGATGTGTGTTTGTGTGTGTGTGTGTGTGTGTGTGTTTGTGTGTGTGTGTGTGTGTGTGTGTGTGTGTGTGTGTGTGTGTGTGTAGGTGTAAGAGCAGGCCAGACTGTCTCCTCTCCTGCTCAGGAGTGTGTGTGAGTGAGTTTCTGTTTGCATGATGTGTGTTTGTGTGTGTATGTCTGTTTGCATGTACGCATGTGTGGGAGAGTGTGTGAGAGAGAGACTGTGTGTGTGTGTGTGTGTGTGTGTGTGCTCGTGTTTATATTACATTGTGGGGACCAAATGTCCCCACAAGTATAGTAAAACCTGAGATCACCTACATTGTGGGGACCAGTCAGCGGTCCCCATGAGGAGAACAGCGTATAAATCACACTAAGTAATGTTTTTTGAAAATGTAAAAATGCAGAATGTCTCCTGTGATGGGTAGGTTTAGGGACAGGTGCAGTGTGTGTGTTTGTGTGTGTGTGTGTGTGTGTGTGTGTGTGAGTGAGTGTGTAAGGGGACAGAATATATAGTTTGTACAGTATAAAAACCATTACGCCTATGGAGAGTCCCCACAAAGATAGCGAACCAGACATGTATGTGTGTGTGTGTGTGTGAGTGTGCGTGTGTGTGCGTGTGTGTGTGTGTGTGTATAGGTGTAAGAGCAGGCCAGAGTCTCCTCTCCTGCTCAGGAGTGTGTGTGAGTGAGTTTCTGTTTGCATGATGTGTGTTTGTGTGTGTATGTCTGTTTGCATGTACGCATGTGTGGGAGAGTGTGAGAGAGAGACTGTGTGTGTGTGTGTGTGTGAGTTTGTGTTTGCATGTGTGTGTGTTTGTCTGTTTGCATGTACTTGTGTGTGGGAGAGTGTGTGTGTGAGAGAGACTGTGTGTGTGTGTGTGTGTGTGTGTGTGTGTGTGTGTGTGTGTGTGTGTGTGTGTGTAAGAGCCAGACTGTCTCCTCTCCTGCTCACTCAGACACACGGGTTGATTTCTCAGGTGTTGGTCAGCGTCTGTGGGTTCGTTTCCAAATGCTCGCAGAAGACTTTGAACACACAGCTGTGTGTGTGAGACACACCTGGCATCTGATCGCAAACCTCAATCAGATCGTCTTACACGTGTGTGAGGTTTCTCTCGTGTTTTCTTTGTTGAAGGCTTTGCCTGAATTCACCAGGAGGCCGAGAAAACAAGCCATGATGAGTTTAAAGTCATATTTGGAAAACTCACATCAGTTTTACATTTAACACTTTTCACAGTCTGTGGGCGTAAAAGTATCGATATGCACAAGTGAAACAATCCTTAACAAATCACAACAGGAGTGATCGACATCACATTTTTTATTTTATTTTTTACTTCATAAGAATGGTTTTTGCACTTGCTGTGTGGATGTAAAAATAAATCAATGACATGTCACATGATTTGAAAAAGGTTTAAGGTTCTGAAAAAAAAAACATAGTTACACTTTTATTGTTCGCGTTCAAAAATGAATGTGTGGAAATGAACGCGAGAGTTTCCTCTAGTGGAAGCGTTTGGAACTGCAGCCGAACACACTCTCACTGAAAGATCATTTACTGAGAGATCAAGCTCACATTTGGAACACAAGTTGTTTAGATTTATGGCTTTGATGTTCTCACAGTTTTAGAGTAAAACATGGTGAAATAAATTAATAACTTTTTTACAACAAAAATTAACCATTTAAGTTGGACTGTGACGCTATTTTCATCTGGAAACAAACTTTGTTGCATTATTTCCCTGTTATCTCTGTAAAGCTGGTTTGAAACACTCTGTATTGTAAAAAGCGCTGTATAAATAAAAGTGACTTGACTTGAACTGGCATTTCCAAACGTCCCTAAGCATCAGTAAAGTCTCTGCAGTGTAAAACCCTGTTTTTCTGTGATTTAAATCTTTATTCTGCAGTAAATGCTCATCAGATCTGGGGAAATCTCTGGACTCTCGGATGGTGGGAGGTGTCAAACTCTACTTTCAGATTCAATCCTGCCTCGTCAATCCTGTTGTGATTTGTTAACGGTTGTTCTGCCGATATTTTCTTGTCGTTCGCGGAGAAAAGCCTCTGCACTCCCACAGATGTTTCTGCTATGAGAAGCACAGGCACAGATGAGTGGATCTGCGATCTGCCCCAGCAACACTTCGTCATGAGGGGTTACCCTTTACACCGCGGCGCTTTATAGGCCTTCAACTCTTTGTGGTGTTTCTTTCTCTGCTGTTTCAGTGGGCCTTGCTTTTCTAGTCAAGTCAACTTCATTTATATAGCGCTTTTAAAGGGCCCCTATCATGGATTTTTGAAAATGCCCTTTCATGTAGTGTGTAAAATAGCTCTAAGTGAATGAAAACATCCTGCAAAGTTTTAAATCTGAAAGTGCACCGTATATAAAGTTATTGTCTCTTAAAAGTAAGAGTCGACTCTGAGGCCACATCCACACGAAGCCAGAGCTTTCCCTATCCGATCTTTTTTTTTGTTCGTTCTAAATTTTTTTCGTAAACACGGAGTCGTCTAAAGAGATATATGCGTACACACGAAACCACTGAAACCGACTGAAAACGATGTGGTATACATGCCAGACCAGTATGTGGCGCTGTAATTCTGCCGCAGAGATACACTAAACAAGGAGAAGAAGACTTGAAGCATGCGCATAACCTTTCGCGCTCTATACGAATAATCACTTGTTGCTCACCGCAGTAGCATAGGAGCAGAAGATTTTGCTGTAGTAAAGCTGATAGGCTCAGTAGCTTCTGCAGCACGAACACAAGCATATAGTCCGCCATTGTTGTTGCTGTTAAGTGTGACGTAGCGGTGTGTGACTAATGCTGACACGTGGTGTGATGACATCATCGTTTCACAAAATGTACGGATTGTCCGTACACACGAAAATGCATGGGTGTCGGTTTCAGATTTATCCACCCTGAGACCCGGTTTCAAAAAATAGCGGTTTCAGTGTCTCAAAACGCCGGATCCGTGTGGACGAAACGCCAATACGATAAAAAAATTGTACGTATACAAAGGTGCCTCCGTGTGGACTAGGGCCTGAGTCAATGAAATGAATTGTTTTTCAAACGAGTTGTTTCGTCGTGACGTCAAGACGAAACATTAGCTCCGCCCACTTATTGCGCGCGCAGCAGGGAAACTTAAACCTCAGACCGGCGGCTGATCCTGTGGACACTGGAGAGATCATGTCGAGGAGACGCTGTGGGACACAATCTGACGGTAAACACATTTTTTTTCCACTGCCGAAGGACGAGCATGTGAAGAATCTGTGGTTAAAATGAATCTTTACCATGATACTACAGCAGTATAATCATAAACTTGTCCTGTTACCTTTATTTAACTGACGACTGCTTCTCAAATATCGAGTCAGCTGATCAGCTGTGGGCCACTGTTACATAAACCTGTCTATTAATGCAGATCGTCTGTCGTTCTCACTACTTTGAGGAAAGATTAAGCATGGAGCAAGATTTGTTTTACCAATGTTTATGTTACATCAGTCATTCACACTAGAGCTCGGCTAATGTACACACTGCATAACCTACATGCACTGTTATTGATACAGTTTCCACGTGTTCACCGCAATATATTAGAAACATATTCGGTAAATAAATTAGTACAAGTAAAATAATTGGTTGATGGACATGCACTTGTTAATCCTGATGGTGAGGAATAGCAACATCTCATAATGTACATTACTTCAAACTGAGTAGTGGATCACTGAAGCGTCCTGCTCGAGTCGTCCTGCGATGGAGGTTCGGGTTTAATGAATGGTTCTTCTTCTAGTGTTTCATCATCGGACTCGCGCTTGGATTGATATGGTGAAATCAACGTCATTGTTCGTTACTGTGTTTAGTTTACGGTGTAGGAAGCCTCAGGACACGCAGAGCTGTCGGTGTTATGGCAATGGGAATTACGAGGTAAACCAATCACAACAGACTGAGCTGTCTGCCCAATCAGAGCAGAGTAGACCAATCACAACACACTGAGCTGTCTGGCCAATCAGAGCAGAGTAGCTCGTGGAAAGGAGGGATTTATAGAGATTGATTCATTTGGCGAGTCCTTTGAGAATCATTGAAAATCTGGTGATGTGCAAATGTATATTATGAGAAATTGAAACAGTATTTTGACGTTTGATGCATGTAAACCTGTTGTAGGCGACTCCAAAACAACATTAGGAAACTTTGAAATATCATAATAGGGGCCCTTTAACAATACTTTATCATTTAAATGTATTATATTTATTTATATAGGCTATTTAAAATATCTTTATTTCAATGAACTTAATGTACTAAATTTTAGTTCGATCATGTTTTTTATTTAATATTTTGTATTTTTTTAGGGGATTTTATGGTACTAAATTATATTTACGCTGTATTTAAAATCGCTCTTTTTGAGCATAGACCTGAACATTTAATTTTCAACTTAAACTGTCGGAAATCTTTAATGCTTTAGAGCGACAGACTGACTAGTTATTAACTGCTAACACGACACCGCTCTACAGAAAACTGAAACTTTTATTGTGTTCTGGTCGTTCATCCGCTCGATCAGTGTTTGTGCTCGAGAACACACACTGTGAAACAGGATCCAAGGTGCAAGTTTTTAATAAAAAAAAAAAAAACATCATCATCTCCGAGGTGTAAACTTCAAAAACGCGAATCTGAAAGCGGTGACGCGTGCACATGCGTATCATGTGTTTAGTCTATTTAGTGCGTATTGTGTTTAGTAGCCTATCCCTTAACATTAATGCACTGTGAACTAACATTAACAAAGGTTAATAATTTCTGTAAAACATTTTGTTCAGTGTTAGTTCATTCATCAACTAATGTTAACAGATGAGGCCTTATTGTAAAGTGTTACCATATTTATTCGTCAGTATTTTTGTCTTGTTTTCCCGTACAAATATCTAAACATTATTAACCCTCTCTGCGGTAATTTTTGACAGAATTATTATTATTATTATTTTTATTTTTTATTTATTTATTGGAATGGTGCAAAAATTAATAAATGGATTATAACTACTGCACAAATATAATTTTGTACCAAAACATCTGCTAAAAAGAAGCATTAAATTAAAAAAACATTATTAAACTAGGCTACAACAAATATCTGCCAATGTGGTCAGAAAAATAAACTTAATCCAAAGGGAGAACAAGATGAGTTTTTTTACTCCAAGCATAAAGCATTATTTTGGTACTCAATATCGTCAGTCATTTTGGGTTCGATTCCCAGCGAATGCATGAACTGATCATGTGTACATCTTGAATGCAATGCAAGTATCTTCTGACAAAAGCGTCTGCCAAATGCACGAGCGTTCCTGTATCGCGAGCCCTGATGAAGCCGCTGCCAGAGCGTTAAGGGCAGCAGACAGTGGGGAGTTTGCTCAAATACTCGCTTCCCCTGCGCTTTCTTTTTGACACGTCTAAAGGGTCCTTTCTGTCCCGATGCCACTCTTCCCTGTAGTGTCCATGCGGGGGGAAAGAGCCCGTGACCTCGGCACCAATGTCTTGGCAGAGGCGTTTTGCGAGAGCAGAAGGTCCGAGCGCTGCCAGATACACCGCAATATGATGCTTAAAATGCAGTTCAGTTTGTTTTTCAAGCCTCTATGTTTTCTTTAGCAGTTTGGGTGCCTCATTTTCCCACCAACTAACAGCAACCGAAAACACGGTCGATACAGGGATGAACGCTTCCAGACTGCGATGAGAAATCGACAGACTGACGGATATAAAATTGGGTGAGTATTTGGACGCCAGAAGGTCAAGCCCCTTTTTGACCCTCCCTTTTCGCCCCCCACGTCTATATTTATGGTCTGCTCCTGTCTCATGTACAGAACAACAGCAGGAGCGGACCATCACATTTGGTCCCCAGCGTGGGGGCCGTTGGTAATCCGAACCGTTCCAGCTTTCCCACCGAGCCTCTCTTCTGCTTCTCTGCGAATACTCCGGCTTTCCTCATTTGCATCTGCTAATTAGATCCTGTTAGCATCATTTTGTACATGACACCCCTCTAAAGCAAACAAATGAATACATGCACTTGTAACGAATATAACAATACTGTTAAAGATATAGTAGCCTACTAATTGACTTGTGTAAGAGGGATCATTTCTCATTTTTTATATGCGTATTCCCAAATGCTTTGTCTAATTAAATATGGACTCTTGTAGGATGAGATATTTATGATTCACTCCTGACTAGCGGCCCCAGAACAAGTTTAGGCATTTTAGCAAGGCATTCACTGCTACTGATAAAAATATGACCACAGTAACAACTAATTCTTTTGTAATACTTTTTGGCCACTCATTTACATGACAAAAGCGCGTGGGTCTGAAAACGCAAACATTTGGAAACGGGTCAGTACAGGTTTTTGTCTCCATGTACCTAAACTACAAAAACAGGAATCTGTGAAATGGTGATGGCATGCGCATGTGCATTGCGCAGATTCATTACAAACTGACATCGCCAACTATTGGCCTGGCAGCAGAATACAGTTTTTTTAATCGTTTTTGCGGAACCGGAACGGGTTCAGTTGGACAATGTTGTCTGTACGAGAAAAACGCAGGGAAAAACTTTTCTTAGTCCATCTTTGGTGTTTTATAAACATATCCTCACATGCATTAAAGGTATAGTTCACCCAAAAATGAAAATTCTGTCATAATTTACTCACCCTCAAGTTGTTTCAAACCTGTATGAGTTTCTTTCTTCTGCTGAACACAAAAGAAGATATTTTGAAGAATGTTGGTGAACAAACAGTTGCTGGACCCCATTGACTTCCATAGTATCTTTTTTTCCTATGGAAGTCAATGGGGTCCAGCAACTGTCTGTTCACCAACATTCTTCAAAATATCTTCGTTTGTGTTCAGCAGAAGAAAGAAACTCATACAGGTTTGAAACAACTTGATGGTGAGTAAATTATGACAGAATTTTCATTTTTGGGTGAACTATCCCTTTAAACAACACATGCATCTGCAGGAGGGCACGCGCTCGAAACTGTATTTGTATGCGTTAGTTTGAAGAGCTTTACCTTGTCTACAACATTTAGGATTGTGCACTTTCCCCCCACACCAGTATTTTCACATGCATTTGTAACATCAAAATATATCTAGGCTATATTATTGATATTGTCCCATCCTGTATGCGTTCGTGCAGGACTGAAAGACGAGTGACGAAAATCTTCGGTATGAATAGGCCTATGTGTAGCTAATATTCGAAACCTTTGTTGCATAATATGTAATATAATTCCAGAATATAATAGGCTACACAACATATGGCTTATAATGGGCGTCGAAAACATTGTAGCCTATATGGGTGGGACAAGACCCACCCACTTTTTAAGACCAATGATATTGAACCCATTCACTTTTACATTCAGCGCATTTATATCGTCTTTATAGGGTCTGTTCGCTTTCCAGAGCGCCGTCAGTCAAATCCATTCCACTTGAGGAATGCCCTAATGAATTAAACTCCATTTACGCTGAAATCACTGCATTAGCCTATATTTCTCAACGAGCCGCAACTCACGAAAATAACCGCCCGTTGTACCCTTCCAGTCAAATATTGCGTTGCGAACATCAATAACAGCTTTAAGTTGTCAATGCTGACCGTGGTATCAGCGGGATAATCCACGGAGAGCTGTGCATTTAATGCACGAGATGGAGGCAAAGAACAGGCCGACGTGAACTTGAATTTTGTTTAGGCCTTGTTTAATTAAATAAGGCACCAGAATACATGAAATTGCATTTACTCCAGTAACATTTTTCTAAGGGAGGACCCACACACTTTTTTTTTTGCTTCCGACGCCCATGGTTATATTGTGCAGTAGGCTATATAAGCGCACTAATTCAAAACACGCCATTGTAAAAGGGGCGGGGCAATTTCCTCAAATCCAGCGGGAGTTTCGCGTCACTCTGTGAAAAACAATTTAGCGCAATTCGTTGATTTATTAGCATTCCAGCACACTGAATATAGTTGAGCTTCATTTGAGTCATTGATTGATTTATTGTTTCTGTGGTTAATCACTTTCCCAGAGGTATTTTGTAAGCTCTTTATCTTCACAAACTTAAGCCAGAGGTAATTAATCCGATTTCTGTAGGTGCAGAAATGCATCATGAATCAAATATCAAGCGTGACTAGTACATCAGTTTCTCCTATAATGACAATCTTACGGTATCATCTTCACTTCATCAAAAGTTCAGTCATTTGTATAGTCTGTCTGCGACTGCTTGTCTAATCATTTCAGAATGCATTATTATTATTATTCCTTGATTTACACTGTTATGGAAGAATACTAAAACACTTTTGATCACCTTTTATTTTCCCAGCTAAACAATGCTTGTTTAATCACTTTACAAAATCACAGGTATTGCAGATTTACTGTGGTAAAATCACTGTAATGCATGATGGCCTTATTGCTTTTATACTTCAATGAAGATTTTAATCCTTAAAGATAAGACAAACAGAGAATAAACAACTCTGTCACGAAAACATAAATAATAATAATGTTTTTGTGCTAATGTTATGAGAACGTTATTAAAGACCAGATAACTCTGAATGAATGTTCTATTAATGTTCATGATTTGAGAGAACATTGGCAGAATCGGTTTAATAGTTAATGAGAAGCATTGATTTGTGTAGTGTAAAGATGTCAGATGTTTTAGATCTGTTTTGTCATTCAATGTTAAGTTAAAATAACGATAAATATGTTTTTATTTGTATCAAATCTAGTGAATGAAGAGAGTTTTTATTTTGAGAAAACATGCTTTCCATCTTCTCTGCTTTCCTACAGATGTGTGTAAGGTCATGGCATCGTCCTCGGGGCAGATTCAACCCTCCGCTTCTGTGTGTGTGTGTGTATTCAGGTCTGTCAACACCACTGGATTCACTTACGTTTAACTGCCTGGCAAAACCTTGAGCGATAGAAAGTGGCAGTGAAGAGAGAAACAAGGCTAAAAGTGCTGTTTTCCTGCCTTAAGCCTGAGATTAAAGAGGAAAACTGAGCTTTACAGGAACATTTCACCAAAAAAACAACATATTATTCTCGTTGTTCCAATCCTCTGGGATGTTATGGACTTAAATGTAAAAATTTAAGTTGAACAGGTTTGGAATGACATGAACATCATTCATTATTATCTGGTACAATAAGGTTCCACTAGATAATACTAACATTAACTTGTATTGTTCAACTGGTCAAGGTTGATATGGGATTTAGAAAGTAATTAGTAATGCAATATTTTTTACTTTTTGTTTGTTCAAATTTATCTGGTCTTTAATAACATTCTCAAAACCATGCACAAAAACATTATTTAAACATGGTTCATGAAATGTTTCAGTTAGACATTCGTTTCAAAAGTAACGTTAAATTTTTGGAACATTTTTAAATGTAACTACTTGTTTCAGAACGTTCAAAAGTAACGTTTTAAAAGTAGCGTTCAATGTTTGCTAAACGTTTTGGTTGGATGTTACTAATTCAGTAGTTACTACCTACTACGTGGTTTCAGATATTTAGAAAACATTCAAAAAGTAATATTTGCGAAACGATCAAATTGAACGTTCCCTTAAAATTTTACTTTTTAATATTTCAATAACAAACATTAAAAATATTTTTTTGTTTCTTTCCGCTGTCATCTAAACATCATCAAGCACATTTGACCAAAACATGAAAGCAAATGCTTTTTCCACCCAGCGAGCGCCATTAGAGCCGCGCGTCTTCTGTTCTGCAGACCTTTGCGTTCGGCCTTTTGTCTGTCGGACCGAAGCGTTTCTGCTCAGCTTTTTTAAATGTAACTACTTGTTTCAGAATGGTCAAAAGTAATGTTTGAAAAGTAACGTTTTAAAAGTAACAGTTCAAAAGTAACGTTTTAATGGTAACAGTTCAAAAGTAACGTTTTAAAAGTAACGATTCAAAAGTAACGTTTCAAAAGTAACGTTCAATGTTCGAAACATTTTTAAATGTAACTACTTTTTCAGAATGTTCAAAAGTAATGTTTTAAAAGTAACAGTTCAAAAGTAACGTTTCAAAAGTAACGGTCAATGTTTGCAACATTTTTAAATGAAACTACTTTTTCAGAACGTTCAAAAGTAACGGTTCAAAAGTAACGTTTCAAAAGTAACGTTCAATGTTTACAACATTTTTACATGTAACTACTTTTTCAGAACGTTCTAAAGTAACGTTTCAAAAGTAACATTCAATGTTTGCAAAACGTTTTGGTTGGATGTTACTAATTCAGTAGTTCCTTCTTACAGCAACTAACCGTTTCAGATGTTTTAGAGAACATTCAAAAAGTAATATTTGCGAAATCATAAAATGGAGGTTTTTCCTAGCATTCACATAACCTAGGACAAACATAAATAAAAAATGGCACCTTCAAAAGAACATTCATAAATAACTAAATGGGAACATATTTAGTTTCTTTCCGCTGTCATCTAAACATCATCAAGCACATTTGACCAAAACATGAAAGCAAATGCTTTTTCCACCCAGCGAGCGCCATTAGAGCCGCGCGTCTTCTGTTCCGCAGACCTTTGCGTCGGCCTTTTGTCTGTCGGACCGAAGCGTTTCTGCTCAGCGGGTCCAAACTTCTCCACGCAGTAATTAACCTCTCTGAGGAGAGTGTGTGTGAGCGTGTGTGTGTAAGAGAGAAATACATAAAGAACTGTATAAGAGCCCAGAGCAGAATGGATTCTGAGAGCGTCTGTCTCGTGTGCACGATCCCATTCAAAGCAACGCGCTCTTCCTCCTCTTCCTCTTCTTTTAACACATGTGAGCTCCAGCATGTAATGAAGGAAAACTGTGATATGTGGAGCCGAGAGCAGATCTTTCTCTCTTAATGAATACAGAAAACACAGCGTCTGAATGGCCGCGCTCGGGCTCCTGCTGAAGAAGGCCATCTGACGCGGCTCTTATTAAAGCACATAAAGCAGAGGCAGAGAAAGTAATTTTGCTCGATCCTTTTCTCCTGGTGGCTTCTGCCACTTTTTTTACGGAGGGGCTTTTATGGAGCTCATAATTATTTCGGCGAGTGGCCTCAAGCACAAACCCAGGAGTCTTTGTATCTTTTTGACATTTTTGGGAGAAAATGGATGTCATATTAACATTTCTGTCATTTCTATTTCTGTTCTGAACAGAGAGCATGCTTTACTAAAACACTTGAATGTTTTATGCTCGTTATTTGGTTTTAGCATTTGATATTCAAAAGACAACATATTTGCAAATCGGAATAATTTGAACTAATGTAGTTAACTAGTGTTAACACATGGATCCTTGTTGTAAAGTGTTACTTTTATTTGCTATTTATGCTCTTTTATATCGTAATATTGTAATGTCGTATATTCACAATTATTACAAATTTAAAGTTATATTGTTCTTGAAACAAAATATTTCACTTTACAATAAGGTCTCACACTTGTGTTAACATGAACAATAGTTGTACAGCATTTATTAATTTACTAATACATTTTTAATATAAAAAAATTGGTTAATGCTCTGTGAACTAACATGAACATAGCATTAACAAAGGTGATTAAATGCTATAATTAATATATATTCCCTATTTGTTACTTAATAAGTGCTTTTCCATGTTAATGATTTAGTTTTATACCTTTTATGACACATTAATTAAAGGTAATGACAGGTGCAGTTTTCCTGACTCCTGATATTCAAAAGACTATGTGCAAATCTGAACATTTTGACTGGACTGATTATTATATCTGTCTGTTTGGGAAAATATCACAAAGAGGTCCCATTATTAATGCATTAATAACATCATCAGTGAGCAATGCATTTGTTACAGTTTTTATTAATCTTTCATAACATTAGTGCATGTTTGCTCAGGTCCAGTAAATAATTATAACAGATGCACCTTATGATTTGAATAATGTTGAAATTAACATTAGCTAAGATTAATAAAGGCTTTAGGAGTTAAATAATGTAGATAACTAGTGTTAACACATGGATCCTTGTTGTAAATTGTTACAGTTTTAATTTATTTGCTATTTCTGCTGTTTAATATCGTATAATATCATATAATCAGTCAAATTTAAATCGTTCCCTATATTGACAAACATTCAAAATTATTTACAATATTTACAGTCCTAATTCTTGAAATAAAAGCTTTTGGTAACACTTAACAGTAAGGTTTTATAGTTATTTAGTTAACATGAACAATACTTCTACAGCATTTATTAATCTCAACATTTACTAATACATACATCTGTCAACATTAGTTAATGCACCTTGAACAAACATGAACATAACATTAACAAAGGTTATTCAATGCTATAAAAATATATTGCTCATTTGTTACTTAAAGGATTAGTTCACTTTAAAAAAATCTTTAGCTGATAATTTCCTCCCCCCATGTCATCCAAGATGTCCATGTCTTTCTTTCTTCAGTCGAAAAGAAATGAAGGTTTTTGATGAAAACATTCCAGGATTTTTCTCCATATAATGGACTTCAACAGGACCCAAACGGTTCAAGGTCCAAATGACAGTTTCAGTGCAGCTTCAAAGGGCTTTAAACGACACCAGACGATGAATAAGGGTCTTATCTAGACAAACCATCGGCAGTTCACAAATAAATAAAACAGTTTCAGTTTTATAAGCACAAATGCTGGCCTTGCTCTGTTCTGTGATGCGTGTTCGTGACTCACGTAATACACAGTTACGTTGAAAAGGTCACGCGTCGGCGGAAGTACCGAGTCAGTGTTTACGAATGTGAGGAAGGAGGACCATATACACATATTCAAATGTCTTTGTGTCAGTTTATCGTTTAAATGCCCATTTCGTGTGCGTATCCTGGGTGTTTTAATATTAAAAAGGCTAAAAGAACATTTTCGTCAGGACAGAAGCGTGACCTTTTCAACGTAACTGCGTTATTGCGCTAATCCTTTAATGCATTATAAAGTGTAACCGCTTTTACATGTTAATAGTTTTTAACCTTTTATGACACATGAAGCAGGAAATAAATGGCAACGACAGGTGCAGTTTTCCTGGAAACAGGTATTACACCAGATATTAGACATGTCCTGGAAAGCCACGCTTGCTTTGAGGGTTTGTAGGCCTTCAGGAGCCAGTGTTGAGTCTCAGGCCTGGAGAACGAGTGTGAAAGAGAGGACTGCAGGCTTCAGACGGTGTCGTGTTTATTTGCGGTGTGATGTTGAATCGTGTCACAGGGAATCTAGCACTCCTGCTCTCGTGATCCGACTCGATCGGCTCGGATATACACTTAGGCTAAACAAACTAAAGCAAGGAAAACACAAGAGCCCTGGACACAGCAGAGCATTCCCACCTCTCAACAAGTGCATCTTAGTTTCAGTGTTTGTTTAGCACTTTCACATTGTTTCTAAGCAGATTTACAGAAATCATGATGTTAGTGTTTATAATATCTTAATATGTTCATGCCTTATATAGTCACACTTATCAGATTAGAGCTTGACCATAAGATACATTTTGCAATGGTGCAAACGATTCAAGCAGTTGAGATTTGCTTTACAGTATGTTTATCTGTTCAATATTTTGTCTGATATTTGATGAAGTTTGCATTATAATGGGCCATCTGTTTTGGAGATTTCTTCTTCTTCTGCTGAGTCTATGGCCCCCCATAGAACCATATTGTAAAAAGTTGTGAAATTTGGCACACAGATAGAGGACAGTCCAATCATCAACCACAGCAATTTTGGAGTCTCTAACTCCATCCCTCTAGCGCCACCAACTGTCCAAAGTTACACTAGGCAAATAACTTGTGAACCATATGGGCTAGAAAAAAATAATTCCTTGGCTCACAGCGATTTTTCGAACTTGTCCTAAATGAGTTTATAATAACCAAAATTGGCTCAGATCATCCTCAGACCATGTGGGCACAAAGTTATTAAAAGCTTTTTGATAGACCGAACCGTTCTTGAATAACACGCCAATAAATTTGCCGAAGAGCACCCAGATTGGATGCGAGGCTGTATCTCCTCAACACTTTAGCTTATTGAGACAAATATTGGTACATGTCATCACAAGCATGACCTGAGGCTACATGCAATGTTTCAGCACAGCGCCACCTACTGATCAAGATATATGAAAATGAATATGTTTGCGTATAACTTCTGAACGATTTGGCCAAAAAAGAAAAATCATACAATTGGTCTTTATTGATCCAGTGCAGTACATCGAGTCGAATGATTCACAATATTTGGTAACAACCATTTAGAATTATGTTGTAAAATGCTGCATTTTACGTATTAGTGCATAATTACGAAACACTATGTGTCATCGCCACAATGCCATGAAGGACATCCCCTCATTCTGATCAAAATTTACAATAGCCTATAGCTTTATAATAGGCTAATAGCTTTTGATTCATTTTGAGTCATACCGAGAACAATGATACCAATATTCGGTCGAACTTGCTTTCTTTGAAGACCATTTTGACTAAAATAATCTAAAATGCTTCTCATTGTTGCAGTTTCTCTGAAGCCGCCGGCCACGCTTGCATAAATCATGCCTTTTATCTGCTAAATTGCTGCTTGCAACTATATTTAATTCTGTTATTTTCCCTTTTATTACTGTAAAGCTGCTTTGAATCAATCTGTGTAAGCGCTATAGAAATAAAGCTGACTTGATTTCTTGGTGTTTTCTGATCTCTAGATCCTGATCTTAAGATTCTTTAATGTGCATGGGATTTTTTCACCCGTTTTGTTGTTTATTATTATTATTATTATTTCACTATGCATTGCATTCGCAAACATCAATGAAAACCTCTAAAGATTTCCCTCTTATCTCAACGCTTATACATGACCAAGATCCAGCTTTGGTGAGTTTGGCAAGGCTTTGGTCCATTGCATGTTGGTAGAGATGAGGTTCCCCCCTCCAGCCACCCCTCCTCCCCTCAGTCTTCTGCTTGATTACTCATAATGTAATTTTAATTAAAACTGCGGTGTCAAAGGGTTTTGCGAGCCCAGATTGCAGCACTGTGGAAGCTCCTCTTGGTTGAGAGGAAATGCATCTTGACACCACCGGGACGCCGAGATCAACAAAAGCTGCTCCTCTTTATAGGGCACGTTCTCATATCACCGCGAGTCTGGTCATGAACGCCCATTTATTTTTACATCCATCAGTCCTGATGCTGCGTTTCTGATCATGCATTATCTGCATATCTGATTATTGTGATCATTACAAGCACAAGTTGTAATCACTGACACATTCATTGTGTCTGCTCAAATGAATACATCTAGTTAAAAGTGATCTTACTTAACTTAAAAAAATTGAGGAAACCCGTTGCTTTAAAATTATTAAGTAAATAAACTTCATGCTTAAGCAAATAAAAAAATTAAGTAATATGGAATTATCAACTGATCATGCAATATCTGATTATTGTGATCATTAAGTTGTAATCTTTGCCTGACACGTTCATTGTGTCTGCTTAAATGAATACATCTAGCATTGTATTATCATAACATTAATAATAAACACATTACGTATTATATCAATCAACATGCACCAGTGCTAAATTTCATAATAATTTGTTAACAAACAAGTATCCATTACTTCAATGAGCTCATTGTTTCTGCCTTTAATTATTACATTGTTAAAATGAATACATTTTTAGTTAACTGTGACTTTATATATGTACATTTCTGAAATACATAACTTAGACAGTCTCCTCTGATAACAGATCACTGTACATTGTAATATGGACTCATGCATTTACTGTAAAGCTGCTTTGAAACGATGTGTTTTGTGAAAAGTGCTATACAAATATGTGAATTGAATTGAGATATATTTGAGCTGTATATCACTGCCATGTGTGCATTACTTTACTTTAACACACAATCATCTGGTGATTCACAGACATTTTCTGTGAAGTTGCTTTGAAACAAAATGTGTTGTGAAAACCGTTATACAAGTCTGATCTGACCCTGGCTTTATATGCAGAGAAAGCTGTAGAAGTAAAACCATATTGTCACTTGCAGTGTGTAATTTCTGCTCTACTTCCAAAAGAATGGCAAAAATAAAGATTGCAGTCTGGCAGTGGATGTATAGCAGGTAAGCCATGAAAAAGGCATTACAGTAGTCAAGACACGATGAAACAAAAGCACAGAAGACTGTTTCGGCATCTGATGCTAATGAAGGGACAGTGCTGGGCAATACGATGTAAGCGGAAAAAAAGCTGTTTTCATTCCATGTTTAGTTTTGAAAAAAAAGAAGCCATTCTTTCGTTTCATTCACACAAGCAGAAAAGTTATCAATTTGAGTGTATAGATCAGACTTCCAGATCATATAGTTTTAGATGTCATCAGTGTAGAATTGAAAGATCGATGTAAAATCTGACCTGGAGGTAGTGTGTAGATGAGGAATAATAATGGACCGAGTACGGATCCCTGGGGAACACCTTGCTTCTCAGACAGCAGTCTTGCATTTAAAAGTCGTCTTATCCATCCAAACACGGCTCAGACGTCGAGGCTAAGACAAGGCAACATTTGGGCTGTCAGTGAAAATTTAATAGACGTCTCAATCATCGCCCAAGAATAGACAAGTCATCAATTAGATCACAAAGAAATGAAACCAAACAGCGTTGACTTTGCTTACATGCTGGAATATCATACATCTCGCAAGTAATTTTGGCAAAACCGACAAGTGTGTTACTCATAGCCGGACTATATTGGGTCAATAGGATTGCACACGGCCCAGATGTGTATTCTATGGTTTAGCCAGTATTAAATTTTCACTGACATCCCAAGTGTTGCCTTGTTTTAGACGTCAGCGCTGTGTTTGGACGGATATTAGACGTCTTTTAAACGCAAAATTGCTTGCTGGGATGTTTGCTAGGATGGCATCTCCATGACTATGGTCTGATATTGACGGATCTCCTCTCCTGTTCCTTTAACATTAGTCTGTGGGACACAGAGCCTCCCGCTGCGGTTGGCCGGTCAGCGAGCCGTAGGATAAGAGGTTTTAACTTTGCTAAGCGCCCTCTGCCAGGATCACGGAGGCCTGCTGCTGCGGGGAGTGTTGGAGCGGTGGGTCGCTTCCCGGCTTTGGCAAACCTCTGACGGGATGATATTAAACTCTCCATCGGTGTCAGATGGAGGAAATAAACACAAAGGTGCACAGCCTCTGGCAGGGGTCGCGGATCCGTCCAAACGAGAGTCCAGGTGAGGTGGTGCTAATTAGGCTTCACACACGGTCAAAAACACACACGGTGAAAACACACACAGTGAGGATGTTCAAGCAGCCGTGTTACATGTTAGAAGACATGCTATTCTACACTCTTGGTTCAACCCAACTTTGGGTCAGATAGCTATGGACAAACCCAGCCGTTGGGTTACATGTTTAAATCACATTTTTTACCGAACATTTGGGTCTGTCCATATTTGACCTGAAATTGGGTTAAAACAACCCAGCTTTTTTTTTTTTTTGAGTGTAGACTCCTAAAGATGTGCAATTAATGAGGAAACATAACTAATGTGAAGCACTCCTAATGTGTGCTCATTCTGCATGTATTCTACAGTGTCGGCCCAGATCTGGTAAATGTGGACTGGATTCCACACTCTAAAAAATCTTGGGTTATTTTTTATACACAAATCCTGGTTTGAGCCTTTTGGGTCAGTTTTTTGGGTTATCTTTTCAGTGTTTGGGTACACTCTAAAAATGCTGGGTTGTTTTAACCCAATTTTGGGTCAAATATGGACAAACCCAAACGTGGGGGTTGAAAA
>JAULUF010000019.1:16965000-16975000 GCA_031834385.1 Semotilus atromaculatus | reverse complement strand
TTACAACTTACACGTGACTTATGAGGACATTGCATGAGTCCTCATATTTCAAATAGCTTAAAAAACATAAAAAACAATGTTTTTTTAAAAATGTAAAAATGCAGAATGTCTCCTGTGATGGGTAGGTTTAGGGACAGGGGCAGTGTGTGTGTGTGTGTGTGTGTGTGTGTGTAAGGGGACAGAATATATAGTTTGTACAGTATAAAAACCATTACGCCTATGGAATGTCGTCATAAATCACAAAAACAAACCTGTGTGTGAGCTCATCAGTCTGTGTGTGTGTGTGTGAGAGCTCATCAGTCTGTGTTCTTCAGTTATCAGGATCCTGCGTTCTTCGAGGAGTGTAAGCAGGAGTATCTGAAGGAGAAGCGCGAGTTTCAGGACACCGGCGTCCCGGCCCGGAACAGGAAGCAGAAGATTCCCACCAGCATGTAGAAGAACCCAGAAGAACCCAGAAGAACCCAGAGGAACCCAGAGGAACCCAGAGGAACCCAGAGGAACCCAGAGGAACCCAGAGGAACACAGAGGAACACAGAGGAACACAGAGGAACACAGAGGAACACAGAGGAACACAGAGGAACACAGAGGAACACAGAGGAACACAGAGGAACACAGAGGAACACAGAGGAACACAGAGGAACACAGAGGAACACAGAGGAACACAGAGGAACACAGAGGAACACAGAGGAACACAGATGGGCAGAGACGGGTTCTGGGTTCCTCTGAGTTCCTCCCGGCCGCTGGAGCCGTTCTGCTGTCGTCTCGCTGCTGTTTATATTCATGATTAGCTCTTATAAAACAGCGCTAGCACCAAAAGCCTAATAAAAATTCATAGATATTTCTTTTGATTTGCATCAGATGTCGTCTCTGGGGCGTTACTGCCACATCATGTGAAAGCTCATGTTTTTTTGTTTCTTTGGTTTAAAATACGAATGCAGAGACTCATGAAGCTTGTGTGTGTGTGTGTGTGTGTGTGTGTGGATCCGTTTGTGCTTCAAACATTTTAAGTGTCTAATTGTTTGTAGCACCAGTAAAAAAAAGAAGAAAAAAGAATGTAAATAATTGGTGACAATGTTATACTTTTAAGAATAAAACAATGTTTTCAATTTCAATTAAGGCTTTTTTAATGTGTCTGAAAGTCTCTGCTCTCCAACAGTGCATTTATTTGATTGTGAAATGTGAAATATTTTTATAATTGAAAATAATTTTCTATGTGAATATATAGTAATTTATTCCTGTGATCAAAGCTGAACGTTCAGCATCATTACTCCAGTCTTCAGGGTCACATGATGATGTTTATGATTTGATTATTATTATATATGAATCCTCGATGAACAGAAGTTTGCATTTATTTTGTCACATGATAATGTTGAACTGTTTCTTGATCAGGTTAATGGGTCCTCGCTGAATAAACATATCAAAAACTAAATATATGCAAAACAATCATTTTCCAAATGAACACTCATAAACAAATCAGGGATAGTATGTCGTCATAAACATTAATCCTTCAAATGCAAAGTTCTAATAATTACAGTTTATGAAGCAAAAACACATCCCACCACAGTGATCATTTTTTAATGATCTTCACAGACTTGAGCAAAAAAAAAAAAAAAACACATGAATTAATTTATTGAATATTTACAAACTTTTCAGGATTAATAATCCTAAAAAATAGTCTACTGTACATTGCATTTTGGTTCACATATCTGTTGCAGTCGAGCGGAACATGTTTAATGTCAAATCAAAACTCGAGATGTTTCAGTTCCACAAACCCTGGTCATGTGACGCTTGCTTTCCATAAATCATATTTTAGTGAATGCATTACAAGCGTTTCAACACAAGACAACCTTTGAAACGGTTTATTTCATCAAAGTCGAGCCTGGTGTCGTTTCTGTACACATATAATAGAGATTTTCTCGTCTTTGTGCTTCACGTGTGTTTCTTTAAACAGGACAAAATGCAGTTGGTCTCAAGAATTATGATTTTACTGTGATCTCGTGTGTCATTATTAAGCCGCTGTACATTATTAGTGCCTTTTTGGCAACAGTTTGTCTCAATTTTGCATTGTAATTTGGCCATATATTCTTTACAAGCATCTGATAAAGTACGTAAAACAAACGTGAAGTGATTCATCCGTGTGTTATTCTCCAGAAACACCTTTGTTTGTGTGATTTCCTAAGAAATAAATCAGATTTCATTGATCAGATAAGAAGTTTATCTCGGTTTGTCTCAGAAACACATCAGATTACAGAAGTAAAATGGTGTTTCCTGCCGACTCGAACCAGCCTGTCCTCATCAGCCTCTGATCACGGGAGCGCACAGGTATATATATAAAATAACCCTAAAAATAAGTTTATATATTTAAATATATAATATCAGGGAAATTTTATGATCATACAATACATGCATACATCAATACACGTTTGTATGTATTTTACATATCTACCATACATACAACATAAAATACATACATACAAAATCTGCTTTGAAACAGTCGCTGTATAAATGAAGGAGACTGACATCATACGTACAGGTGGAACTCGAAAAATTGGAATATCATGCAAAAGTTATAATTTTGATGATTATTTATGATGATTATGATTAATTTCACATTTTAATTTAAATTACTGAAATATACAAAATTTTGCATAATATTCCAATTTTTCGAGTATCGCCACATACATGTAAAATTCATACAACATACATACATGCTCACGTAAAACACACACACACATACGTAAAATATACACACACACATACATACATACGTAAAATACACACACACATACATGCTCACGTAAAACACACACACACATACATATGTAAAATATACACACACACACATACATGCACATGTAAAATACACATACATACACACACACACACACATAGAATTGTAAAATACACACAGACACACACACACACACACACACACACATAAGTAAAATACACACATACACACACACACACACATAAAATACACACATACATACACACACACGCAAAATACATAGACACACACATACATAAATAAAATACACACATACACACACACACACAAGCACAATACACACATACATACACATACATAAGTACAATACACACATACATACACATACATTACACACACACACACACACACAAGTAAAATACACACACACACACATACACATACATACATACCATCCTAAAATTCCCCTGATATGTGCCTGTTGAGCGTGGGACCCTGTGTACAGGGAATAACGACACACACACACACCCGTTCCCACAGATTACACCCTCATTACTGACTAACTCTACACACTAAAACAACATCTCTGATGATCTGGATGGACGGGTTTGAACAGCCGTAAAGAAACAAACCTGTCGTCCTCCAGTGTGAGGAGTGCCTTCCCTTCTCACACACACACACACACTACAGTATAGTGTGTGCTCTACGCCCACAGCAGATCAACAGAAGCCTATGGGGTTTATATAGTGAGATCACAGATATATGTTGAGGACACACACACACACACACACACACACGCTCGGGTCTTTTGGTTTCCCGCTCCGCAGACGCTCGAGGTATCCTGATCATCCAGAGGGGCGTGTTAAGGCAGGTCAGGTGTCATGTGACGCGGCTCAGTACGGGTGTGTCCAATCGCTGGCCGGGGTTTTGGACTTGGACTGGTCCCAGAAGAGCGCATCACTGGGTCTGGGAGGACTGGGAAAGGACCAGGAGCTGTCGTCCAGCGAGCTCATCCGCAGCAGGGGGTTGATCCGCACACCGGGGCTTCCCAGCGGAGCGGGCCGCGGGATGGAGAGCGGGTCCGTCAGGCTGTGCTCCTTCAGGTCCTGTGAGCCGGAGGGGAGAGGAGGAGCGCTGGGAGGACGAGGCGTCGGGTCCAGGTTCTTCTCCACGTCGTCCAGACACTGCACTGGAACAGTAGAAGCAGCTGAAACACAGTTATTACACGTCTCAGAAACAGAACACACACACACACACACTTCTGCACTATATACATATATATGTGTGTGATTTGATTTCAAACTTTTTGCCCAAGTGAGTAAATGTATGAACATTATTTCATCCCAGAATTAAATACATATGCATTATAAATATAAAAACAAATCAATAAAATTATACATAATTCATTATACATTATACATAAATATATATATTATATATACATACTTTTTTAAATTATATATATAAATTACTAAAATAGCTAATGCATATATATATATATATATGTTTAAATATTCCATTTATTACACATCTCATAAACTAATACAGCTCCCTGACACACACACACACACAGTAGCTTTATTCAAAGGCAGTACCAAAATACTACCATGATGTCAAAATAAATAAAATATGTAACTTAATTTATATTTTATTGTATTTTATTTGACATATTCATCATATATATGGTTTGATCTCAAACTTTATGCCTAACTTAGTCTCACAAAAGTTCACCAATTTCACAAACATTTCATCCCAGAATAAAAAAAGAATTTTTATTTTACCTAAGGAAAAATTACCTAAGCACATACAGTACTGTGCAAAAGTTTTAGATCGGTAAGATTTTTTATGTTTTTAAAAGAAGTCTCTTCTGCTCACCAAGGCTGCAATTATTTGATAAAAAATAAAAAAGAATCAGTAATATTGCGAAATATTATTACAATTTAAAACAGCTGTTTTCTATGTGAATATATAGTGAAGTGTAATTTATTCCTGTGATCAAAGCTGAATGTTCATCATCATTACTCCAGTCTTCAGTGTCACATGATCCTTCAGAAATCAGGATAATATGATGATTTGATGCTCAAAAAACATTCATTATTATTTTTAATGTTGAAAACAGTTGTGTACAATTTTTTTTTCAAAATTCTTTGATGAATAGAAAGTTCAAAAGAACAGCGTTTATTTGAAATAGAATATTTTCTAACATTATAAATGTCTTTACTGTAACTTTTGATCAGTTTAACTCATCCTTGATGAATAAAAGTATTGATTTATTATATTTCTTTCCCCCAAAAATTTAATTTAAATTCTTACTGACCCCAAACTTTTGAAGGGTAGAGTTTAATGTTACAAAAGCTTTAGATTTCAGATAAATGCTGTTCTTTTTTAGTTTCTATTCATCATAGCATCATGAAATAAAAATGTAAAAAACTGTTTTCAACACTGATAATAATCATAAATGTTTCTTGAGCATCAAATTCTGAAGGATCATGTGACACTGAAGACTGGAGTAATGATGCTGAACATTCAGCTTTGATCACAGGAATAAATTACACTTTACTATATATTCACATAGAAAACAGCTGTTTTAAATTGTAATAATATTTCACAATATTACAGTTTTTTTTTGTTGTATTTTTTATCAAATAATTGCAGCCTTGGTGAGCAGAAGAGACTTCTTTTAAAAACTTAAAAAATCTTACCGATCTAAAACTTTTGCACAGTACTGTATATATTTTTAGAGATTCTGAGGTATATACAGTATATATATATTTATATACATTGTAATGCCAGGAAATAAACTCTCCCTCTCTCTCTATATATCTATATATATATACACACACACACACACACACAATCTTTATATATATATTCTTAATCTATTATATATAGTTATATATAAATACATTATGAATACATTATAATTCATCTCCTGACATTACAATGTACATATATTTTCTATTCTCTCTTTCTGTGTGTGTGTGTGTGTGTGTGTGTGTGTGTGTGTGTGTGTGTGTGTGTGTGTGTGTGTGTATGTATACACACACACTTATGGAAACAGGCTTCATTTTTCTCAGGTAAAATACAATTTCTTTTTATATTTGTGTGTGATGAAATGATGTTCATGTTTGTATTGAGACTCACCTGGGCATAAAGTTTGAAATGAAACCAGATCACCACAGAGTCCGAACACTATTTTTACCCGCACAGATGGCATGGAGCTCGCAACATTAATAACCCATGCATTAGTGTACGCGCACACCTCAGGGGACGCTCCGCCAGCGCTCATCTACAGGAACAATGAGGGCTCATTTGAAAACTGATTATGTCTCTGATCTCTCAGAGGAATATATGGCGTATATCTTAAGATAAAAAAAAGACATTTCCTCACAGCCGCCGTCTCTTGAAGAAAACATGGAGCTCTTCCTCATTTTTAACACTCGTTCTAATTTGCACCTTTTGCTTTTCCTCTGCGGCACACGGGGAATACTAACAAACCCAGAGCGACGATAACACACACTCACACACACAGATAATATAGATGATTGACAGCTGACCTGTGACGGCCACAGACACATTCAGACTGAGGATCTCAATCGACACATTTAGTGACAGACACGACCTCATTTAACTAGATATAGATATCCATAATTAATACAGACAGGAAGTAGAAATGATGATCTAATGGCCACATTCATTCAGTGTTTTCACATTTTCACACTTTAGTTTAATAGCTAATGTTGCCTGCAAATCACCTGGGCATTTTTCATCATTTTAATATGTATATATCATGCATTTGATCTCAAATAACTTAAATAGTTATTTATATGTCCAGTATAACAATAAATTCTCACTAAGACATTTTAATGACTGAATCAATTCTAAATTTATTAATTTAAACAGTTTGAACTGATTCCTAGACATAAACTGCTTTAAAAAAGCCTGTATTGTTTGTTTCTGCGATGTAAGGTCATTTACATAATCGAGTTTGATTTGGGAAGGGTTTGATTCACGAACTGAAGAAACAAATGTAAAGCTTGACTGCAATGTAAGTCGCTTCGTATTAAAGAATCTGTCCAATGCATGAATGTAAACACTAATACAGTGATGATGGATTATTGTTTTCCATATTCTGAGTTCAAATCAAGAGATCTGAAGATATCAAATGAGAATGACGGGCTGTATATTACAATAATTATTTTATTATCTCTCGTTTAAAAGTTATCATTTACTTTTCATCTACTCAATCTACTGTTGCTCCAGCAATTATATTTATTATTTTCTTTTTACTGTGCAACACAAATGGACACGAAGGGCTACGGAAGCTTATTTCTGCCACAGAATAAAAACTTTGTGTCTCACTTTTTTTCTTCAAATTTTTTATTCAGAATTGCAGGATGTTAACTCATAATTCTTATTTTGTAACTCACGATTGCAATATAAAAACTCTGTAAGTAAAGTGGAAGTAAAGTCCGAATTGTGAGAATTGTAAACTCACAATAATGAAAAAAAGGTCAAAATGGTCAGATTGGAACTCAGAATTCTGAGAAAAGTCAAAATTGTGAGAATAGTGTAAACTCGCTCTGACGAAAAAACTTCTTAATTGTGAGACGCAAACTCAGAATTCCGAGAAAAAAGTAAACATTGCGAAATACCAAATCCGAATTCTGAGAAAAAGTAAAATTTGCAAGATTTAAGGCTCTAGCACAGAGGCCGAAAGATTTTCTAGCACACTGAGGCCTAAATTTTCGCAAAAATAAATACAACCTCACGTTATGTCAATCACCAAAAAAGCCAAAATTGCGAGAATTGTGTAAACTCGCTCTAACAAAAAAAAGTCATTGTCAAAAGCAAACTCAGAATTCTGAGAAAAAGTAAAAAATGCGAGATTTAAACTCAGAATTCAGAGAAAAAAAACAAGAATTGTGAATTCTTACACAAGAATTGTGTAAACTCCTTCCGACGAAAAAAAGTCTGAATTGTGAAATGCAAACTCAAAATTCTGAGAAAAAGTAAAAACTGCATTACAAAAAGGTAAAAATTGTGTGATGAAAACTCACTTTTACAAGAAAAATAGTCAAAAATGCGAGATGCAATCATGAGTTTATTCTTTTGAGAGATACTTTTTATACAATTGAAAGATTTAAACTTGCAATTGTAAAAAAATACTAATAAAAAAAATCACAATGACCAATTTTATATTTTTATTCCATGGCGGAAAGTTGGAAACAAGGTTCCATATAAAGGGCCACACAATGAAAGTAGATGGTGATTTATAAAAAAATAAATAAACAAAATAAAATGACACTATAATAGTACTAAAATAAGTGTTGGACCGTCATGAGGGAGAGTAAAAGAAGACTATCCCTTTAAATCTCTTAATATCTGATAACCTGAATGTTGCACTGGTGCGATGAGACCAAGCGGCAACATTATAATCTGAGAAATGAAGCCGACCCGGAAGTGTGAAAGACTGCAGTACCTCTAAACTCCTCTAGGGGCCGGTCCCAGCGGGAGCAGATGTCCACAGACCCCCATGTTAAAATGTCCGTTTTCACAGCATAAACTCATGATTTTACAGGTCGGTCCCATGGACTTTTATTGTATTTTTCGATAGGCTCCGAGTGCCTGACGACTGTGAGGGGGTGAATTTTTTTCTAACTCGTTAGTTAGGTTGTATTTAGATATAAAATGTATGACAAATAAGGGCGTGGTTAACTTTGATTGACAGCTTGATTGACAGCTGATAACGGGCTGCGCCGAGTGTAATTCCTGAAATGTGACGGCCATGATCTGACACACACATCACACACCTCTGGATCCTTTATGAACATTTGTATTGAACTATTTCCAAGATGGCGCCGCCCATACCCCCCATAAACGGCCTCAACACCGCTCTTCAGGAAGTCTATGGGTGACGTCACAGACGCTTTGTCCATATTTTTACATCTATGTGTGAGACTCACCTCGTCTGAGCACTGGTCTCTCCCTCAGCTTCTTCATCAGCTCTGACTGAGAGCGAACGGCCGAGTGCAAACGGGACACTTCACTGAGAACGTCCTGATAGGACTGAGAGATGGCCATCGCCCTGAACACAACACACACACACACACACACATGCCATCATCGCTTTTATCAGTTATGTGTTCAAGTTGCATGTGTGAATATCCGCAGTGGCAAGAGATTCAAAGAGAATGAATTTAAAGATGAAAACTTCCTGAGAGATTTACATTTACATGCCATAATTGTTTTTATCAGTTATATAAATCATATTATATTTGATATATCAGTTATGCATGAGTGAATATCTGCAGTGGCAAGAGATTTACTGTACAAACTGTCAAAGATATAATGTCAAACCTAAAACCTAAAACTAATAAACTAATAGACCATCATGACACATACTGGGAAACAGGTTGTACTCTACATACTAAATATTTGAGCAACAGGAGAAATGTCTTCACTATAAATATTGAAAAAAAATAATAATAGAAGTTTTAATATTTACTGATATTTTTCGTAACTGTAGGGACCTGTCCAATGGTTTACATTAGTGAAAATATTATGTGTTCAGTTATGAGACTTCTAAATGTACTTTCATTGGTCCATCTTACAGCTGTTACACTCACGCCCTCTAGTGGACACACACACACACACACACACACACACACACACACACACACACACACACACACACACACACACACACACACACACACACACACACACACACACACACACACACACACACACACACACGAATATTAAAGAAAATCGTAAATACCTGAAGTCTGTCATTATTTCAAGGGACTGATCATCATGATCTACACACTTTTCAGAGGAATTCTGTGACGAGAAGAACAAGAATAATATGATAATTTAATAATTCAACAATATTTAATACTTTAATAATCTAATACAATTTATAATTTTCATAATATAAAAATAATTAATTAAAAATAATAATATTTATTACTGTAATAATATTAAAATTGTTAATAATTAAAAAATATGTTTAATATTATAACAGTAATCAGTAACTCAACAAAATAACAATATATATATATATAAGCTACATATTCAGTATATGACATGCCTCAACGATGAATATATAAATTATATATATATATGATTTATATATTCATTGTGCATATATGCAAAATACATATGATATTATGAAAAATAATTGTATTATTAATTTTGTATATTATATGAGCTATACATATAAGCTTTGGCATGTGACACTCCACACAGTTTGAGCTGCACACA
>JAULUF010000019.1:16902500-16960000 GCA_031834385.1 Semotilus atromaculatus | reverse complement strand
TGAGTGAGTGTGTGTGAGTGTGTGAGAGTGAGTGAGTGTGTGTATGTGTGTGAGTGTGTGTGCGTGAGAGAGAGTGAGTGAGTGTGTGTGAGTGTGTGAGAGTGAGTGAGTGTGTGTGAGTGTGAGAGAGTGAGTGAGTGTGTGTAGTATGTGTGTGAGTGTGCGTGTATGTGTGTGTGTGTGAGTGAGAGAGTGTGTGTGAGTGTGTGAGTGAGAGTGTGAGTGAGTGAGTGAGTGAGTGAGTGTGTGTGAGTGTGTGTGTGTGTGTGAGTGTGTGTGAGTGTGTGAGTGAGTGAGTGTGTGTGTGAGTGTGTGTGTGAGTGTGTGTGTGTGTGTGAGTGAGTGAGAGTGTGTGTGAGTGTGTGTGTGTGTGAGTGAGTGTGTGTGTGAGTGTGTGTGTGTGAGTGTGTGTGTGTGTGAGTGTGTGTGTGTGTGAGTGAGAGTGCGTGTGTGAGTGAGTGTGAGTGTGAGTGTGAGTGTGAGTGAGAGTGCGTTGAACACACTCATTTTTGTTGAAAGAGTTTGTCATGTTAAATGAGCCCCAGAATTGGGAATTGAGTATTTCTGGGATATTTTTCGTATAAATTGAAAAATTGAATCATTTGGTTTCTGTTTTTTTTGCATTCGTGAATCATTAATGCTTTCCCCTCGCTGAATGTTATCTTGCTCAAAAAACTAATAACAGTTTATATGAATTGAGCCTGTTGATGTTTGTGTGTTAATTCTTCATCCACATATTAAGGGTTCCTACTTTTTTTCTTAATGTTTGAATCCTTCAAAGATATTTAGCAGGTTTAAATTAATGAGGTCAATCAGTCACAAGCTGACATTCACCAAAATCTGTGTCTTTTATCTAGAACACATACAGACGTCATTTACGTCTTTTAGTTTGTCAAGAGATTTAGAGTGTAGTTTTTGAAGAGTGTGTGTGTGTGTGTGAACAAGCTCTAGTGTGTGTGAACGAGTCTATGATTGAATCTGGAAATAAAGCAAAATAACTGAGAAAAATATAAAATATTCCTCAGATGCATGTCTGTAATTTATAGGAAAACATCTCGCGTTAATTAGATCTCAAACACATTAATTAACAGCAGTTATTACTCCATAACCTGCGTGACATCATTAACCAACGAACAATTTGCGATAATATGGTTTCAGGAAACAGTCGTGACTATAGTTGATTTCTTCAACGATGCAGCGTACAGTGATAGTGAAGCACGAGTTACAACCTTTACTCCTGAAAAGCACACTGTGCTCTGATTGGTCGGCTGGATCAGTGTGTTGTGATTGGTCGAGCGCTTCGAGTGTGTTTGTGAAAGGTCCCGCCCCTTACCATAACCACCAGTTTAACACACTACTAACTAACTCAACCAGGCCCCGCCCCTTTATTCTGCATATTAATTATTATAATGAGGAATATTGTGACGTGTTCATTCCCGGAAGAAACTCAAGATTGTATGGTTTCAGTCGTGACTATAGTTGATTTATACGCAGGGTTGGGGAGTAACGGAATACATGTAACGGCGTTATGTAATCAGGATAGAAAAATCCAGAAACTGTAATCCGTTAAAAGTTACGTAAAAAAACGTAGTAATCAGATTATAGTTACTTTTTGAAAAAAGGGGGAATACTTTCAGGATTACAATGGTTTTTACTTGTGACTCGACCCGTGTCTGAGGAGATTGTTGTAGAAAGCTGTTATTTTGCACACGAGTCGTGTCGTGAGCCATTAATCAAGCAACGCTTAATATAGTGTTATTAGTAGTATGCATATCTATTTTCCTGTTGAAGAAACATTTCCATTTAATTTTTTCCTTGTACATGTCAAGTTAAAAATAAAACAAAATGATCTGTAATACCGTACTGTAGCCACTAGATGTCTGTTTAGTCCTTTACATAAATATTTATTCAGGGCTGTGAAATTCTTAATAAATAAATTTTTTTATTTTTTTTTTATAATATCTGTCCTTGAAGTAATCCAAAAGTAACCAGTTACATTACTTTAATATTGTGGTACTTGGATTACATTACTGAATACTTTTTTTATGAAGTAATTTGTAACTGTAACGGAAGACATTTTTAAAGGAGTCATAATGTGCAATTTTCACTTTTCCATGAGAATCAATGTATGTTATGATTGACTAACGATTATACATTGGCCGGGATGCCGATATTCAAAAGTGAAGCGTTTGTTTACCCCAGGGTTCTTAAACTAGCCAACGTGCACGCGCACTCAAATACGAGATTTCAATTTCTCCCCCGACTTGACGTCAAGACGGGGCCGGATATACCATATATGGACACCGCAGAGGAGGCCCGCCCTGCCCCTCTCCCCATCATATTCAGTCAAGAAAGATGCAGAAACGTAGTGCACACGTGAGTTGCTCTGTGGTGGTTGACTGTCATAATCCACATTCTAATGTTTTTTCTTTACCCAAAACTGACCAAACTACAAGGGACCAGTGGATGAAATTTATTTTTAATGACGCTGTTCCAACAACCATCTCAACTTGCTCAACGTTAGGTGTCTGCGCTAAACATTTCACAAAAGAATCTTTTACAAATTTGGGGCAATATCAGGCGAAGTTGGCATCGAAGCTACGTTTTGGAAAAAGGTGCCATTCCAACAATCAGGGACTTGCCTGAATTTGAAACGGTAAGACTGTGTTTTTATTACTATATTTTGTGTAACAAACAGCAGCTAACTACTAATGCGGTTAATGTATGTGATGTAAACACGGGGAATGGACTCTACGAATGCTAGCCACATCTTTCCACTTTGTTTTACACTACAGTAACGTTAGTTACGGTACAGGAGTCCATGCTCAGTGCCTAAAACCGTTTGCTAAATGTAATTCTGAAAACAATATACCACAAAACATTATTAGCCAAACTCATGCAAAACATGCATTCTGAAAAATAGCTTTCAGTTAGTGGGGCTTCTGTAAGAATGTATCTGGCAATGGTGTATTTTTTCTTTTTGAATTGGTTGTGATTACAATTTCACTAGCAATAAGTATTATCACATTAATTGAGCTATTGGAGTATTTTGTCTATGTCTTTGTACTGCTTGAAGTACTGAAACAAAAAAAAAATTTCGCCCCTCATTTGCATTATTAAAATGACCGTCCACGACAGCCAAAACCTCGCATCAGATCTCGCGAGACAATAATGCATTCAGAAATAAGGGTCAAACGAGCTCTGTGTTTATTTTTTTCCAATTTTTCTTTTTTAGAAGGGCATTAAATGACTATAGTAGAGCGTGGGTATCAAAGTTAATACTACATTATGACTCCTTTAAAGTAACCCTCCCAAGCCTGGATATACGTTAAACACACGAGTCACCGGGATTTATTTTGATCACTGTGATCCTTCAAACCTGCGTGACTTTCTTTCCTCGGTGGAACTGAAAAGAAGAGATGTTAGGTTTCTCATGTAAGTTTACTGTTGCATCATGGGAGTACCAGCTTGCTGAGCTGGATCTGCAGGTCCTCCTTCTCGATGTAGATGCCGCGGTACGCGCTGAAGGCCTGGTTCATGTACTGCGGCCCTTCACACGGCGGCGCCTCGGGCCGGAAGTGCTGCACACACACACACACACACACACACACACACACACACGAGAGTCAGCGCTAATGATCAAGGTTATTACTGCTAACATACAGGAAACACTGGAACATTATTCCAATGTAAATCTGCTGTTTTCTATGTGAATATACAGTAAAGTGTAATTTATTCCTGTGATCAAAGCTGAATGTTCATCATCATTACTCCAGTCTTCAGTGTCACATGATCCTTCAGAAATCAGGATAATATGATGATCTGATGCTCAAGAAACATTTATGAGTGAGTGTGTGTGTCAGAGAGAGAGAGAGTGTGTGTGTGTGTGTATGTGTGTGTCTGTGAGAGAGAGTGTGTGTGTGTGTGTCTGAGAAAGAGAGAGTGTGTGTGTCTGTGTGAGAGAGAGAGAGTGTGTGTTTGTGTGTGTCTGAGAAAGAGAGTGTGTGTGTGCCTGAGAGAGAGAGAGAGAGAGAGAGTGTGTGTGTCTCTAAGAGAGAGAGAGAGAGAGAGTGTGTGTGTGTGTGTCTGAGAGAGAGAGAGAGAGTGTGTGTGTGTGTGTGTCTGAGAGAGAGAGAGAGTGTGTGTGTGTGTGCATGTGTGTGTGAGTGTGTGTGTGTGTGTGCATATGTGTGTGCATGTGTGTGTGAGTGTGTGTGTGTGCGCGCATATATGTGTGTGTGTGTGTGTGTGTGTGTGTGTGTGTGTGTGTGTGTCACCTTGTCCTCCAGCTGCTTGACTCTCCTCCTCAAGAGGCCGTTCTCTCGCTCCGTGTCTCTCAGCCTCTTCTTGATGTCCTCGTACGCCGTGACGAGAGCGAAGTGAGACGCCACAGACTCGTCTCCGGCACACACACACACCGGGCTCTCGGGCGGCCCGTACGCCTCATGCTTCAGGATACAGATGTCATCGTCCACCGCGGGAGACTCCATACCACAGCTGCACACACACACACACACACACGCACGCACGCACGCACGCACGCACGCACGCACGCACGCACGCACGCACGCACGCACGCACACGCACACGCACACGCACACACACACACACACACACACACACAGTAAAATCAAGATATATTCAGATCCTTCAACATTTCTCACATTATGACAAACATTACTTGAGAAACAAGTCAATTATTCAATGATTTGTTTCCATCATCTCAGTCTCAATGTGTCATTTTTTCTGTTTCAGTAAAAATATATTTGGATAATTATTGCCATTTATGACTATGTATTGTTAAATAAAAAATACTACAATTCCTTGTTTTCATTTACAAAGAAACATGCCTTCATTATTTTACCTATATTTAAATGTATTTTAGTATTATTATATAATATTTTACAAGTAATATTTTATATTATTAATATTTAATAATAAATTCAACAACATAATACTATTTAATACTTTAATAAATGTAATAATACAATATTTATAATTTTCATAATATAAAAATACTTAATTAGATATGTTTTTTTATTCATGTACTAATATTATAATAGTAATCATTTAATACTCAACAAAATAATTTTTAATAATTGAATAAAATATTAATACTTAATTTCATATAATAATTTAGCAAACTAATAATATTTATTTTTTAATATTGTAATAATATAACATTTATAATTTTCATAATAAATATTATATATTATATATTTAAGAATGAATAACAACTGTAATCATTTAATACCTCAATAAAATAATAAAAATAATACTTAAATTAATATAATAATAATAGTTCTTAATATAATATTATGTATTAGTTTATTTAATTGTTTTAATTATTTAAAATATAATATTACTTAATTGATTAATATAATAGTAATCATCATTTAATAACTCAACAACATAATATATAATACAAGAATAATAATACTTATAATTATATAATATCCACAAAGAGTAGCCTACTATAAATAACAATAATAAATAATATTTCAACAATTATTAACATCATTATTTTTTACATGATGAATTCTACAAAAAATTATGCAATGATAATACAATAATTATAATGTTTGGTACATCGCTGGCTGTGACAAATTATTCTACATATTTTAAATGTCTATAATAAAAATACATCAATATATAATATTTAAATTCTACAAATGCTATAATATTTATAATTCTATAACATAGTACCACTGAAGTGAAACCAATGATGACATATACTATTACTAATAACATCACATGCAGTATATCATAATATTACAAAACATTTTCATATTAATATTAACAATAATATATGAATAAGCTGTCTGTATGACGGGGCTTTTATTATACAGATGATTTATGTCAAACTGAAACAGAAAGCAGCAGCTTTGAATAAACACGAAAACAAGCGACAGTTTGGAATAGAACAAAGTAGATGAAAATAAAAACGCATTACATTAAATATGAATATTATCCGAGGAGAATCAGAGCGTTTCTGAATGAAGAGCTTCATCTGTCAAACTGACGTGTTTACATTCATCTGATGTGTTTCCTGTCAAACATATCAAACATTCTCTAGCAGTGAAACACGAGCAGGACTCACCAGACAGCAGTCAGTTCGGGCAGCAGCAATAAACCATGATAAACAATAAAAACACGAGATTTCAGAACAAGCAAACACACAAACACACGCAGGAAAATAAACCAGCAGCAGCACAAACACTCTCCAGGAAGTGTTTCTCTCTGCTGACTCGACTTCCGGCGGAAGCAGACCTGCAGCGCGCGCTCACAGCCTGTCAGTGTTTCTGCACTCTAGTTTCTCATACATCCGAGAAGGTTGATGTATTTCGATGATAGTAGAGGTTCGTGATTATGTGAGTGTTTTTGTTGTGGTTTTCAGTGCGCGGTTGTGCTGCAGTTACAGCAACTCGTCGCGAGGTGGCGACAGAGACACGCAGATACAAAGCAGGACATACATTTAGATACAAAATATTAAAATGATAAAACAGTGGCAGTAACATGGGTCTTTAGGGTAACAGTAACATCGGACTACACACAAACACACTTGCGGTAGCAAACTAGCAGCCTAGCTGAAAATATATATTCGAGGTTTCTGCAATGTTGACTTTCAGCCACGCGGTGGCGCTGCTGCTCACAGATCGAACCTCCTCGGGCTCAACAACAGATTTATTCTGACATGTAATGTACATTATGATGCAAACTAATACGAAATACAATTTAAGTTTATCAGCCAAGTCCACGTGGTCATCAGATGTAAAATAAAAATCTAAATTCTGATTTAGGGCTATGACATCACTCTAATTACTTTATAGACAGCAAATAACACGTGTAACAATTTTAACTTGAAAAGGAATTAATTTGAAAACAAACAAACAAAACAAAAATGTGTGTGCGTGAGTGTGTGTGTGTGTGTGTGTGTGTGTGAGTGTGAGTGTGTGCATGCATACGTGTGTGTGTGTGAGTGTGAGTGTGTGCATGCATGTGTGTGTGTATGTGTGTGTGTGTGTGTGTGTGTCAAGTCAAGTCAAGTCAAGTCAAGTATATTTATAATAGCGCCTTTCACAATAAAGATTGTATCAAAGCAGCTTCACAGTATCAATCAAAACAACATAACAATGTTCGTTTCTTAGTGGAAAAAACATCCACGTTTGGTAGGGCTGATCAATGGTATTAATGATTGGTTAATTAATTTGAATATCCCCAACTGAGCAAGCCAAAGGCAACAGTGGCAAGGAACCGAAAAGCTCCATCAAGTGACCCAATGGTGTCCTAAAACTCCATCAAGTGACCCAATGGTGTCCTAAAACTCCATCAGGTGACCCAATGGTGTCCTAAAACTCCATCAAGTGACCCAATGGTGTCCTAAAACTCCATCAGGTGACCCAATGGTGTCCTAAAACTCCATCAAGTGACCCAATGGTGTCCTAAAACTCCATCAAGTGACCCAATGGTGTCCTAAAACTCCATCAGGTGACCCAATGGTGTCCTAAAACTCCATCAGGTGACCCAATGGTGTCCTAAAACTCCATCAGGTGACCCAATGGTGTCCTAAAACTCCACCAGGTGACCCAATGGTGTCCTAAAACTCCATCATGTGACCCAATGGTGTCCTAAAACTCCATCAGGTGACCCAATGGTGTCCTAAAACTCCATCAAGTGACCCAATGGTGTCCTAAAACTCCATCAAGTGACCCAATGGTGTCCTAAAACTCCATCAGGTGACCCAATGGTGTCCTAAAACTCCATCAGGTGACCCAATGGTGTCCTAAAACTCCATCAAGTGACCCAATGGTGTCCTAAAACTCCATCAGGTGACCCAATGGTGTCCTAAAACTCCATCAAGTGACCCAATGGTGTCCTAAAACTCCATCAGGTGACCCAATGGTGTCCTAAAACTCCATCAAGTGACCCAATGGTGTCCTAAAACTCCATCAAGTGACCCAATGGTGTCCTAAAACTCCATCAAGTGACCCAATGGTGTCCTAAAACTCCATCAGGTGACCCAATGGTGTCCTAAAACTCCATCAGGTGACCCAATGGTGTCCTAAAACTCCATCAAGTGACCCAATGGTGTCCTAAAACTCCATCAAGTGACCCAATGGTGTCCTAAAACTCCATCAAGTGACCCAATGGTGTCCTAAAACTCCATCAAGTGACCCAATGGAGAAAAAAAAACCTTGGGAGAACCCAGGCTCAGTCGGGGAACAGTTCTCCTCTGGCGTTTATGAACTAGAGGCCGGATTTACAGTAACTGTAAGATAAAAAATGTATATGAATGCCTGGCTAAATAGATGCGTCTTTAGTCTAGTTTTAAACTGGGAGAGCGAGTCTGAGCAACGAACAATATCAGGAAGGCTATTCCAGAGCTTCGGAGCTAAATGTGAAAATGCTCTCCCTCCTTTGGTGGATCTGGATATCCTAGGAATGACCAGAAGCCTCGAATTTAGTGATCTTAAAGAGCGCGATGGATTATAGGGCGATAGAAGATCTGTTAAATAGACTGGAGCTAAACCATTTAGGGCTTTATAGGTCAGTAGCAATACCTTGTAATTAATACGGAACTTTATAGGTAACCAATGAAGTGATGATAAAATCTGTGTTATATGATCATATTTTCTTGACCTAGTAAGAACTCTAGCGGCTGCATTTTGGACTAACTGTAGCTTGTTTATTGAAGATGCAGGACAACCAGCTAATAAAGCATTACAGTAATCTAGTCTCGAGGTCATGAATGCATGAACTAACTTTTCTGCATCAGAGACTGATAGCATATTACGTAGTTTAGCAATGTTTCTAAGGTGGAAAAAGGCTGTTTTTGTAACATATGAAATATGCTTTTCAAAAGACAGGTTGCAGTCTAATATAACACCCAGGTCTTTTACTGTAGCGGATAAAGTAACAGGGCATCCTACTATGTTAAAGTTGTGCTGTGAAAGGTTTTGTGGACGGTTTTTAGAACCGATAAGTATTACCTCTGTCTTGTCTGGATTTAATAAAAGAAAATTACGCGTCATCCAATCTTTTATATCTTTAACACAATCTGTCAATTTGGATAATTTAGCGTATTCATCTGGCCGTGATGATATATATATTTGAGTGTCATCGGCGTAACAATGGAAACTAATTCCATGTTTCCTTATAATATTACCAAGTGGCAGCATATATATTGAGAATAATAGAGGGCCTAACACAGATCCCTGCGGCACTCCATAGTTTGCCGGAGTTATGATCGATTTTTCTCCATTTAAATAGACGAAATGGTAGCGGTCAGATAAGTATGACCTGAACCAGCTTAATGCTTGTCCTTGAACACCAGTATAATTTTGTAGTCGATCTAAGAGTATTGTGTGATCTATAGTATCGAACACTGCACTAAGATCAAGTAAAACTAGTACTGAGATACAGCCTTGGTCCGAAGCTAAAAGTAAATCATTTGTGATTTGTGATTTGTGATTTGTGTGTGTCAAAGAGATGTGTTTTTAGTCTAGCTTTGAACTGACAGAGTGTGTCTGCTTCCCGGACAATGGTAGGAAGACTATTCCAAAGTTTTGGTCAATTTTGATATTCTAGGTATTACTGTCCAGAATATTTAGATCGCAATAGACGTGAAGGACTATAATGCGTTAAGAGCTCGCTCAAGCACTGCAGAGCTGAACCATTTAGGGCTTTGTAAGTAATCAACAATATTTTAAAATGTATACGATGTTTAATAGGCAGCCAATGCAGTGTTGACAGAACCGGGCTAATATGGTCATACTTCCTGGTTCTGGTAAGAACTCGAGCGGCTGCGTTTTGAACTAGCTGTAGTTTGTTTATTAAGCGTGCAGGGCAACCACCCAGTAGAGCATTACAATAATCTAGTCTTGATGCCATGAACGCATGACTAATTGTTCCGCATTTGTCAATGAGAGCATATGACGTAATTTAGAAATATTTTTAAGATGGAAAAATTTGGTTTTACAGATACCAGACACGTGACTTTCAAATGAAAGATTGGCATCAAAGAGCACACACACACACACACACAGGTTCCTAACCAACGACGAAGACTTAACAGAGCAGCCATCAAGTGTTAGACAGCATTCTAGATTATTACGTGAGGATTTTTTTTTGTCAAAATTGTCCAAATTTTTTGATGATTATAGTCCTCGTTATAGTTATCATATAGTTCAAGAAGAATCAAGAATCGGTCTGTCTTCGCCGGCCAAAGGTGGTCAGCGCAGACCACAACGACCTGCCCAGGTCTATCGGTCCTGGGCGAGCCCCATCCAATTGTGTCCCAGATCTTGTCGTAGCGAGTCGTGCCATCGTGTCGCAGGGCGCCCGCGTGGCCGCTTGATGTCGATCGGCAACCAGACGGTGACTTCGCGCGTCCATCTTTCGTCCGTCCGCCGCATCAGGTGCCCGGCCCAGCGCTTCTTGGCCTTGTTGGCCAGGTCCACCGCGTCGGCCACCCTGGTCATGGCCCGCAGCTGCTCGTTGCGGACGTGGTCGATCCGTTTAACCCCGATCATGCGGCGCTCGATTGCGCGTTCAGTCACGGCCAGCTTTTGCCGGTCGGCCGCCGTCGTCGTTGCCCAGGTCTCGGCCCCGTAGAGCATGGCCGGCAGGACGGCGCTGTTGAATAGGGCGGCCCTGATGTCCGGGTCCATGGCTCTGTTGGTGGCCGTCTCGGCAATTGAGCCAAAGCTGACCCAGGCGGCTCGGCGTCGTCGTGCCAGTTCTCGACCAATCTTGTGGTCAGTGGTCAGCTCCTGGCCCAAGTAGATGTAGCTATCGACTTGCTGGATCTGGTGCTGGCCGACATGAAGGGTAACGTTAGTGTCGGCCACCTGGTCGTTGCGCATCCACTTGGTTTTGGCCAAGTTATCATATAGTTACCTCATTATAATTGTATAGGTATGATTATAGTTATTGTTAGTCATTTTTGTAGTTATATTTAGTTATCGTTATAGTCGTTGTTATAGTCAACGTTATAGTTATCATTATAGTCATTATTTAGTCCTCATTATAGTCCTCATTAGTTATCATTATAGTCCTCGTTATAGTTATTGCTACAGTTATCATTATAGTCATTATTTAGTCCTCATTATAGTCCTCGTTAGTTATCATTATAGTCCTCGTTATAGTATTGCTATAGTTATCATTATAGTCCTCGTTATAGTTATTGTTATAGTCACCGTTTTAGTCCTCGTTATTGTCGTCATTATAGTCATCTTTGTAGTCACCGTTATAGTTATAGTCATTGTAAAAGTCACAAATATAGTTTCACAAATAAAGATGTTAAAAATCAAGTACATGTGATGTATCTGTGCGCTGGGAATCATATTTTCTTCCAGTACTGCTCATTTTAAATGCAGTATGTTGTAGTGTATATATGCAGAACTCTGATGACAAGAGTGTGAAACAGACACAGTTCCCAGAAAAACATGTTTTATTAGACGTCCAAAACCCACACGCAGCGCCAGCACTGCACAATAAACACTATCAAAACCCCAAAACACAACTCAACATATTAACAGTGATCACAAAGTTCTTTAAATACAGTAAAAAAATAAGTTGTAGTAAAATCATACAGTCAAACAGAGAACCATTTTTTCTTTTCAAATCCTTTTTCATGGATGTTTAGTAGTCGAGGCATTGGTCCTCTATTAAGTGCATTTTAAATCAGTAGTTCTCACGGGTTGCCTACATAGTTTGAAACATGTGCGCTTGAAGATTTAGATCTTGAACAATGCAGTTCATGTACTGTCAAGTCTCTTCAACAGTTACTGTTACGGGAAACGAGAACTGGAAACCCCAAATCTGCCTCAACTTGTTTACATCGCTGTTGTTTGATTGAAGCTTTTATTTGAAGGCGGTTACAAGTGTGGAAGAAGTTGTGTTTGAGTAATCAGACCAGTTCCTCCGGCTTCATGGATGACACATCGGTGATAACAGACTCAGATGAAGGTCCAGACCTCGAGGTCCTGAACCGTGAAGTCGTGATGAAGACTGAGCGGCCGGTTGCAGAAAGTGTCGCAGGAATAACTGGATCCACGGTACAGGTCAGCGTCCAGCCACAAACCAAACGGGCCGCTTCAAGAAACAACACAGTTTCATTAGAGTCTGGAGCACAAAACCAAAAATCTTAAATTGAGATTTATGCATATTACATTATTTGGTCGAGATACAACTATTTGCAAATCTGAGGGTACAAAAAAAATGTAAACATTGAGAAAATCGCCTTTAAAGTTGTGCATTTATGTTTGTGATTTTGCTGCATCCACTCACAAAAAGATTTTTTTATATATATTTACGGTAGGAAATGTGCTGAATATCTTTATATCTTTACTTAATATAAAGAACTGATAATGTAAATGTGTACCTTGAGTCGCTTTGGATAAAAGCGTCTGCCAAATGCATAAATGTATTTATTCTAATGATTTTTGGCATAAAATAAAAATCTATAATTTTGACCCCTATATTGTTGTGTATTGCCACAGATATACCCTGGTGTTGTGATCCAGCGTCACATATTTACATTCATAAATTTGGGAGACGCTTTTATCTGGTGCTTTGATTATTGATTAATCGATCTAATACCGTTATTTGTGATCAATTTCAATCACATTTTGGGAAGGGAAATTTAAACGCTTATAGAAATGCCATCGCATCTCCTTGTTTCAGTGTGGAAGAATATAAAAAAATATATGACTTTGTGGGTTTAACCAAACAGCATTATTATATTCTTTTATATATAAATTAACTATATAAAAATTATTCATTTTCACAACACTAAAACAAATCATATGGACCTATTATATTATAATTCTTATTATTATATTATATATACATTAATTCAATAAATATGATTAATTTTCACAACACTAAAACATAAATCATACGGACCTATTTTGTTATATTTATTATTATATTATATGTAGATTAATTATATAAATTATTAATTTTCACAGCATTAAAATGTAAATAATATGGGCCTATTTTTAAAATAATTTTTACTATTATATTATATTAAATTATATATGACCGAAAACACAACAGAATTAAATCGTTAAGTATTTGTATGAAAATGAATCTCCAGCACTAGAATCATGATGATGACGCCTGTACATTTAATCAGTTCATTCAGTCTCTGCATGTGAATCAAACCACATGAACGGTTTTAAAATTAATTACTTCCATGTAATATAAGCCTGAATGTATAAATTATGTAATTGCAAAAAGCACTTTTTTTCTGTTTTTGTGTTTCATCATCACCATCTATTTTAGAAAGCAGAAGCTTTATGACTTAATGTTGTGTTGAACTGATGAGTAAATGGGGATAGAAGGATAATTTACACAAAAGATCTTTATCTTACTTCCACATTCAGAAAGCAGAAGCTGCAAATACCGTTGTAGCGTAAAACAACTTCCCCTTTATTCTGCATCGAGGGCAGTGACTACAGTACAGGACTAACTCATCTAAACACCAATCAGCTGATGAGACGAAGTAGAATCATAATTTCAATGCAAAAGTTGCCAATGGTCAGACGTATAACTTTATTTTGTTCATGGGGAATTGATTGGATCATTAGATAATTTGATAAGAAAATATAATTTCAGTATTTCTACTTTGTTGTATGGAAGCTTGTTTCCGCCACAGAATAAAAAATAAAAAACGTAACTGCAACTTTTGTATCTCAGAAGTGCATGTTTATATCTCACAATTCTGACTTTAACTCGCAACTGCAACTTTTTATCTCACAATTCTGAATTTATAACTCACATTTGCGAGTTTATATTACATTAATAAAAGCGTGATAATGCCTTACCCTCCTCCTCCCATCTGAAGCGAGTCCAGGAATCCTCTCACAAAGTAGGAGTTTTCTCCACTCCAGCGGAAAATCTGCACATGAACCAAACAACAGGTCAAACTACAGGTCAAAATACAGGTCAACTAGAGGTGAAACTACAGGTGAAACTAGAGGTCAAACTACAGGTGAAACTACAGTTCAAACTACACGTCAAACTACAGGTCAAAATACAGGTCAACTAGAGGTCAAACTACAGGTGAAACTACAGGTCAAACTACACGTCAAACTACAGGTCAAACTACAGGTCAAACAACAAGTCAAACTACAGGTCAAACTACAGGTCAAACAACAAGTCAAACTACAGGTCAAACAACAAGTCAAACTACAGGTGAAACTACAGGTCAAACTACAGGTCAAACTACAGGTCAAACAACAAGTCAAACTACAGGTCAAACAACAAGTCAAACTATAGGTCAAAGTACAGGTGAAACTACAGGTCAAACTACAAGTCAAACTACAGGTCAAACAACAGGTCAAACTACAGGTCAAACAACAGTCATGTGTTCAGGTGTGAGATATTAAGATCAGAGCGACCCGCACCTGAAACTCAGGACTGAAGCTGTAGAGGAACGTCTCTCCTGTCCCGTAGCAGAAGCTGCTCACTCGGAAAGGGTCTGAGGAAAACGCTCCGAACACCTGAGGATCGCAGGAACAGGTTGTTTTAGCACAACATTTCACCATTTTGATGCTACACATGCAAGTCAAGTCAGTTTTTTTCATTTCTACAGTGCTTTGTACAATACAGATGGATTCAAAGCTACTGATAAACAGGAAAATAACAAGCAAACGAAATCCAATTCTGCTGGAAAGCTGATAATCAGATTAATTCAGTTCAGTATTGATTCACTTCGGTTCAATAACTGAGCAAAGTTCATCAATTATGAAGCAAGCTCAATTCATCTATAAAGCAGCAACACCAAGGTCAAGGGTTCAATTCCTAGTGAATGCATAAACTGGTTCATTTTATACTTTAAATCCAATGCAAGTCACTTTAGATAAAAGCGTCTGCCAAATGCATCAATGCATGGATGACATTTCAGATGTGTTTTATGCAAATGGTTTTGGAGGTCATAATATATGGGTGAGCGGGACACAAACTAACACACATGGTTTAAAACTTTCCACGAAACTTAGTGTATTTACTAATTGCCATATCAACACTATATTAAGAAAAAATTGTGCCAAAATTAAAAAAATCTTTGAAAGATATCACTAAACATTTATTTAACCATTGCAAAAGTAGATTTCTAACTGAAGTACATTTTTCATCTCTGTTTTTTTGTTTATTTAAAATGAGACAAATCTGATATTATTTGAATCTAATATCTGTTTTTTTAACAGTTGAGATAGTTGTTTAATGCTGATCTCACAGCAGAAACACTCGTTTAAACACCTGTTGCTCAGGCGGGGCATGTTGTCACACTGCGTTACAATGTGTCTCTAATAGAATTATGATATTCTATTCTACACTTTTATGAAAATATTTTAGTTTGTATATATATTTTTTGATTAGATGGTCATGTTACAATGAACCCCAGCTATGGGGCATGTTGTCACATTTCAGTATTTCGGGGTAAATCAAGAATAAAGTATACATTGTATTAATGAAACAAAACCACATAAATGTACTATACATGTGAAATGAATGTGAGAATAAATAAATAAATACTCTAAACCCTAAGTAGATTTACACACTGAGGGTTTGACATGAATGACACACACGTGCACCTGTAAACACACCTGTTTATCTGAATCCTTGATGACCATCAGAACCGGTCTGTCGATGTCTCCCATCTGCCGGTACAGTGTCCTCAGACTGGTGCCGTGCTCCGCCGTACTGTACACCAGTTTCCACCGATAACCCTGAGTCCGTGCGGGGATCTGGTTCATCAGCTGTGGAGATTATCATTTACATCAAAGCATGCATCATCTAAAGCACTCATTTCATCAGCACGTGCATATCTTGATCAGAAATGTGCATGAACTACAAATGACAAAACGACAAAATGCTTGAGGCTTACTGATATAAATATGTGACTCTGGACTCTCGCACGGGTTTATTTGTGGCGATAGACAACAACACACTGTATGGGTCAAAATTATTGAAGTTTCTTTTATGGCAAAAAGCATTAGGATATTCAGTAAAGATCATGTTCCATGAAGATATTTTGTAAATTTCCTACTGTAAATACATAAAATATTTATTTCTGTGAGTGAATGCAGAAAAATCGCGAACATAAATGCACAACTTTAAAGGAGATTTTCTCAATTGTTTTGCATCCTCAGATTCCAGATATTCAAACATTATCATATCCTAACAAACATACATCAATGGAAATCTTATTGTCAGCTTTCAGATGATGTATAAATCTCAGTTTCAAAAAATGTACCCATCTGACTGCTTTTGTGGTCCAGGGTCACATATTATAATTAAACTTGGTTACACTTTATTTTAAGGTCTATTAACTACATGCACTTACTATAGGGTTAGGGTAGGATTAGGGTTTAGTTTAGGGTTAGTTGCATGTAATTATGCATAATTTACTGTTATTACTGTGGTAAGAACATTAAACATATGTAATAAGGACACTGTAAAGTGTTACCTTAAACTTTATTTGTAGTACTACTTCTTATTGCACAATGCACATTTTTTAATATGAAGCCTAAAATGTGTTTCAGTAAGGATAATATGGTCTCTGTATAATATCATTCTTTAAATTCAAGATATTTAAAGTGTACCGGTACTTTTAGCTACTTTTTAGGTCTTATGTACCTTTCTTGCAATAGTTCCACTTTAGCACAGTGTATATTTAATTGAATTTGGAGCTCAGCATTATTTATGGATAACTAAAGTGCATTAAGTGCAATATTTAGCAGACTTTAAGTATATAAATTTAGTATACCAAAAGTGCAATTGCAGGGTATTTATATTAAGTAGGCTACATAATATGTAAATGCAATATACTTAGCATAAAATAAATGCATTTCGGTACATTTATTTTTCACTACGGTACTTTGATCAGAAAAGCACATCACTTACTTGTTCGAGATGGTGTTGGTTCAGGATCTGACTGTGGTTTATTAAAACTGGCAGAAGATCTTCAGATTCAGAGTCAGCCGAACTGCAAACACTCGGACAACGCTTATTCTGCTTCACTGTGACAATCTGGAGGAAAACAGAGGAGAGAAGCATCACTGACTGAAACACACACACACACACACACACACACACGTGCGAGGAGTTTCAGTAACACTCATTCCTCAACCCTACAGAAAAATTAACCATTTTTTTATTATGGTAACCGTTTTTTTCGTAGATTGATTACCATTTGTATAACCACAGTTTTACTACAAATACTATGTTTAATGTAGCAAAATCACGGTCGAACTAGTGACCGTGTTTTATTTGCAGTAAAACCATGTTTAAACTAGCTCACCTCTACAAACGCCTCCTCAGAGCCATTCGCAAAGTACAAGATCTTAATGCTCTCCTGCATCGGCCTCATGGTGAGCGCGTTCTCGAGCTTCTCCTGACTCTGGGTTTCCTACCGTTTATATCGGGTCTCCTCCGCCCAGCTCACATTTCATGCTTAGTTTCGTTTTAGAGAAAACCCCAGAAGAGGAAGCGTCGCCAAATATGGGCGGATAAATATTTTTTTTAAAAAGAGCATGTTTCTGCTCGTATGAGAATTTAGGACTGGTTTTCCTTTCTCCCTCCGCCCACACAGACCGATCTTGATAAACTGCCGCTCAGAAGATTATAATTTTTTTATGTCAAATATCTGTTTTCTATGTGAATATACACTCACCGGCCACTTTATTAGGTACCCCATGCTAGTAACGGGTTGGACACCCTTTTGCCTTCAGAACTGCCTCAATTCTTCGTGGCATAGATTCAACAAGGTGCTGGAAGCATTCCTCAGGGAGTTTGGTCCATATTGACATGATGGCATCACACAGTTGCCGCAGATTTGTCGGCTGCACATCCATGATGCGAATCTCCCGTTCCACCACATCCCAAATATGCTCTATTGGATTGAGATCTGGTGACTGTGGAGGCCATTTGAGTACAGCGAACTCATTGTCATGTTCAAGAAACCAGTCTGAGATGATTCCAGCTTTATGACATGGCGCATTATCCTGCTGAAAGTAGCCATCAGAAGTTGGGTACATTGTGGTCATAAAGGGATGGACATGGTCAGCAACAATACTCAGGTAGGCTGTGGCGTTGCAACGATGCTCAATTGGTACCAAGGGGCCCAAAGAGTGCCAAGAAAATATTCCCCACACCATGACACCACCACCACCAGCCTGAACCGTTGATACAAGGCAGGATGGATCCATGCTTTCATGTTGTAGACGCCAAATTCTGACCCTACCATCCGAATGTCGCAGCAGAAATCGAGACTCATCAGACCAGGCAACGTTTTTCCAATCTTCTATTGTCCAATTTCGATGAGCTTGTGCAAATTGTAGCCTCAGTTTCCTGTTCTTAGCTGAAAGGAGTGGCACCCGGTGTGGTCTTCTGCTGCTGTAGCCCATCTGCCTCAAAGTTCGACGTACTGTGCGTTCAGAGATGCTCTTCTGCCCACCTTGGTTGTAACGGGTGGTTATTTGAGTCACTGTTGCCCTTCTATCAGCTCGAACCAGTCTGGCCATTCTCCTCTGACCTCTGGCATCAACAAGGCATTTCCGCCCACAGAACTGCCGCTCACTGGATGTTTTTTCTTTTTCGGACCATTCTCTGTACACCCTAGAGATGGTTGTGCGTGAAAATCCCAGTAGATTAGCAGTTTCTGAAATACTCAGACCAGCCCTTCTGGCACCAACAATCATGCCACGTTCAAAGTCACTCAAATCACCTTTCTTCCCCATACTGATGCTCGGTTTGAACTGCAGGAGATTGTCTTGACCATGTCTACATGCCTAAATGCACTGAGTTGCCGCCATGTGATTGGCTGCTTAGAAATTAAGTGTTAAGGAGCAGTTGGACAGGTGTACCTAATAAAGTGGCCGGTGAGTGTATAGTAAAGTGTAATTTATTCCTGTGATCAAAGCTGAATGTTCAGCATCATTACTCCAGTCTTCAGTGTCACATGATCCTGCAGAAATCAAAATAATATGCTGATCTGATAATAGAGAAACATTTATGATTATTGTCAGTGTTGAAAACAATTGTGGACAGCAATCGGTATGTTGTTTAAATAGAAAGTTCAAAAGAACAGCATTTATCTGAAATAAATCAGATGGGGGTACAACGGGGGGGGGGGGGGGGGGGGGGGGTACAACAAATGAATACAGGATGCATTAAATTGATCAAAAGTGACAGTAAAGACATTTATAATGTTACAAAACATTTTATCTGAATTTTTTTTTTAACTTTCTATTCATCCAAAGAATCCTGAAATAAAAATGGTCCACAACTGTTTTCAACACTGATAATAATAATAAATGTTTTTTGATCCTCAGATCATCATATTATCCTGATTTCTGAAGGATCATGTGACACTGAAGACTGGAGTAATGATGATGAACATTCAGCTTTGATCACAGGAATACGTATTTTCGTATTTTTAATCAAATAAATGCAGCCTTGGTGAGAACAAGAGTCTTCTTTTAAAAACATTTAAAAATCGTTCTGATCTCAAACTTTTGAACGGCAGTGTATAATTATTGTTTTTATACATGATCCTGCTTGATTTGGAGTCACGGGTTCTCTGTTCTCGGGAAAGTGCATGTACTATCATATAAGGATTAGTTCACTTTTAAAAAAACTTTTGCTGATAATTTCCTCCCCCCATGTCATCCAAGATGTCCATGTCTTTCTTTCTTCAGTCGAAAAGAAATGAAGGTTTTTGATGAAAATATTTCAGGATTTTTCCTCCATATAATGGACTTCAACAGGACCCAAACGGTTCAAGGTCCAAATGACAGTTTCAGTGCAGCTTCAAAGGGCTTTAAACGACACCAGACGATGAATAAGGGTCTTATCTAGACAAACCATCGGCATTTCACAAATAAATGAAAACTCAAATAAAGTTTTTTTAAAAGGGAACTAATCCTTTAATGCTGAATAAGTGTGAATTTTATGCAACATACCTTCCAGTTTTTGGGGTCAGAATTATTGAGTAAAGTGTCGATCACAGTGAGGGTTTCTGGATTGACCTTCAGGAAATCCTCCTTGCTGGTGTGTTTACTGTAGATGGTTTCCGGAGACCACTGGACGAAGAACGTGTAGAGATGATCCACCCTGAAGGAAACAAACACACGCTTGAGGAGTCGTTAAATGCATATTATAAACAGAAGCGGACAGAGTACACAGCTTCAGTCTGTTTAGAGACATTCATATACATTTTTTATCTTACAGTTACTGTAAATTCGGCCTCTAGTTCATAAACGCCAGAGGAGAACTGGCCCCCGACTGAGCCTGGGTTCTCCCAAGGTTTTTTTTTTCTCCATTGGGTCACTTGATGGAGTTTTAGGACACCATTGGGTCACTTGATGGAGTTTTAGGACACCATTGGGTCACTTAATGGAGTTTTAGGACACCATTGGGTCACTTGATGGAGTTTTAGGACAGCATTGGGTCACTTGATGGAGTTTTAGGACACCATTGGGTCACCTGATGGAGTTTTAGGACACCATTGGGTCACTTGATGGAGTTTTAGGACACCATTGGGTCACTTGATGGAGTTTTAGGACACCATTGGGTCACTTGATGGAGTTTTAGGACACCATTGGGTCACTTGATGGAGTTTTAGGACACCATTGGGTCACCTGATGGAGTTTTAGGACACCATTGGGTCACTTGATGGACTTTTAGGACACCATTGGGTCACTTGATGGAGTTTTAGGACACCATTGGGTCACTTGATGGACTTTTAGGACACCATTGGGTCACTTGATGGAGTTTTAGGACACCATTGGGTCACCTGATGGAGTTTTAGGACACCATTGGGTCACTTGATGGAGTTTTAGGACACCATTGGGTCACCTGATGGAGTTTTAGGACACCATTGGGTCACCTGATGGAGTTTTAGGACACCATTGGGTCACTTGATGGAGTTTTAGGACACCATTGGGTCACTTGATGGAGTTTTAGGACACCATTGGGTCACCTGATGGAGTTTTAGGACACCATTGGGTCACCTGATGGAGTTTTAGGACACCATTGGGTCACCTGATGGAGTTTTAGGACACCATTGGGTCACCTGATGGAGTTTTAGGACACCATTGGGTCACTTGATGGAGTTTTTCGGTTCCTTGCCACTGTTGTCTTTGGCTTGCTCAGTTGGGGATATTCAAATTAATTAATCAATCATTAATACCATTGATCAGCCCTACCAAACGTGGATGTTTTTTCCACTAAGAATGTTCCACGAACATTGTTATGTTGTTTTGATTGATATTGTGAAGCTGCTTTGATACAATCTCTATTGTGAAAGGCGCTATATAAATATACTTGACTTGAATTGACTTCATTACTTGAGTAAAAGTACAGATACTCCTTGCTAAATTTTACTCAAGTACAAGTAAAAGTACTGAAGTACTTGTTTTTAAAAGTACTTGAGTATCAAGAGCACAAGAGTATTGCATTACTACTGCCACAGTGCTTACATTTATGTACAGAAACGTCCAACATGGAGTTATGAAAAATGCTAATGTTAATACCTAATACGTAAAAATCAAGTCATTTTCATCTTTTTACCATGTTGCTTTATTTAACATTTCTCACTTGCCCAGAAGGCAATAGCACAATGCCAACGCTCTGACAAACCTCTGCTAGAGTTTAATGGATTTTTTGCACCCACATTTCCACCTGTGTTACTCAGGTGGAACACACCGCATACTCAAAACATCAAAGCAAATGCTCAGCTTACAGTAATGTGTTGGCACATTCCCGGGATGGACCGGAACCGGGATGGACTTATGTACCAAAATAGTGTCTACAGGACAAGGTCGTCAAAAAAATATTGTATTAATTATTCCATCAACAAGAACTGAACTTGGTAAAAAAGCTTTCTCGTCATATGCACCAAAAGTCTGGAATGAACTCCAAAATACCATGAATTTAGAATCACTTCCACCTATTAATACTTTTAAAAGCCTGGTTTCACTTTATTTTGATGGTCCCTTAAGCGCCCGCGCCCTCAGATCACTTGGACGTGGCTGTGGTTACTAGAGGTAAAAACGATATAAATACTGTTCGTTTTCTCACACAAACCGCTCGTTTCGTGTCTTAGGCCATCAATGTGTACTTACATTTACGAGTCATTAAATCATGTTTAATTTGGACTTCTCTGTGATGCTCTTTGAGGTGGTGACCATAGACCTGCATTATAGGACTGACAGACAAGAACGGTTTGACCTAAAAATATCAAAATTGAAACAAAGACACCTACATCTTGGATGCCCTTGAGGTAAGCTAAAACATACCAAAAATTAATTTCAAAGTGAACTATCCCTTTAAGCACTGTACTCAAGAAAATGTACTCCGTTACTCTCCGGCTCTGATTATAAAAGCATTCACATGAACTGTACCTCAGAGAAATTTGCATGTAAATGTGTGTTTTTCTGATGCACATTGACCAAACGCACTAGATTTATATGTGAGGCCGTATAAGACGATACACATTGAAACACAAGTTTTCGTCTCGGGTTTTGTCTCATACCGTCTCACATAGATTAAACCTCAACCTGCATTACTCACTCACACTGCAATGCATTGATTCTATTCTTAGACTCTATTCCTGGAAGTTACAGAAACTGCTTGTAATTTCCACGTCAGACTCCAGTTCCGCATGAGGATTTCTTAAGTCTTGCTATTACAGCACACATTCCCAGCACATCTGGAAGCCATAATAAAGCCTCTCTCTCTGGACATGCACACAAGGACTATCACAGACCGCATCACACACACAGTAACTCAACACTCCACTGGAAACAGTTCAAAACAAAAACTCAAATAACTTACGATAAACCTGTAATGCATCCTTGTAGAGAACGATATACGTAATAAAAGCGCTACAGTCAAACCAAGATATATTCAGATCCTTCAACATATCTCACATTATCAGTTTATTCGCTATAGTTTAGAAAATGGTAGTAAAATATGACAGAACTCAGAGTTATGAACTCAGTTGATATTTCACTGGTTTTGTCCGTCCTTCTTTTAGACTCACACATGAATTATGTTGAATATCTGTCAGCTGTTAAATTTAATACACAATTAGATAATACCAGTTTAGCTCAACCAGTGCCCAAGCAATGCTTCATGTTGTTCAGTCTGTGTGTAAAAGAGCATTAGCAATTACAGAAAAAACACTGAAGAAAACATGATCAGCTCAAAGTGTCCGAATCAGTTTTGGTCCCAAATGTGTATAAATGTTACAGTCACTGTATGAAGAATTTCTGGGTATAATATATCACAGTTTACTTTATTTTGCTCTCCTCACTTACATAAATGAACTATAGTGTCCTGAACACACTAGTGAAACAATAAAACATTATATCTGGTGTCTGGATAATTTTTGCTTTGACTGTAAATACTTATTTCAGTCATTCACTCTCTTTCTCTCTCTCTCTCTCTCTCTCTCTCTCACACACACACACACACACACACACACACACTCATTCACTCTCTCTCTCTCTCTCACACACACACACACACACACACACACTCTCTCTCTCTCTCTCTCTCTCTCACACACACACACACACACACACACACACACACACTCTCTCTCTCTCTCTCTCACACACACACACACACACACACACACACTCATTCACTCTCTCACTCGTTCATTGATTCATTCCTTCACTCTCTCACTCGTTCACTCATTCTTTTCTTGGTGCAACAAGAAATATTTCAAAATTAGAAAATATAGAAAGTGTGAGTGTTGCAGTGTTTGAGAGTGCGTGAAAGTGCGTATCAATACCACGAATGTTATTTCTCGCGCCATTTATACGCCAAAAACAGTTTTTGCGTGTATATGATACGCACTTTATGGCGTGTAATACGCACGCAACCCCATCCCCCCCTCCCCCGATTCCTACCCAAGGGGTTTTCAGTGCGTAGCATATGCACGCAAAAAACATTTTTGGCGTATAAATGGCACGAGAAATAACATTCGTGGTATTGATACGCACTTTCATAAGACTGCGTTGTTCGCGACATTTAGAGTTTAGGAACGGGTTTCTTCAGCAATAATCTGCCAAGTGTCGTGTTTGAGAAGAGTTTAAACTTCAGTCTGTCGCTCTTACAGACAAAACAGTTTAAGTTGAAAATTAAATTTTCAGGTCTATGCTCAAAAAGTGAATAAATGATTTAGAAATACAGCATAAATATAATTTAGTTCCATAAAATCCCCTAAAAGTACAAAATATTAAATAAAAAACTTTAGTAGGCCTATATTCATTTCATTTTTTTATTTTTTATTATTTCAGTCATTTTTGACCGACACGTGAAGAACTCCAGATTGATTAAGAGTGCATGGATGTTAAAGGTTCTACACGGATCTTTCGATGCAAATGAAGTGCATTTTCTGCAATGCATGGATGTAAAAGTTTCAAAATCAGCAACGAAAGTGGAACTTAAACTCCTGTGAGTTACTCACTCTCCCACGCTGTACGCCACACCCATGTCGATCAGAAGAGCGCAGACGGATGATGAAGATGAGGATGATGATGAAGATGAGGATGATGATTAAGATGATCGTGGTGATGATGATGAAGGTGAAGGTGATGATGATGATGATGAAGATTATGATGAAGATGACGATGACAATGATGAAGATGACGATGATGAAGATGACGATGATGATGTTCTGAAGGCTTATATCCACACTGGAGCTGAACGCTGTATTTATAGCACATCAGTGCTGAGATAAGCTGCTTTTACAGAAAAACTCTCCCAGAATCCTCCAGGGCCAGTCACTGCTGAGTTTCACAACTGCTATAAGCCCAGGTGAACCATTAACCCCAGTCCAGTCCTGTGTGCTGACTGGTTACAGTGATCTCAGAGATAAAGTCCTGTCCTGAGGAACATGACAATGGAAATCAGCTTCTTTCAAGTCCACATGAAACAGAGATGAAAGGGTTCTGTCAGGAATATTAATTCATTCATTTGATTTTTATTTTAATTCCATGCAACTTAGCAGCTCATAAACGTACGTTATTACTAGACAAACCTGGAAATAAATAGAAAGTTTAAGGGTTTTAAAACAAGCACTGAAGAAGGTAAAATGAAAAAAAAATCCATAACACTTTACTTAAAGCCCTTATGTATAATTTATTATAAAAGTATTTTAATTCAGTAGTTATGCCTTAATGCACCTTATAATGCATTTCATGATCTAATGAATAATTGTCACAGTTATAATACATGATCTATTCACTGAACAAACCTTTAGAGAGTATAATGTGTAACCAAATAATGTACATTATAAATACCTTCATAATTTATTATACATAAGGGCTTTAAATAAAGTGTTAACCAAAAATATTTCAGATGTTGCTTCATTTCTATGTGAGGAATTTATGAGTGACGTGTGTCTTCACTGCGGATAGAGCTTTAAAAGACAATTAATATTCAGTAATATCCTCGATTAAACTGCACTGACACTATCAGATGAGAACAAAACTTCAGCTGAATAATGAAACTATTGTCTACAGAAGCACTGATATATTTGATATTTATATAAAACATATTTTTTTAACAAATATTTAATATAAAACACATAATACTTTATATTTAAAAGCCTACAACCGACATATTGGCTGATAAATCTAAATCCAAATTTTGATATAATTTTTTCCAGAGCCTGATTACAAAAGCAAAAGTCTCACTATTAAAAGCAGCGTTGATTAACTTAACCAAACACATCCAGGCACTGTAAAAAAATAATATATATTTTAAAGAAAACGGTAAAGCTGTGGTTGGCAGCATCATACCATAAAAATACGGTGTTACTGTTTTTGAAATTAACAGCTAAAAGCCGTTTTGTCATTTACAGTATTTTACAGTAATTTAACAGCATGTTTTACAGTTTTATACTGTAGCTGACAAACGATATTTAGCTGTTAATTTAAAAAACAGTAACATTGTATTTTTACGGTATGATGCTGGCAGCCACAGCTGTACCATAGTTGTACTATGTACCATAGTTTACCGTTTTTTTACAGGATTACTTTTTTCAAACACAATATTAAAACTTATATCTGCACAAAAGTTAACGTGAACTTGTCAAGGTGCAAAGATTTCACAGCATTATTTTGCAGTCGTGTTTTTAAGGTGCAGGACACACCAAATGTCATGTTATTTTTAAGAAAAGTTTGAAAAAACTGGTAAACAGAAGCACTTTCAGTATCAGTCTAGATGTTTTGAAGTAAAGAACTGAAATTAACTTAATTGTAAAACTCTCCAATGCAGGGTGACTGAGGTTCATCAGGCCGTTGGCATTTACAGGAAAAAGAAAGTTTAAAGAATGACGCAAGAAAGAGTTTCCTGCGTCTGGCAAACCCTAATAGACTTGAAGCCAAAGCACACACACACACACACACACACACGCACACACACAAGCACACAGACACACACACACACACACACACACACACATGTTGGTGCAACAGCATTATGAGGACTCTCCATAGGCGTAATGGTTAGGGTTTTATACTGTACAAACTATATATTCTGTCCCCTTACACTACCCCTGTCCCTAAACCTACCCATCACAGGAGACATGCTGCATTTACAATTTTTTAATAAAATATTGTTTTTTATGTTTTTTAAGCCATTTGATTTATGAGGACTTTTGGAGTGTCCTCATAAACCACCCATAAATTGTAATACCAGTGTAATACACATGTCATTATACAAATTTGTGTCCTCATAAATCACATAAACCAACCCACACACACACACACACACACGGATATAAATGAGCTGGTTTGTGCTTGTCACCACATGGAGAACGGAGTGAGACACACACCGCTTTACTGTACGCAGACCAGCAGCGCCTGAAATCAGCATATACAATAGCATATGAGAGAAATATTCAAAATAATTAGGCATATAATATAAAAATAAACTATAAGTTATTTTAAATTATTTATATATTTAATTTTTTATATATTTACTTATTTATTTTAAAGGTTGACACTCACAGAGAGCCGTAAAACACACGTTGGAGCTCAGATATTTTTGCTTAACAAAATAATTTATGTTATATAATTTATTTATTCATTAATTTAAAATGTATTGAAATTCACTGACTTATTTGAAATTACTTTAACATTTAAAATGATTTATTTATACATTTTACATTATTTATTTATTTTTAAATTATTTATAGGGTATTTATTTCTGGAGCAGAACAGAGCCAAAATAGTTATTTGTATAGAAGCAACAATAAAGTTAAAAAAAAATTCAGTCCATATACTCTACACACACACACACGCACGCACGCACACACACACACACACACACACACCCACACACACACACACACACACATGCACGCACACACACACACACACACCATACAGCCAGACACACCTTCCCCTTTGAAACACTTTTCCAGCATTCTTTTAATCCTTCTGACATTGTAATAATGTTTACATTTCAAAGTCAAGTGTGTTCAGGTGAGCGTTTCTACACACGCGAGATATGGCGTGTACAGTGGGCATCGGAAACATGATACACTTCCGCTGTAGCTCCAGGCCGTTGAAATCCGACAGTGTTCACACAAAAATAGTGAAATAAGTTTCCACAACATGAAGGAAAGTGTGTGTGTGTTAGTGATGGGGACGAGACCGCCAATGCCGAGTCCGAGTCAAGACCGAGTCTTTGAAGGAACGAGTCCGAGACGAGTCCGAGAAAGCAGAAATCGGTCTCGAGACCGGACTCGAGTACTTAGTGTGTGTGTGTGTGTGTCGTTCCTCAGAACTGTGACCTTCATCCTCAGTTCAGTCCCCCAACACAGAAAAAAAACAAATCTCTTTCACAAACATTCCTTTCTCAATCCGCTATATTCTCCAACGCCACATTCTTACATTTTCTTCACTTTATCACAATTTAAAATGTTTCAATGTAAACGTCTTAAACACACACGTTGAAGTTACTAAACTTTCTCCCGTTCTTTTCTGCGTCAGAAAACTCTATAATTCCTCACAGTTCCAGGAGAGAGCATGATAATGGAGTTGTTGTTTACTGGTTTACTGCAGGAAAGAGCGGCTCGTTGAGAGAACGGTGTTGTGGAGAACGGTGTTGTGGAGAACGGTGTTGTGGAGAACGGTGTTGTGGAGAACGGTGTTGTGGAGAACGGTGTTGTGGAGAACGGTGTTGTGGAGAATGGTGTTGTGGAGAACGGTGTTGTGGAGAACGGTGTTGTGGAGAACGGTGTTGTGGGGTGGAGAACGGTGTTGTGGAGAACGGTGTTGTGGAGATCGGTGTTGTGGAGATCGGTGTTGTGGAGAACGGTGTTGTGGAGATCGGTGTTGTGGGGTGGAGAACGGTGTTGTGGAGAACGGTGTTGTGGAGATCGGTGTTGTGGAGAACGGTGTTGTGGAGAACGGTGTTGTGGAGATCGGTGTTGTGGAGAACGGTGTTGTGGAGAACGGTGTTGTGGAGATCGGTGTTGTGGAGAACGGTGTTGTGGAGATCGGTGTTGTGGAGAACGGTGTTGTGGAGAACGGTGTTGTGGAGAACGGTGTTGTGGAGAACGGTGTTGTGGGTGGAGAACGGTGTTGTGGAGAACGGTGTTGTGGAGAATGGTGTTGTGGAGAACGGTGTTGTGGAGAACGGTGTTGTGGAGAACGGTGTTGTGGAGATCGGTGTTGTGGAGAACGGTGTTGTGGAGAACGGTGTTGTGGAGATCGGTGTTGTGGAGAACGGTGTTGTGGAGAACGGTGTTGTGGAGATCGGTGTTGTGGAGAACGGTGTTGTGGAGAACGGTGTTGTGGAGATCGGTGTTGTGGAGAACGGTGTTGTGGAGAACGGTGTTGTGGAGAACGGTGTTGTGGAGAACGGTGTTGTGGGTGGAGAACGGTGTTGTGGAGAACGGTGTTGTGGAGATTGGTGTTGTCGAGAACGGTGTTGTCGAGAACGGTGTTGTGGAGAACGGTGTTGTGGAGAACGGTGTTGTGGAGAACGGTGTTGTGGAGAACGGTGTTGTGGGGTGGAGAACGGTGTTGTGGAGAACGGTGTTGTGGAGATCGGTGTTGTGGAGAACGGTGTTGTGGAGAACGGTGTTGTGGAGATCGGTGTTGTGGAGATCGGTGTTGTGGAGAACGGTGTTGTGGAGATCGGTGTTGTGGAGAACGGTGTTGTGGAGAACGGTGCTGTGGAGATCGGTGTTGTGGAGAACGGTGTTGTGGAGAACGGTGCTGTGGAGATCGGTGTTGTGGAGAACGGTGTTGTGGAGAACGGTGCTGTGGAGATCGGTGTTGTGGAGATCGGTGTTGTGGAGAACGGTGTTGTGGAGAACGGTGTTGTGGAGATCGGTGTTGTGGAGATCGGTGTTGTGGAGAACGGTGTTGTGGAGAACGGTGTTGTGGAGAACGGTGTTGTGGAGAACGGTGTTGTGGAGAACGGTGTTGTGGAGAACGGTGTTGTGGAGATCGGTGTTGTGGAGATCGGTGTTGTGGAGAACGGTGTTGTGGAGAACGGTGTTGTGGAGAACGGTGTTGTGGAGAAAGGTGTTGTGGAGAACGGTGTTGTGGAGAACGGTGCTGTGGAGATCGGTGCTGTGGAGAACGGTGTTGTGGAGATCGGTGTTGTGGAGATCGGTGTTGTGAAGAACGGTGTTGTGAAGAACGGTGTTGTGGAGATCGGTGTTGTGAAGAACGGTGTTGTGGAGAACGGTGTTGTGGAGAACGGTGTTGTGGAGAACGGTGTTGTGAAGAACGGTGTTGTGAAGAACGGTGTTGTGGAGAACGGTGTTGTGGAGAACGGTGTTGTGAAGAACGGTGTTGTGAAGAACGGTGTTGTGGAGAATGGTGTTGTGGAGAACGGTGTTGTGAGGACGGTGTTGTGAAGAACGGTGTTGTGGAGAACGGTGTTGTGGAGAACGGTGTTGTGAAGAACGGTGTTGTGGAGAACGGTGTTGTGAAGATCGGTGTTGTGGAGAACGGTGTTGTGGAGAACGGTGTTGTGGAGAACGGTGTTGTGTAGAACGGTGTTGTGGAGAACGGTGCTGTGGAGAACGGTGTTGTGTAGAACGGTGTTGTGTAGAACGGTGTTGTGGAGAACGGTGCTGTGGAGAACGGTGTTGTGTAGAACGGTGTTGTGGAGAACGGTGCTGTGGAGAACGGTGTTGTGTAGAACGGTGTTGTGTAGAACGGTGTTGTGGAGAACGGTGCTGTGGAGAACGGTGTTGTGTAGAACGGTGTTGTGTAGAACGGTGTTGTGGAGAACGGTGCTGTGGAGAACGGTGTTGTGTAGAACGGTGTTGTGGAGAACGGTGCTGTGGAGAACGGTGTTGTGGAGAACGGTGCTGTGGAGAACGGTGTTGTGTAGAACGGTGTTGTGGAGAACGGTGTTGTGGAGAACGGTGTTGTGTAGAACGGTGTTGTGGAGAACGGTGCTGTGGAGAACGGTGTTGTGGAGAACGGTGTTGTGGGGTGGAGAACGGTGTTGTGGAGAACGGTGTTGTGGAGAACGGTGTTGTGGAGATCGGTGTTGTGGAGAACGGTGTTGTGGAGAACGGTGTTGTGAAGAACGGTGTTGTGGAGAACGGTGTTGTGGAGAACGGTGTTGTGAAGAACGGTGCTGTGGAGAATGGTGTTGTGGAGATCGGTGCTGTGGAGAACGGTGCTGTGGAGAACGGTGTTGTGGAGAACGGTGTTGTGGAGAACGGTGTTGTGGAGAACGGTGTTGTGGAGATCGGTGTTGTGAAGAACGGTGTTGTGGAGAACGGTGTTGTGGAGAACGGTGTTGTGGGGTGGAGAACGGTGTTGTGGAGAACGGTGTTGTGGAGAACGGTGTTGTGGGGTGGAGAACGGTGTTGTGGAGAACGGTGTTGTGGAGAACGGTGTTGTGGAGATCGGTGTTGTGGAGAACGGTGTTGTGTAGAACGGTGTTGTGGAGAACGGTGTTGTGGAGAACGGTGTTGTGGAGATCGGTGTTGTGGAGAACGGTGTTGTGGAGAACGGTGTTGTGGAGAACGGTGTTGTGAAGAACGGTGTTGTGGAGAACGGTGTTGTGGAGAACGGTGTTGTGGAGAACGGTGTTGTGGAGAACGGTGTTGTGGGGTGGAGATCGGTGCTGTGGAGAATGGTGTTGTGGAGATCGGTGCTGTGGAGAACGGTGCTGTGGAGAACGGTGTTGTGGAGAACGGTGTTGTGGAGATCGGTGCTGTGGAGAACGGTGCTGTGGAGAACGGTGCTGTGGAGATCGGTGTTGTGGAGATCGGTGTTGTGGAGAACGGTGTTGTGGAGAACGGTGTTGTGGAGAACGGTGTTGTGGAGATCGGTGCTGTGGAGATCGGTGCTGTGGAGAACGGTGTTGTGGAGAACGGTGTTGTGGAGAACGGTGTTGTGGAGATCGGTGCTGTGGAGAACGGTGCTGTGGAGAACGGTGCTGTGGAGAACGGTGCTGTGGAGAACGGTGCTGTGGAGCGTCTGTGGTCGGACCGAGAGACTCGCTGTGTTTCTGAAACTTCCTTCAGACGCTTCCTGTGGAACCAGTAGTTCATGTACATTAAACCATGATGATGATAAAAATAAAAATAAAACATACAGTATATGAAAAATAAAACTGATATATGTTAAAGGGGTCAGTGGATTTTAAAATGATTTGAATATGTCCTTGAGGTTTACTTATGTTAAGAAAGTTTTTTTTTGCGCAAAAAAGTAAATACATATGCAGAAAAATTACTTCCTGTGCTTCATCATTCAACTAAAGTGAACTCTCCATGACACTGAGCCTCGTCTACAAAACAATCTGCAGTCAAATGTATAACCCTCTGACCAGTCCATATACTCTATACACACACACACACACACACACACGCACGCACACACACACACACACACACACCGGTCCATATACTCTATACACACACACCAGTCCATACTCTATACACACACCAGTCCATATACTCTATACACACACCAGTCCATATTCTCTATACACACACCAGTCCATATACTCTATACACACACCAGTGCATATACTCTATACACACACACCAGTCCATATACTCTATACACACACACCAGTCCATACTCTATACACACAGACCAGTCCATATACTCTATACACACACACCAGTCCATATACTCTATACACACACACCAGTCCATATACTCTATACTCACAGACCAGTCCATATACTCTGTACACACACACCAGTCCATATACTCTATACACACACACCAGCCCATATACTCTATACACACACACCAGTCCATATACTCTATACACACAGACCAGTCCATATACTCTATACACACACACCAGTCCATATACTCTATACACACACCAGTCCATATACTCTATACACACACACACCAGTCCATACTCTATACATACAGACCAGTCCATATACTCTATACACACACACCAGTCCATATACTCTATACATACAGACCAGTCCATATACTCTATACACACACACCAGTCCATACTCTATACACACACACCAGTCCATACTCTATACTCACAGACCAGTCCATATACTCTATACACACACACCAGTCCATACTCTATACATACAGACCAGTCCATATACTCTATACACACACACCAGTCCATATACTCTATACATACAGACCAGTCCATATACTCTATACACACACACCAGTCCATATACTCTATACACACACACCAGTCCATATACTCTATACACACACACCAGTCCATACTCTATACACACAGACCAGTCCATATACTCTATACACACACACCAGTCCATATACTCTATACACACACACCAGTCCATATACTCTATACTCACAGACCAGTCCATATACTCTGTACACACACACCAGTCCATATACTCTATACACACACACCAGCCCATATACTCTATACACACACACCAGTCCATATACTCTATACACACAGACCAGTCCATATACTCTATACACACACACCAGTCCATATACTCTATACACACACACCAGTCCATATACTCTATACACACACACCAGTCCATACTCTATACATACAGACCAGTCCATATACTCTATACACACACACCAGTCCATACTCTATACATACAGACCAGTCCATATACTCTATACACACACACCAGTCCATATACTCTATACACACACACCAGTCCATATACTCTATACTCACAGACCAGTCCATATACTCTGTACACACACACCAGTCCATATACTCTACACACACAGACCAGTCCATATACTCTATACACACACACCAGTCCATACTCTATACACACAGACCAGTCCATATACTCTATACACACACACCAGTCCATATACTCTATACACACACACCAGTCCAAATACTCTGTACACACACACCAGTCCATATACTCTACACACACACACCAGTCCATACTCTATACACACAGACCAGTCCATATACTCTATACACACACACCAGTCCATATACTCTATACACACACACCAGTCCATATACTCTATACTCACAGACCAGTCCATATACTCTGTACACACACACCAGTCCATATACTCTACACACACAGACCAGTCCATATACTCTATACACACACACCAGTCCATATACTCTATACACACAGACCAGTCCATATACTCTATACACACAGACCAGTCCATATACTCTATACACACACACCAGTCCATATACTCTATACACACACCACTCCATATACTCTATACACACACATCAGTCCATATACTCTATACTCACAGACCAGTCCATATACTCTGTACACACACACCAGTCCATATACTCTACACACACACACCAGTCCATGTACTCTATACACACACACCAGTCCATATACTCTATGCACACACACCAGTCCATATACTCTATGCACACACACCAGTCCATATACTCTATACACACAGACCAATCCATATACTCTATACACACACACCAGTCCATATACTCTATACACACAGACCCATCCATATACTCTGTACACACACACCAGTCCATATACTCTATACACACACACCAGTCCATGTACTCTATACACACACACCAGTCCATATACTCTGTACACACACACCAGTCCATATACTCTATACACACACACCAGTCCATATACTCTATACACACACACACCAGCCCATATACTCTATACACACACACCAGTCCATATACTCTATACACACACACCAGTCCATACTCTATACATAGATTTATGACTTAGCCTGCCATCATTTCGACTTGAAGTCGTCATAAGCATGTCATAAATTTCATCTTTTTATGACCAAATCATGGGCTTCCATATATATGAGAAGAGCTCTTTTAAATATATCAAAATATCAAAGAAATTTAATGACCCTTTAAACGACTGCCATTACAACATAAGAACGATTGCTTCTTCATTTTACATCTTCAAATGTCAAGATTCAAAAGCGTTCTGAAGAAATTCGCTGAGAGAATTTTGCACTGAACTGTTGCACGATTGGGAACAATTATACAATGCTTATGCAATCTGATTTTAATGTCTCTCAATGATGCAATGCATGAAGTAAAGTGGTGTAAAGCTGCAGTGGCTGAGAGGCCGTGTGGAGTTTGATGCACTGACCTACTTTGTAACACTGTATAAAATAACCGATCAAAAGTTTCTGTTTGCGGTGCAGGGTGAGAAGTTTCCAAGTAAATCTCACTTTCACGTCAATGTAAGCCTACAGTAATTTCCTCTTTAAAGCGGATGGGAGGAAATCCCTGTAACCACTATACAGGTGTTGCCATAGTGATTTAATTCACTTGAACGGTTACAGTAAATCATTTAGGCCATGATAAAAAGGTGATTGTATGAAGACGGTCTTCCAGAGTTCTGTGTGAACAGAAGCAAATCGTGTATGGAGGGTCACAGATAACAGAGAAAAAATGTTGAATGTAAATAATAAAATGCAACTAATCACATAATTGTGCATTGATGGGCTAACAATATGATCCATATGTGCACAATAAATATAGGTCAGATGTTCAGTATTTCTGAAGGATCATGTGACACTGAAGACTGGAGTAATGATGCTGAACATTCAGCTTTGATCACAGGAATAAATTACACTTTACTATATATTCACATAGAAAACTATAGAAGATTGTTTCTGCCACCGAACAAAACATTTTAAAAGATAATTGCATTTTTTTATCTCACAATTGCAAGATATAAAGTCAGAATTGCGAGATATAAAGTCAGAATTGCGAGATATAAAGTCAGAATTGCGAGATATAAAGTCAGAATTGCGAGATATAAAGTCAGAATTGTGTTATAAAGTCAGAATTGCGAGATATAAAGTCAGAATTGCGAGATATAAAGTCAGAATTGTGTTATAAAGTCAGAATTGTGTTATAAAGTCAGAATTGCGAGATATAAAGTCAGAATATAGAATTTGGTCAATGTAAATTTCATTATTCATGTATGATGTATTATGTATTTTATTTAATTTTATAGGGTGGAAATTAGCTCTTGAGCTAAAACCTGGTACTATGCATCTCTCCCTTTGAGGTTAATGTTTATTGTACGCTGTCCCTGTTTCTCTAAATAAAAAAAATAAAAAAATGTAATTAAAAAAAGAATTGCGAGATATAAAGTCAGAATTGTGAGATAAAAAGTCGCAATTACCTTTTTTATATTTCATTCTGTGGTGGAAACAAGCTTCCACAGAAAACAGCGGTTTTAAATTGCAATAATATTTCACAATTTTATGCATTTTTAAAGCCTCCTTTGATGAGCAGAAGAAACTCTTTCAGCAACATTAAATAATCATTATTAGTCCAGACTTTTGTCCGGTAGTGCACGTGTGTTAATGGCATGCACGCAGGTTTGGGTCGAGGCCATGCTGGATCTGAGTGTTAGTCTCATTGATTCACTGATGTGATGTGGATCACAGGCTCAGGGTCAAAGGTCAGTGTGTCAGATTGTGGAGAGCGTTTATCACGTCTGACATGAAGAAGCTGCTGTCTGAAGCAACTTCACTTCAATCATTTATAGACTCCAGAGTACAGTCCTGACACGCGTGGGAAACGCTTCGTTAGCATTGGAGACGGGTTGTAAACGCCCACACCGTTTCCAGTCGAGTTCAGGTTGGGGTTTGTTGGACATGACCTGACTCAGTTTCTGCTCGCAAGCATACCCACACTGGAAAAACATTCATACACTGTAAAAAATTATTGATGGTTTAACTTAAAAAAAAGTAAGTAATCTGGTTGCCTTAAAAATAAAGTTCATGGAAATTAAAAAAATTGAGTTGATCCTATGTAGGAGATTGGTTAAATCAACAGAAACTCAAAATATTATATTATCTGAACCACATAAATTATATATTGTTGATTTGATAAAAGAAAAAATATTTTTTATAGTGTATGCATCTGCAGTTGCTATATTAAAAAAGCACATCTAATGTAGAGTTTGTCGTTTTAATGCCAAAGAGACTGTTAAATGGGTTCATTTTTATTTTATTAATGGGTTTAAATGTTTGACATAAATGATTTCTGACTGAATTAAAATGTTTTTATTGAAATATTTGGTAACACTTTCTATGAAGCTCATGCTTATAATGAATTACAGCTCCATTTATACTTATTCATTTATACTTATGTATATTTATATATCTGTTATTCTGACTTCTATGTGTAGTTTTAGTCTTTAATGTGCTTTTTGCATGAATTAAATTGAAATAAACTGCAGCTTTAATGATGGGAAAGGCATATTTAGAGTAGTGGTTATTGCATTGGTCATTGAGCGGGTTCTGTGACAGATCTACAGTAAGACTCTGGTTTCTGCTGGATTAAAGTTAAAGTTCTACAGATCTGCTGATGCGGCACTGGATCTGCTAATGCAATGTTGCATATTTAGGGTTCACACACTTTCACTAATGAATGTCCAAGTACATGCAACCTTGATTTCTGACTATTATAAAACCATTTACAAAGATTGCACTCTCAAAGTTGCATATTAGAAACAAGTATATTCACTACGGAAGTTATATGGCTTTTCCAGAACTGGAGATCTTTGGTCATTTTTGACTGAAAAATGTTACGTTTAGTTTTTTTTACTTCATTGGAATGATACAAAACTTGGTAAAGGTTTTGGCATTTGCTATGTGAAAAAAAGGGAAAAAAAGTTTGTTACTGCAGCCAAACACAATCTCACTTAAAGATAATTTTTTGGAAAAACTAAAATTTGGAACAACTTGTTTAGATTTTTGTTGTTGCGGTTTTAGAGTAAAACGGGATTTTGAAAATATGAATACAAAATTATATAAAATCATTTACTTTTTCATTTTTCATTTCAAGTTAATTTTTTTAAACTTTTTTCACTTCAGCAATAATCTGCCAAGTGTCGTGTTTGAGAAGAGATCAAACTTCAGTCTGTCGATTTACAACAGTTTAAGGTGAACATTTAATTTTCAGGTCTATGCTCAAAAAGTGAATATATTTTAAATACAGCATAAATATAATTTAGTATAAAAAATCCACTAAAACACAAAATATGAAATAAAAAACATCATCAAACTAAAATATAGTACATTCATTTAACTGAAAAAAAAATGTGGTCAATTTTGACCGACGCGTGAAGAGCACGAGAGGGTTAAATGTGTGTGTATCAGTTCTTCGCCTCTATCAGAATCGAATTCTGTATAAAACATTTAATATACAATCAAAATCAAGCATCCTTGTTCCAGAAACCGTCAGAATAGGGACATATATAGTAAAAGTATTCAAATGTTCACGCAGAAGCAGAACGGGGAATCACCAGCAGAAAAGCTTGATTTGTCTGAACCATTACTGGGTCACCTACACCTCAGATGGAGCGGTTCCCATCATAAACTACTGATGAACTTCTGCGGTTTCACAACACAACTCATTAAAATAAATCACACACTAAACTCAGCGTCCTCGAGCCTGAACAGAGCCTATAGGTCAAGGGTCACGGCCTATATACAGTAAATACAATACTCTGCCACGCGAGCTGTATTTATTTCATTCAGATGAAGTACCTCGTCAGTCAACTCAAGTCACATTCATTTACAACGATATAGACTGTTTCAAAGCAGCTTTACAGTGATAACAGGAGATTACAGTAACAGAGATTGATTGGCTTTACCGCAGCTCTAGAATAAAGTTATCGTCCAGTAAAGTTAGTTTTGATTGATTCACTTCCGTCGCAACGATCATTAGTTATTAACTTACACGACCCCATTTTAACAGAAAACATTTCATGCGTTCTGGCCGTTCATTTGCACACAACAGAGTTTGGAGCTCGAGAACACAAACTTTAAAACATGTTCCAGGGTGCAAGTTTTGAAAAATTTAGAAAATGTTATCATCTCTGTGTAAACTTCAAAAATGTGAATGTGTGAAAACGCTGACATCGCCGAACATGCATATCATGGGCTCTATTTTAACGATCTGAAACGCAAGTATCAAACGCGAAACGCAAGTAACTCTGTGTGCGGATCTCGGCGCTGTTGCTGTTATACCGGCGGGATAAATGAATGACTCTTGACGCAAATGTAAAATGTGTCGCTAAAAGTCTCTACATTACTCATAGCTGTGGTTTGGGCGTAACGTGAAATAAACCAATCAGAGCGTCATCTCACATTCCCTTTCAGAGCAGGCGCGCTTGTTCCATGGCACATTGCTATTATAACGGCGGATTATTTCTTTCCTGTGAATAGTGATAGACTCTATCTATCTATCTATCTATCTATCTATCTATCTATCTATCTATCTATCTATCTATCTATCCTCTCAACAGAGCGCACGCTCGTCATTCAACACCTAGTGGCATCTTTCAGAGCGGGCGCCTGTCAGAGGATGGTCTTATGGCTGCAGCATCATCAGTGCTAAAGCCTAGTTCACACTACATGATTTTAAAACGTCGGGCTGAGCTGTGCGGTTCACACTACATGACTTGCTCTCTGTGAAATCAGGAGTGTTCCAGTTGTTGAGCTGTTCACACCACATGACACAACGTGATTGATCCGCAACAGGAGGTAACGCACTACACCAGCTGACAACAACTCTTGTCACCCAACGATTCTATCTTGTCCACAAACCACGTTTTGTCACGAAAAATCATGCGATAAAACGAACCGAAAATGAACACAACGCGCGAATATGGACGACAGACAGAAACTAGTGTTGCAAACTGTTTGCGCGATATATATATATATACACTCTACAACTATAGCCTATTTTAAAAAAGAACTCCCAGAACATCAACATTGTGGACATCGGCAATATACAGTTGACTTTCCTTTTTCCTAAAAGTATTTTAGTAAAACCTATGATTACAAACAGGGATATACTTCCGAAAAGCATAAGTAATTATATTTTTATGTCTACACATGTATGTTTAATCTCTAGTTTCTCTGATTGGCTGTAGCTCATGACATCACGTAGTGTTGAGTCGTGCGACAGCTCTGGATATCTAGCATGCTAGACATTTTTCTGGGCTCGGCGACGCGTTTGCGAGGCGTCTGCGAGCGTCTTTGATGCGTTGTTGGCTCTTTCATACTAACAGATTGGCGAGCGTTTATCGCCCGCTAATCCCCCGCAATTTGCACGCGATAACACCCTGACCTGTCGGCGAGCTCAACGATTTGCAAATCGGGCTTAAATCAGGCTTAAAATCATGTAGTGTGAACTAGGCTTAAAGCAACACCAAGTAACTTTTCCTCTGCGGTCGCCCTACTGGTTGGAAGCGGAATTGTTCATTACCGCTGTCGTAAATAATTTATCCTACCGCCGCCTACTGTCGCACACACGCTCGTTGTTTATCAGCACCGGCTTTGGAATGAACGATGTCCACAGACAAGGTAGAGTATGGTGCATGATTTCATGAAAGTATGATGTATTGCGACATCAGACACGAAGAAAAGCTAAATAATGACTATTGTAACACTTGACGTAAAGCAGTCGAATTTTGTAGTTCTTTTTGTGCTCGGGTTCCTGCCCGAAACCCGAAGTTACATAGTGCCAGTAAAAGCGATACAGACGCCCGTCAGGCTATGGCAGACGTGTCATTTAACCTATTGTAAGTCGATGTACCATCACAAGGGTCTTGGAAATATATTATGAAGGTTGAAAAAGCTACATAGTGTTGCTTTAACATGCGTCCTCTTCAACGCTGTGTACCGGGTGTCAGCATAAGAACTGTCTAGAAATGAAAGCAGTTGCATTAGCCCTGAGTGCTTTTCTCCTGTACTTGAAGGACCACCATGTCCTGGTCCGAAAGGACAACATGGCAGTGGTGTCCTACATAAATCGCAAAGACTGGCTCAAGTCAAACAACCTACATATCATGGCCAAGAGCATCATTATATAGGCTCAGCACAACCCTGAGGACAGCGCACGTGCCAGGCATTCAGAACCAGGGTGCGGATGTGTTATCCAGAGACAATGGTCCCCCAGGGGAATGGTCTCTTCACCCACAGACAGTTCAGCTGTTATGGAGCATCTTCGGCGAGGGAGAGGGCAACGCTCACCCAGACATTTTTTTCAAAGAGCAGGGACGTGCTGGGCCACTTAATGGGCCATGTAACATTGAAGCCATGTAAGATTGCTATGTAAGATTGCCAGATCGGGTCGCGTTTCTGTAGTTCTAATGAGATATAAGACAACTACAAATTTGACTTGCTTTACGTCAAGCGTTACAATAGTCATTATTTTGTTTTTCTTCGTTTCTGATGTCGCAATACATCATACTTTCATGAAATCATGCAACATACTCTACCTCGTCTGTGGACATCGCTCATCCCAAAGCCGGTGCTGATAAACAACGAGCGTGCGTGCGACAGTAGGCGGCGGTACGACAGCGGTAATGGACAATTCCGCTTCCAACCAGTAGGGCGACCGCAGAGGAAAAGTTACTTGGTGTTGCTTTAAAGCATCTCTCGCTCAAAACTGCTTTTCTGCTGGCGCTCGCGTCAGTCAAAAGAGTAAGTGATTTGCAAGTGCTGTCAGTGAACGAAGCCTTGAGTTTGGCCCAAATGACTCCAAAGGAGACGCCAGTTTACTCTGCCCCGTCAGGGCTCTCAGAGTTTATCTGGAGCGTTCTGCCCCGGTCAGACAGTCAGAACAGCTCTTCGTGTGCTTTGGCGGCCGCACTAAAGGGCTTGCCATTTTCAAAGCAGAGATTATCGAGCTGGATAGTATCGCGCTGGCTTACGAGTCTAAGGGCCTTCATTGCCCCTTAGGCTCCACAAGAAGAATGGCCTCGTCTTGGGCTTGGTTGAGTGTAATTATTTTCTTTTTTAGATTTTTTATATATATATATATATACACTCACCGGCCACTTTATTAGGTACACCTGTCCAACTGCTCCTTAACACTTAATTTCTAAGCAGCCAATCACATGGCGGCAACTCAGTGCATTTAGGCATGTAGACATGGTCAAGACAATCTCCTGCAGTTCAAACCGAGCATCAGTATGGGGAAGAAAGGTGATTTGAGTGACTTTGAACGTGGCATGATTGTTGGTGCCAGAAGGGCTGGTCTGAGTATTTCAGAAACTGCTAATCTACTGGGATTTTCACGCACAACCATCTCTAGGGTTTACAGAGAATGGTCCGAAAAAGAAAAAACATCCAGTGAGCGGCAGTTCTGTGGGCGGAAATGCCTTGTTGATGCCAGAGGTCAGAGGAGAATGGCCAGACTGGTTCAAGCTGATAGAAGGGCAACATTGACTCAAATAACCACCCGTTACAACCAAGGTGGGCAGAAGAGCATCTCTGAACGCACAGTACGTCGAACTTTGAGGCAGATGGGCTACAGCAGCAGAAGACCACACCGGGTGCCACTCCTTTCAGCTAAGAACAGGAAACTGAGGCTACAATTTGCACAAGCTCATCGAAATTGGACAATAGAAGATTGGAAAAACGTTGCCTGGTCTGATGAGTCTCGATTTCTGCTGCGACATTCGGATGGTAGGGTCAGAATTTGGCGTCTACAACATGAAAGCATGGATCCATCCTGCCTTGTATCAACGGTTCAGGCTGGTGGTGGTGGTGTCATGGTGTGGGGAATATTTTCTTGGCACTCTTTGGGCCCCTTGGTACCAATTGAGCATCGTTGCAACGCCACAGCCTACCTGAGTATTGTTGCTGACCATGTCCATCCCTTTATGACCACAATGTACCCAACTTCTGATGGCTACTTTCAGCAGGATAATGCGCCATGTCATAAAGCTGGAATGATCTCAGACTGGTTTCTTGAACATGACAATGAGTTCGCTGTACTCAAATGGCCTCCACAGTCACCAGATCTCAATCCAATAGAGCATCTTTGGGATGTGGTGGAACGGGAGATTCGCATCATGGATGTGCAGCGACAAATCTGCGGCAACTGTGTGATGCCATCATGTCAATATGGACCAAACTCCCTGAGGAATGCTTCCAGCACCTTGTTGAATCTATGCCACGAAGAATTGAGGCAGTTCTGAAGGCAAAAGGGGGTCCAACCCGTTACTAGCATGGGGTACCTAATAAAGTGGCCGGTGAGTGTATATATATATATATATATTTTTTTTTTTATCTAGGTATCTGTAGGGTTTATGTATGTGTGTACGCATATTTATATCTTGATTTTGTATTTGCATTTGCATTTTTCGCAGATGGTTCATTGATTGTCTTTGATTATGGTATGGGCCAAATGGAATGGGATTAGGTTTATGGGAACATTGTTAGAGTGTGTGTGTATATATGAATGTGAATATCAATGTACTTAAATGTTTGTTATAGTCCTGTGTTGTATTTACTTTATCTATGATTTTCTATTATGATGTTGGTTTGTTGTAATGAAGGGACCCCCTCGAAAATGAGAAGGTTCATCTCAAGGGGCTATCCTTGGAAATAAAATACAAAATACACTGAATACCTATTGAAGACATCTGTGCGGCGGCTGGCTGGGCCTCGCCGTCCACATTCATAGAATTTTATAATTTAGAAGTACCCGCTTTACAAGCGAAGGTTCTTCAGTATAAAATGTGAAACACATTTCTCCAGCCATAGGGCTCGACACATGTCTGTTTGACCAGTGAACTAAAGCTCTTATTTACACATTCCCTATATGAAGCTTGTCACTGACCGGCTTATATTAGGCTCATATATTCCCTCTGTTGAGTCTGTATTAGGGCGAAGTTAGCACACACGGCGTTTTGAAGGGGGTTTGAAGCTAGCTTACGCAATACGAGAGACCTCTCGAAAAGGAACTACTTTGGTTACTAACGTAACCTCAGTTCCCTGAGAAGAGGGAACCAAATATTGCGTAACCCGCCGTGCTACTGTGCTGTTTTTGGCTATCGCTTCCGGCGATTAAACCTGGGCTGCGTAGGCGAGGCCTGGTCCCGTAATAGGACGCCCAATCTGGCGGGCTCTGACGCGTCATGGCGCGTAATGCCCTGATTGGTTGGAGCGTCTGAGCTGCCTCGCCATTGGTTCGAGCAGTTGCCGCAGCGCAGCCAATGGCCGCGCTCGCGCTCATCTGTGTCTGAGTGCAGCTAGAGAGCAGCTGCGTTTTAAAGAGAGTATTCTCGAGAAGAGGTTTTCCCATAGCGTAAGCTAGCCTACGCACTAGCCTACGCAATACTTCATTCCCTCTTCTCAGGGAACTGAGGTTACGTTAGTAACCAAAGTAGTTTTTGTCAGAAATGATGTAAGTTTCGTCGTGGATGGAGAAACACACCCAAATTAGCTTCGGTTAAACAGGCGTGTGATAATCTGAGTAAATGTGTAAAATAGATTATGCCTATTTTTTCACATCTTCATGGACACCACAATGATTTCCCTCGTGTGGTAATATTTTTTCTTGTAATTATGTATGGTTTGCAAAAACGGGAACTGCTGCGTCTGCGTAGATGAGTGAAGTGTGTGTGTTGTGCTCACGCTACATTATGGCCAAGCATGCGCCCTTATTCGCAATAGCATCTGAACATCGCGCCAATGACTTTAGACTCGTTTTTTCCTGGTCAGTGTTTTCTGGAACTGTAAAATATCACCAGGGAACGTTTGCGCTGGAACACGCCTCCTCTTTTCCTGAACCGCCCCGGGAGCGCAAGTTTATTCCCTAATTTACAGACGTGCGTCTGTGAGGGAAAGTCCCTGTGCGTCGGTGCAGAATAATACATGCGTATACATGCATAGTGTACAAAGGCAATTACGCTGGGTGAGAGACAGGGCCCACAGTGTTTAGTCTATAGTATGTGTGCTTGAATATATATGTGCGCTTGAATATATACGTGCGCTTGAATATATATGTGTGCTTGATGATATATGTGCACTTGAATATGTGCGCTTGAATATATATGTGCACTTGAATATATATGTGCGCTTGAATATATATTTGCTATATATAATAATAATAATATATTTATTTTGTATAGCGCCTTTAAAAGTAGCTTTCTCAAAGCGCTTTACAGACAGACATAGCAGCAGAGGAATAAGACAATGTAAATACAAAAATAAACACATAACATTATGATCATGTAAAAGCAATCCTAAAATAAAATGTTTTAAGAAGAGATTTAAAAGTCACTAAAGTTTTTGCTTACCTAATGTTGGTTGGAAGAGAATTCCAGAGCTTAGGAGCATGGACAGAAAATGCTCGGTCACCCCACGTATGAAGCCGTGCGCTTGAATATATACACTCACCGGCCACTTTATTAGGTACCCCATGCTAGTAACGGGTTGGACCCCCTTTTGCCTTCAGAACTGCCTCAATTCTTCGTGGCATAGATTCAACAAGGTGCTGGAAGCATTCCTCAGGGAGTTTGGTCCATATTGACATGATGGCATCACACAGTTGCCGCAGATTTGTCGGCTGCACATCCATGATGCGAATCTCCCGTTCCACCACATCCCAAAGATGCTCTATTGGATTGAGATCTGGTGACTGTGGAGGCCATTTGAGTACAGCGAACTCATTGTCATGTTCAAGAAACCAGTCTGAGATGATTCCAGCTTTATGACATGGCGCATTATCCTGCTGAAAGTAGCCATCAGAAGTTGGGTACATTGTGGTCATAAAGGGATGGACATGGTCAGCAACAATACTCAGGTAGGCTGTGGCGTTGCAACGATGCTCAATTGGTACCAAGGGGCCCAAAGAGTGCCAAGAAAATATTCCCCACACCATGACACCACCACCACCAGCCTGAACCGTTGATACAAGGCAGGATGGATCCATGCTTTCATGTTGTAGACGCCAAATTCTGACCCTACCATCCGAATGTCGCAGCAGAAATCGAGACTCATCAGACCAGGCAACGTTTTTCCAATCTTCTATTGTCCAATTTCGATGAGCTTGTGCAAATTGTAGCCTCAGTTTCCTGTTCTTAGCTGAAAGGAGTGGCACCCGGTGTGGTCTTCTGCTGCTGTAGCCCATCTGCCTCAAAGTTCGACGTACTGTGCGTTCAGAGATGCTCTTCTGCCCACCTTGGTTGTAACGGGTGGTTATTTGAGTCACTGTTGCCCTTCTATCAGTTCGAACCAGTCTGGCCATTCTCCTCTGACCTCTGGCATCAACAAGGCATTTCCGCCCACAGAACTGCCGCTCACTGGATGTTTTTTCTTTTTCGGACCATTCTCTGTAAACCCTAGAGATGGTTGTGCGTGAAAATCCCAGTAGATTAGCAGTTTCTGAAATACTCAGACCAGCCCTTCTGGCACCAACAATCATGCCATGTTCAAAGTCACTCAAATCACCTTTCTTCCCCATACTGATGCTCGGTTTGAACTGCAGAAGATTGTCTTGACCATGTCTACATGCCTAAATGCACTGAGTTGCCGCCATGTGATTGGCTGCTTAGAAATTAAGTGTTAACGAGCAGTTGGACAGGTGTACCTAATAAAGTGGCCGGTGAGTGTATGTGCTATATATGTGCGCTTGAATATATATGTGATATATATGTGTGCTTGAATATATATGTGTGCTTGAATATACTGCATATGTGCGCTTGAATATATATGTGTGCTTGAATGTATGTGTGCTATATATGTGTGCTTGAATATATATGTGTGCTTGAATATACTGCATATGTGCGCTTGAATATATATGTGCGCTTGAATATATATGTGCGCTTGAATATATATGTGCTATATATGTGCGCTTGAATATATATGTGCTATATATGTGCGCTTGAATATATATGTGCGCTTGAATATATATGTGCTATATATGTGTGCTTGAATATATATGTGTGCTTGAATATACTGCATATGTGCGCTTGAATATACTATATGTGCACTTGAATGTATATGTGTGCTTGAATCTACATTATAAATTCTTCAGTATGTAATACATTTCTCATGCAATAACTATTACATTATATGAAAAATCGTTATTACACTGTGAGCTCAATGTTTTATTACATTTTGACAAAGATTATTACATTATGAACATTTTATTACATAGCTATTACATTATTCTTTGTTATTACATTATGAGTTGCTACAAACGAGGCTTAAAAACGGCTGGTTGTGTATGAGAGCCTGTAAATGTGAAGAACGGGTGTTTTTCCTGGGAAAATCAACCGGATATGGCGTTTACACTCCTGAGAATCTCTTTTCTGATCAGTGACGCATGAAGAGCTTAAACAACGGGCCTGTCCTAACACACACACACACACACACACACACACACACAAACACACACACAGACACAGACACACACACACAAACACACACAGACACACACACACACACACATAGACACACACACACACAGACACACACACACACACACACACACACACACACAGAGAGACACACACACACACACACACACACAAGGTCTTCGTCCCTCCTCAAACACTTACAGGAAGCTTGTCATCAATACACCAGGGGCCTCATTTATAAAACTTTGCGTAGGATTTGCGTCAGAAGTGGCGTACGGATGAAACATAGGACGTGCGTACGCACAGAAATATTCGGATTTATAAAACCGTGCGCACGCACGTCCTACGCAGTTTTCCCTTAATAAATCACAATCAATTCTAAATGTAGCGCAGCTTTTGCGGCTTCGTGTCACGCCCATAGTTGCCCATAAATAGTCAGTGAAACGCCCATAGTTGCCCATAAATAGTCAGTGAAACGCCCATAGCTGCCCATAAATAGTCAGTGAAACGCCCATAGTTGCCCATAAATAGTCTGTGAAACCCCCACAAGTTAATATTCATCGATTGCGAAATCATGGCAAATACAGAGAGGAAAACCAATAAACTTAACTTCACTCAATGTGAAGTAGAAATGATCGTTGGCAAGGTGGAAAAGAGGAGTAAAATGTTGTTTTACATTTTACAGGGCACAGTGTGGGCATTACTAATGCCAAAAAGGCACTTGACTGGCAAAAGGTTGCAGACGCCGTTAATGCTGCAGCCTCACAACCTCGGACCGTGGCCGAAATAAAAAAGAAATGGTCTGACATCAAAGTCGATGCAAAAAAGCGTCTAGCGCTCCATTACGCATTGTGATGGCATCATGGCATTTTATTACCATCCATTTGATTGCATCTGACAAGCAACAGATGTGTTATGAGGATGAATTGCATAACATGGCAATATTATTGCAGAACATATTTCACTTTTCTTTTTGCAAATATGTGTTAATTTGCATTTCTGTTGAAATCTTCGTTTGATTTTTTTGTTTTACACTGCAGTGCAGATCGATCAAACGGGTGTTCGTGTAGGCTGTTAATTGTAAGACTTGCTTTGTGAAGTCTATTTATGAGAGGCAGTATTGCCATTTCTTTTACACAACGGTCTACAGTTTCACACACTTTCACGTGTTTCTTCCATCCGCCGACGGTGTCGCCATTTCTTATTTCACCCGTTTTTGTGCGTACGCCTGGGTCAGAGCTTGCGTGAAGGACCGCACATTTTCCCGTCAAGTTTGCTTTTTATAAATACCAATTATTGCGTAGAGAGCGGCGTACGCCTTCTTTTGTGCGTACGCAACGTTTATAAATGAGGCCCCAGGGCTTTGCACTTAACCACTAGTGTGTGTGTGTGTGTGTGCTTGTTTTTGTGATATATGAGGACACAAATGTGTATAATGACATGCATATTACACTGGTATTACAACTTACACGTGACTTATGAGGACATTGCATGAGTCCCCATATTTCAAATAGCTTAAAAAACATAAAAAACAATGTTTTTTTAAAAATGTAAAAATGCAGCATGTCTCCTGTGATGGGCAGGAAACCTGTTTATTAAAAAGTGTTTATTTACACAACTCAATACTTTGCACACACACACTCATCTTTGTGTGCAACACTTTATGTTTTACTACCAAATTATATGTGATATCTAATGTACTTTTTCATTGACACCTGGTGATTTCAGGGATGCATGATGGGATACGCTCAGAGACGCACGATTGCTGAAGAATATTAGAGAAGCGCAGCGTCTGAAATCACAAACGTCACTAAAAAATGCTAGGTTGTTTTAATCCAATTTTGGGTCAGACCAATCCAGCATCGTCAAAAACCAGTTTGAGAACCGAGAAGTGAGGAAAGACTTCATCATCCCACGGAGAGGATTATTATGCACAATTTTACAACATGAACTTACAGTGCACTTGCCTATAAAGACAAGTACACTATATATATTATATAATGTAATAATACATTCCCTATATGGGGAATAGAAGGTATTTACATGTGTTAAGGTTAGGTGTAGTTTAGTGTTTACCCAATTTTTTGCTGAAGTGTTTTTTCTGTAATTGCTAATGCTCTTTTTACACACAGACTGAACAACATGAAGCATTGCTTGGGCACTGGTTGAGCTAAACTGGTATTATCTAATTGTGTATTAAATTTAACAGCTGACAGATATTCAACATAATTGTGTGTGTGTGGCAGTGCATGTGTGTTAGACAGCATGCACACGTTTGTGTTTACTCTCGGAGTGTGTGTGTGTGTGTGTGTGTTAGACAGCACGCACACGTTTGTGTTTACTCTCGGAGTGTGTGCATGTGTGTTAGACAGCATGCACACGTTTGTGTTTACTCTCGAAGTGTGTGTGTGTGTGTGGCAGTGCGCGTGTGTTAGACAGCATGCACATGTTTGTGTTTACTCTCGGCGTGTGTGTGATTGATTGACTGATGTGAGTGTGTGTGTGTGTGTGTGTGATTGATTCACTGATGTGAGTGTGTGTGTGATTGATTCACTGATGTGAGTGTGTGATCAGTCTCAGAGTTAAAGATCGTTGCTTTCTCTTCTCAGCAACACTGATAACATGAAGATGAAGTCGGCTGGATTTTAGAGTTAGGCTATCTAATAAAATCCATCAGACATGAAACTTGCCGTCCGATAATCAATACATTTGGTAACACTTTATTTTACATTTACATTTACATTTAGTCATTTAGCAGACGCTTTTATCCAAAGCGACTTACAACTGAGGACTAAACCAAGCGAGTCATCGTGAAGAGGCAAAAACAACGCAAGAAGTGCTCAAAATACAAAGTTCAGACATAGCTCAGAGTAGCATAAGCCAGGCAAGCGAGGATTTAAAGGAAAGGGAAAGTTTTTTTATTTTTTTTATTTTTTTATTTATTTATTATTATTTTTTATTTATTTATGTTAAGTGCTCCCGGAAGAGATGAGTTTTCAGTTGTCTTTTGAATGCTGTCAGGGATTCTGCATTCCGGATGAGGGTGGGGAGATCATTCCACCAGCATGGAACCGTGAATGAGAATGTTCTGGAGAGTGATTTTGTGCCCCGCTGTGGCGGTACCACAAGCCGCCGCTCATTGACCGATCGTAGGCTTCTGGTAGGGATGTAGACTTGTAGTAGTGAGTGGAAGTAGGAGGGAGCTGAACCAGTGGTCAATCTGTAAGCAAGCGTCAACACCTTGAACTTGATGCGAGCAGCGAGTGGTAGCCAGTGCAGAGAGATGAACAGAGGAGTGACGTGGGCCCTTTTGGGCTCGTTGAAGACAAGACGGGCTGCAGCATTCTGGATCATGTGTAGAGGTTTAGTTGCACATGATGGAAGTCCAGCCAGAAGAGCATTGCAGTAATCAAGCCTAGAAATAACCAGGGCCTGGACGAGAAGTTGTGTTGCATGCTCAGTTAGGAAAGGCCTGATCTTCCTGATGTTGTGCATAGCAAACCTGCATGATCGAGCTGTCTTTGTAATGTGGTCTGTGAAGGTCAGCTGGTCATCAAAGATTACTCCAAGATTTCTGACCGATCTTGATGGGGTGATTGAGGAAGAATCAATCTGGATAGTGAGGTCGTGCTGTAGAGACGGATTGGCAGGGAGGACGAGAAGCTCAGTCTTTGCCAGGTTGAGCTGCAGGTGATGTTCCTTCATCCATGCCGAGATGTCCGCCAGACAGCTTGAGATCCGTGCAGCTACTGTGGGATCATCTGGTTGAAATGAGAGGTAGAGCTGGGTGTCATCAGCATAGCAATGATAAGAGAAACCATGTGCCTGTATGATGGGCCCCAGTGATGTGGTGTAAATGGAAAAGAGGAGCGGTCCAAGAACTGAACCCTGAGGAACCCCTGTGGTCAGTTGATGTGCTTTGGATACCTCGCCTCTCCATGTGACCCTGAAGGACCTACCTGTGAGATAGGACTCGAACCAGTTGAGGGAGGTTCCAGTGATGCCCAGTGATGAGAGGGCGGACAAGAGGATCTGATGATTCACAGTGTCGAAGGCAGCAGACAGGTCCAGGAGAATGAGAACTGATGATTTGGAAGCAGCTTTTGCGATCCGCAGGGCTTCCGTGACCGACAGCAATGCAGTCTCGGTTGAATGCCCTTTCTTGAAGCCAGATTGGTTGACATCCAGCTGATTGTTCAGAGACAGGAAGGATGATACTTGGTTAAAAGCAACTCGTTCAAGTGTTTTCGCAATGAATGGTAGGAGAGAGACAGGTCTGTAATTCTCTAGAAGTGATGTGTTTAACGTTGGTTTTTTAAGCAGAGGAGTTACCCGAGCCTGCTTAAATGCTGTAGGGAAAATGCCAGTGTGGAGGGATGAGTTGATAATGTGAGTGAGAGCTGGTAGAAGTGTGGGAGAGATGGCTTGTAGAAGGTGTGAGGGGATGGGATCTAGAGGGCAGGTGGTAGGATGACTGAGAGAAGTAGTTTAGATACTTCTTCCTCGGTTAGTGGAGTGAAGGAGGAGAGAAGGATATTGGCTGTGGACGAGGTTAGTCTGGGTTCCTGTGTGTGTGAATCTGAGAACTGACTGCTGATAGTTGTAGTTTTGTTAGTGAAGAAGTTGGCAAAATCATCAGCAGTTAGCGAGGAGGTGGGTGGTGGTGGAGGTGGACAGAGGAGAGAGTTGAATGTCTTGAACAGTGTTCGTGTGTTAGACGCACTGTTGATTTTGTTGTGGAAATATGAAGATTTCGCAGCATGAACATCAACAGAAAAGGAAGAGAGCAGAGATTGATACCTACTGAGGTCAGATGTGTCTTTTGATTTGCGCCATTTCCTCTCCGCTGCCCTGAGCTTGGTCCGGTGTTCACGAAGAACCTCAGATAGCCAGGGGTTAGAGGGAGTGGCACGTGCTGGCCTAGAGGAGAGAGGACAGATATTGTCTAAAGAAGAGGTTAGGATGGAGCATAAAGTATCTGTTGCAGTATTCACCTCCAGAGATGAGAAATGCGAGGGTGAGGGAAGAGAAGATGACACAGCAGAGGAAAGATGGGATGGAGAAAGTGAGCGCAGGTTTCGTCTGAAAGTAAATGGTGGGGAGGTTGGTGGAGCATGGGTAGTGAGTTGTAGATTGAAAGTAATGAGGAAATGATCTGAAACTTGGAGAGGTTTCACCAAAATGTTGTCTGTGATACAGTTGCATGTGTAAACCAGGTCCAGTTGGTTGCCTGACTTGTGAGTACCGGTGGTGATGAGCCGTTTGAGATCGAAGGCGGCTAGGAGAGAGATGAAGTCTGTTGCATACGGCTTCGCTAGATGAATGTTGAAATCACCAAAGACTACGAGTGGGGTGCCATCCTCAGGGAAAGAGGACAGCAGCACATCCAGCTCCTCTACAAAGCTTCCCAGTTGACCTGGGGGGCGATAAATAACTACTATTTTACGGTGTCCTTGTCACACATGTTACATGTACTTTAGTAATAACAGTAAATTATGCATAATTACATGCAACTAACCCTCAACCAAACCCTAACCCTATAGTAAGTACATGTAGTTAATATTGTTCAGTACTTAAATATATAATTACACTGTAACAATGACACCTTAATATAAAGTTTAACCGTGCATTTTAATTACTGTGACTTACTTCAAAAAACAAAGTGCAATTGCACTTTTGGTATACTAAATTTATATACTTAAAGTCTGCTAAATATTGCACTTAATGCACTTTAGTTATCCATAAATAATGCTGAGCTCCAAATTCAATTAAATATACACTGTGCTAAAGTGGAACTATTGCAAGAAAGGTACATAAGACCTAAAAAGTAGCTAAAAGTACCGGTACACTTTAAATATCTTGTATTTAAAGAATGATATTATACAGAGACCATATTATCCTTACTGAAACACATTTTAGGCTTCATATTAAGAAATGTGCATTGTGCAATAAAGTACTCCAAATAAAGTTTAAGGTAACACTTTATTTTACAGTGTCCTTATTACATATGGATAATGTTCTTACCATAGTAATAACAGTAAATTATGCATAATTACATGCAACTAACCCTAAACTAAACCCTAATCCTACCCTAACCCTATAGTAAGTGCATGTAGTTGATAATATTACTCGGTACTTAAATATATAATTACACTGAAACAAGGACACCTTAAAATAAAGTGTAACCGTGCATTTTAATTACTGTGACTTATTTAAAAAAACAGAGTAGCGGCTCATGCTGAGTCCCGTATGAATCAAATCTAATCATGTGCATTTATTATAACTATAGCCTACAGTCTAATGGAAAAATAGAATGTGTCCGAATCAGATTTTTTTTTTTCTCATACAAACATATTCTGACACAATAGTTCAATATTCAATATACATTCCGTCGTATTTTCCTAAATAAAAACTCTAGCGCTGAAACATCTAAACACAAAATATAGTAATAATGTGTCTCCATCTAGTGCTGAAGAATGATCATAACTACACGCTGTGGAATTATACACTCATAATCTGTGCACTGAAACACACACATCTCACACTCTCACTTCATGATCACATGTTCAACAAAAGCGGATTTTAAGAAGAAAAAAACAGAAGGTTGTTGTTTAAAAGTTAATAAATGACAGATGCAATTGTAATAGGACAATACTAATTATGAAATAAAATGGTCTTTTAAATATGAAATTAACATTATTACATTAAACACTAGTAAAAGACTAGAGTTATTATCCAGCCAAAACGATATATATATATATATATATATATATATATATATATATATAAACATTAAACACTAAAACCCTTTTTTTGTTAACTGAAATAAAGCGGAAATAAAATACAAATATTAGTATAAAAAAAAAAAAAAAAAGAAAATTAGAAACATTACCTTGACATTAAACAGAAATAAGCTTAATGTAAAACATTAAAATGATTAACTGGAAATAAATAAAAACTAAAACTGATATACAATTAAAATTACAACTAAATTAACATGAAACCTAAAACTAAGAGATAATTCAAAATATTAATGAAAAGAGAAAAAAAACAACAGTTAAAGACTGATAAATATATAGGCCTATTTGTAAATGATTATAATGTATAATTTTCCTTTATACGCACAAATGATCCCTGACAGTTTATAAATTCAACTATATTATTCAAAAAACTACTTAGAAATATTAGTTATTACAAATATGAATATTAATATAAAAAAATATAAAAGGTAAAATGTGTCTCTCTAGCGGTAAAATAACCCCATGAATATGATCATCTCTGCTGCTCATAAAACATGCAGTGCCAGTGTAGATATAATACAGACACAGCTTTAGTGTTACACGAGTTTATGTTCAATAACACATTTACTCTCTTACTAATAAAACACCATATCTCTCTCTCTCACTCACACACACTTTCTCTTTCTCTCTCTCTCTCACACACACACTTTCTCTCTCTCTCTCACACACACACACTTTCTCTCTCTCACACACACACACACTTTACACACGGCAAAGCAGCCAGAGCAACTTTACTCACGGATATGACGTGACACGTGCGAGTGACGCGGCCACGCAATTTCCCGCGAAAACCATCCCGACAGACAGGTCTAAAATATAAACATTTATATATTTTATGGCTTAGCATATTGTGAATCAGAGTAAGACATTAACACGTTTTAGAAGAATTGATTATGTATTAACTTACTAAAAAATCTGTACATTTTGAACAAAAAAACCTTGATTAAAGTATTAATTTAATCCTCGATTTTGAGCTTGACATACACAATTATGTGTAAAAAGTGTAACAAAATATTAATTCAAAATTATGATCACTGGTTCTTGTACAAAAAGACAGTAGGTATTAAGTAGATTAGTAAGTTATAAATATATATATATCTAGATGACCTCAACCTGTATCATCACAAGTTTATTAAGAGACTGTACAATACAAATGAAAAATAAAATTAAAAATACATAGATGGAGAACGTAAGAAAGCAAAACAAGCTTTGGACCGGTTCTGGAAATACTGTACAGCACACTAACATGCTGAAACCAGAGCAATACACACGTATCGACACACCAGTCTGCGTATCGCATCCTAATAAACATACAAAAAATATTACGGTGTACATATTTATATATAATATATAAAAAATAACTGAAATAACATTAATGAAGTTATAGGAGGTGTTCAAAGGATATTGACTAGACAGACACTATACTTTGGAGACGCTTCTGCAATAAGAGAAAAACTGAATCATAAGCCAAATAAGCAAATAACATGTTTTCCATCCCTCCAGATATCATGTACAGTATGATTTGGCCACGTCACACGCTCCTTCAGGACTACACATCTTTAACAGGGAATAAAGCTCCCGTTCTGTACGAGGCTCGTGTTCTTCAGTAAAATAGAGATTTGGTGTGTGTTTGGCTTGACGGTCCTGATGGTCCACGATCTGGGAAGAGGATTGGCCAATGAGAACAGCCGAGCATCTGCGACATCACTTTAAAAGATCTTCCCTTTCTTCTTATTCTTATCCAAAGTCCTGTGGGAAAACAACAGATGATGAGAGCATGAGCGGCTGACACTCCTCTAGTGCTACGGTCGATCACACACAATACACACATCTGTGTTTACATTATATATATATATATGTGTGTGTGTGTGTGTGTGTGTGTGTGCGGTGTAAAATTATTTTGTATATATAAAAAAATATACACATGCATGTACAGGTGAAACTCGAAAAATATGAATATCGTGCAAAAGTTCATGTATTTCAGTAATTCAAATGAAAAGGTCACACTAATATATTTAGTATATATAACTATATACATGATTATGCTTTTCAGAGGGCCGACATTTCTGTATTTAAAATATTCATGTAATATTCTAATTTTCTGAGATTTTGAATTTGGGCTTTTCATAAGCTGAAAGCCATAATCATCAAAATTATAACTTTTGCACGATATTCTAATTTTTCGAGAAAAGAAAAATGTGTTATTTATATATAAAATATTTATATTTAATAAATTATGTATAAATATATATTAGGGGTGTAACGGTTCACAAAATTCACGGTTCGGTTCGGTACGATACACTTGTGCCACGGTTCGGTTCGGTTCGGTACGTTTTCAATGCAGCAAAAAGAAAGAAATGCCAGAGAAATGTCCTTGATTTTTTTATTTTTATTATATTTTTATTAAAACTAACATCATAAAGTATGATATATATTTTTTTTACTTTGAGCAATGATGGAGCTATACTTGACTTTTCTTAGGGAGCATATAAAACAAAACAGCTCCTTGGACAAAATGAAATGTTATATTGTAGTAGTTATAAACAAAGGTTTATTTTAGTTCAGATTAACATTTGAGGGCAGCAATTGTATTCATAATGTCAAAATAAAACCGACGTAATGTTACTTGAAAGCATTATAGCCTACTATTCCTGCCACACCTCCAGGGTTACAGTGAGTGTTACTACAGTAAATCCATGGTGATGTTGCTGATCTGTGGACACTGGATAGTTCATTCATGGCACCATGTTTCTTCCTGGTTTCCACGTCAGCGCGGTTTGATCCGTTAATAACAGAGAAATGTGAATGTTTCTCACTAGATCTCGCAGCGATGTTATTACTTCAAGTTCAATAGCGAGTTCAAATGCTTTCTTTACTGGATGTCTCAGCGCTGTGTAGGAACAGAGATCGGCTCGCGCTGCATTGGTCCAAACTGATAAACAGTTCGTCAACCACACAATAACGAGTAGCTCAGTTTCGTTCCGCTTACATTACATTTGCCATTTGATGTTGGGCAATGTTGTGGTCGCACCAGCATCTCGAGTGCGCTTGTCACGCGCAGCGCGCGCCTACATTTAAAATAACGAAATTTTGGTCGGCAGGAAAAATGGTCCAACGAACCGTTCGGTTTGAAAATGCGTACCGAAAACCGAACCGAAAGCCTCGTACCGAACGGTTCGATACGAATACGCGTATCGTTACACCCCTAATATATATATTCAAAAAATTGGATTTCAAAAAAGCTATGATGTATTTTGCATGTTTCATGGGAGTGCTATTTTTTTGTGCTTATTGTGACTCTCTGATTGGTGGAATTTTCTGTAGAGCATCATGGGTAATGTAGTTTTTCTCCACGAATTCCAATGATACAATTACAATAGTAGAAATAGTTACAATTATTTTAAAAAATAAGTTGCAATCATGCATTCAGACGTCTTCAACAGGAGCAAATATCTTCGATTAACTACTTCATATCTCACTGTAACACTTGTAATGCATTAAGAACTTAATGCAAGTGTAATGCAAGTCATAACTTAATATTTTATCATAAATAAAACCATGTTGTATCTGATCAGTAACTTCATTAATATGAGAATGCACACAATTTGAAAGATTTGCGAATGTTTCCCTGTTTTTACTTCATTTACTCGCTTTATATTAATTAAAAAATAAAGAAATTCTTAATACAGCAAAAATCAGTGTGATGCAAAAAATATTGTTTTATCAATATCTATGAGAAATTTTAATTGAACATATAAGATAATATAATATTTGAACCGTAACCCATGAAAACTAATATTATTTTTCCTGACAAAACAACATCAGCATTACAAATACTTAAAACTAAATCTATAAATGTTCTTCCAGACTGAAGACGACAGACTGAACACCTTTACAGCGTTTGGTTTATGAACTTTACAATCTACAGACTTTAATTTGTCCTTTTAATTTCAGAATTATCGTGTTTTATTGCAGAGACATAACTAATATAGATCAGCATAATTTCATGTGTAAAGCCACAGTTTACTTTCAGCTAAAAACAGACCAGAAACAATTTAGTTTAA
>JAULUF010000019.1:16872500-16897500 GCA_031834385.1 Semotilus atromaculatus | reverse complement strand
CCATAAAAAACTATAACTGTTCTTATAATGCAGTATAGGTCTTAAGTCTTTATAAATATATTTATAGAATAGTAATACTTACTTATAAATAAGTATAAATGGGTCTCTAATTCATTCTCAGCATGGGCTTCATAGAAAGTGTTACCAAATAAAGTATTGCTCTACATTTTCTCCTAAATTAATATCCTGATCGTCTTGTAAACTGCATTTCATGTTGATTTTATAAACAGGACGGCCACAAATGTAAGTATAGCGGTTTACAGTTTCCCTCCGTTTTACCAGACAACAGGAAATGATGCAACATTAAATGTTACAATGCTGTTTGCCAACTGAGCATCACTTAAATAAACCAATCTTAAACCTTAAAAACCCCACACAAGTTCAGGGAAACGAAGGGTCTCCATCAAAAAGCGTTCGTCTCCCACTTTACAAACGTTCAGCATTAAAGTTAATACGGTTATATTGGGTTTATTTTCCCGAAAAATAATCATTTGAAAAATTTAGGAGTGCGATGAAAATTTTCCAAATCATTTTTCTTATATGGAGAGTCAATTACTAGCAAAATTATTTGATTTGTGAATTAATATGGTTTACTTCAAACTGTATACGGTATGTAATAATTATGAAATTATGTTTATTCATAAACATTGAATTAAATACCAAATAAAAAATTATTTTGTAAAATCATAAAACAAAAAAAGTTCAGCATAATGTAAGACTTTTAATTATAAACAAGCCCAAAATACACCAGGACTCTTATTTTGAAATGTCTTCACTGCTTCCAGCTGCTCACTCACACGTATGAGAAAGCTACAATCTGAAACATATTCCAATACAAACACCATGTTGTACTAATAAACATTACATTAAAGTGCATGTTCTCGGATCAAACACACAGACACACAGTGAGAATGGTTTAATATTAGTGATATAATATTAGTAAAGCGCTTACTTGGTGAGCTGTCCTCTGGTCCTGTTGTTGTCGATGCCGTTACAGGTCACGGCCGCCAGCTTCCGGCTCCTGTAGTTCTCATAATGAACGTTATTCGTCACGTCCTTGAGGTCCTGCATGTGTGTTCTGACACACAACACACGGTTATTGCAAAACGCCTCATACTTTAAAACAGGCACATTTTTATACAATGACTCCACAAAGTATAAAGGCAGAACAGTCATGCTTAAACATGCATGTCATTACATTAGATACATAAACGACATTGCATGTGTTTACCTGATGAGCATATTCCTCACGAGTGTGAAATCACAGTGGTCTCCATTCTCAACTGGGCAGAAAAAAAAACAAGAATCAAGTTTTAAACGCATCGAGATATTATTCAAATGCCATTTATAGTTGTTGACTTCTGGACAGAGATTGACCTCACAAACCACAATTTCAGCATATAAACATATTTTAGAGTTAAAAAACAAACAAAAAACATTACACTTTTTGAAGATTTTGAAATAGTCTTTACTGTAGCCTGCAATCAATTTAATGCATACTTTCTAAAATAATGCATTCACAATCATATATTCACTACAGAAACCCCAAAGACTTTAAGATTAAATATCCAGGAATAATTTCCAAGGCTAATATTTTCATGGTTTCCACGGCCGAGTTTAATATTCTCAAATTAACCGATTCTTCACTAAAATAATTTTTAATTTTTTTTATTTTAATGTAACCTCCTCACCCGAAACGATTGCACATTTGAGGTTAAAACTGAAACTCGACACACACACCTTCTGCCACTCCCCACGGGTACTGCCGACCCCTGACCTTCTTCCCGTTCGCCTCGATGATGGTGTTACTCCCCACCACAGCCAGAGGCAGCCGATCCTGTGTGTGTGTGTGTGTGTGTGTGTGAGTGTGAGTGAGTGAGTGAGTGAGTGAGTGAGCGAGCGTGTGTGTGTGTGTGTGTGTGTATGTGTGAGTGAGTGTGTGTGTGTGTGTGAGAAAGAATTTGAACAAACTTTTATTACAAATACAATTCACAGTATATTTAAATCACAATATGCATAAATATAAAGAGCAACCCCAACTCAAGAAATGTGCAAAACCCAAAACCACCGTCACACACAGAACGCCTCATCACACCTTCAACACTGATCAGATCATCTATACGTGACGGTTTTATTTTCATCATTTTGATTTCTGTATATCAAACTTTATATTAACTTGTTTTTTGTTAGAAACTAGTCTAGAGAGAGAGACTCATGGATGGCTGTCCACAAGGAATGCATGCGCTAAAGCGACACAAAGCTCAGCACCTCGGTGTGTGTGTGTGTGTGTCCTATACCTCCACTACATTAGACGAGACTTTATTCTGACATTTCAACAGCACTTCAAGGGGACAGATCACAGAAAATTGTATATTTCTTATTTTTAGTGATGCACCGATTACAATTTTCTAGACCGATTCCGGTTCCTCCTCGAGTTTGACCTGCCGATACCGATTTCAGCCGATACCGATTTCATTTTTTCTAACCATTTTTTTATTTTCAATAACACAAATATTTATTTTCTAGATTTTTTTTTATTTTTATAAAACACTAAATACTTTTACCCAAACTGAAAAATAAAATCAAGTTTAAATGGGTACATTTTCTATAAAGAGTCTTTTCTGACATAGCCTACTCCAGTGTTTGTTAAAACACACTAGACGTGCCCGAAATGCACAGAATTTGCATTTTTTGTGTGAAATCATATTTATTTTATCCATCAAAAGTGTGCTTTCCCTTTGAGCGTGAGCAGCGCAGCGCGATATCCTCGGCTGCTCCCGCCGCTCCTGCTCGCGCTGTAAATGCACTCGTTGATTAACATGCATGCCAAAAAAATACGCGTCGGATCATTAATAATTGGCATAAATGCACGGCAATTATTGATTGTGAACTGCTATGAAACCGTGCACTTTGATTATAAATGTGCAGCACTTATATTTATTATATGACATCATCGCCAATAATCACATTTAGCTGTATCGTGACTCTCTTAATTTTATTACACCGTTTAAATATTTAAGTTTATCACCTTACTTTTTATCCACACACACATACTCCTAAATACATGTTCCAGTTCACACACATCTATTTATATTCACAAATGCGTGAGAAATGCTTGCACTGTCTAGTCATGATTACATACATGTTGTCAAAAGACATAAATTATGATTGTTTGTTTTATATGGGAAAGAATGCTTGCACAAATGTGGAACTCTTACTTTGATTTTCTTCACAATCTTGTTTTCTTCCTCATCATCCGTCTCTGGAAACTCGTAGATTTTGATCTTGTGCTCCAGGATTTCTCGCATTATCTAGAGAAACATAAAAACGTCACACAACCTTTCAGAGGATCGCCAAGAGCGAGTGTGTTTAGGGTTGAGGAACATCCTCAGTTTATTTATTTGTGCTCAAATCTTTTCATCTGATCTTTCCCGTCTGGGCGGCACTTCTGTGCTCCTGTTCCCTGCAGAGATAATACTCTGACAGAAGGCAAAACACTCAACACACACACACACACACACACACCGGAGGCCTGAACTCCTGCGGTCTCTTCTTGCCTTTTCCTTAAAGAGATAGTTCTCCCAAAAATGAAAATTAGCCCATGATTTACTCACCCTGAAGTCATCCGAGGTGTATAAGACATTCTGCTTTCAGACAAACACAATTCATCTTTCAGACGAGTCCTGGCTCTTACAAGCTTTATAATGGCAGTGAACGGGCGTTTCTGCTTTAAAGTCCATAAAAGACATGACCTGGCGCCGACTGACCTGCTTCTTGAACTGTTGGCACTCTTCGGGGGTCAGAGTATCTGCTTTGGCGATCAGTGGGATGATGTTGACCTTCTCATGCAACCGTTTCATAAACTCGATGTCCAAAGGTTTCAGTCTGGAGCAAAAACACATCACAACACCATGTTAAAGATGTAATGATGACTCTCAGTTCTCTCAGTGGTGTTAAATACTAACGCAAGAATCACGGAAACTACAGCGCTGGGCAAAAGTGACGACATCATTCTTTAGTTAAATATATATATATATATAAAAAAAAGGTATCCCTTAAAACTCATCTTTGATCACCAAAATTAGATTTTTTCTTCATGCCTTAAAATATCTTGAATGTAACTCGACACCCTTGCCTTATTTAGTATGTGCGGTTCTATGAATATGCAAATGAGCCCCGCCTCCACTCACTCCCTCACTCAGAGATCCACTGGTTGACGATCACACGTTGATCTGATTGGTTACAAGGTCGTTTGTGACGTCAGAAACACCAGCGATTTCACACCGTGTTTTTGAAAGTTTCACTGCAGTTTTAAGGAGGAAATACTCAGCAATGCTGTCGACTTATGCACTTACACATGGGTGTTATTGAATCATTCACAAAAAAATATTAGTTCAAATTAATCAAAAAGCCCTTTTTTTAAATAGACTTTTGTCAGAAGCTCTAGTAAACTACATGTTATTTTATTTAGTGGTTTATTCAGAATCATGGGAGAATCGTGACCTCTAATTTAAACAAAAATTTTTTTATTCTATGTGAATATACAGTAAAGTGTAATTTATTCCTGTGATCAAAGCTGAATGTTCAGCATCATTACTCCAGTCTTCAGTGTCACATGATCCTTCAGAAATCAGGATAATATGATGATCTGATGCTCAAAAAACATTTATGATTATTATCAGTGTTGAAAACAGTTGTGCTGCTTCAGATGTCATCACTTTTGATCAATTTAATGCACCGTGTACCTTTCCTACGTCACTTTGTAGGGTGCAATTCAACACGACACAAAAACTGAATAAACTCAGTATTACACTTAATTAATGCTGCTCAATTGGAAGTCTACATATCACTGGTCATGCTTTTCTTCCTATTATTAAAGAGGACATATTCTGCTTTTTTCCACGTTCATCTTTCTTTAGAGTGAAATGTTGCTGTTTGAGCACAAAAAAGCTCTGCAAAGTCTCTCTATATCAGTGTCTCTGTTTCTGAACTCCTGAAATGCCTCCATTGTAGTCTTGAGTTTCTTCCGGGAACGAACACGTCACAATATTCCTCAATTTAATAATTAATACGCAGAATAAAGGGGCGGGGCCTGGTTGAGTTAGTTAGTAGTGTGTTAAACTGGTGGTTATGGTAAGGGGCGGGACATTTCACAAACACACTCGAAGCGCTTGACCAATCACAACACACTGATCCAGCTGACCAATCAGAGCACAGTGTGCTTTTCAGGAGGAGGGGCTTCATAGAGACAGGAAGTGAACAGAGCGTTACTGACAGACTGGGAAGAGAGGAGCCGCAACAATGGAGAATATGAGGAGAATAATGCATTTAAACCATAGACTGTAAATAAATATGAGCGTAGTGTGTGTGACATCACACAGTGTTTCTGAAGAGCATTTTTGAAGCCCAAAGTGGGCGGAGCCGGCCGTCGCCATCTTGGCAGCGTCACTCCCGGATAAACGAACATGTGCAGCGAGGCGGATTAGCTGAGGTGACGTGACGCTAACGCTAGCAGACAAACGCTAGTAGTGACATCAGCGGGAATCCACCTGTCACTCAAGTGGCCACACCCTTAATTATGCAGAACTTTAAGCATTAATATAATTTAAACGGATGAGTTATAAAAATATTCACCGCCCTCACAGTCGTCATGAAGGATAAAATTAGCGATATAGACCAAAACCAGTTTTTGCACCAGGCTGTAAACATGTTTATTTCTGCTGTAAAGTTGTGTATTTTAACATGAGGGTTTATGGGATTGAGTCTCTTCTGCAGCCGGCCTCTAGTGGCCAGTGGAGGAACTGCAGTTTAATCACTTCAGTGTTGGATTCAAGAAAGAGGAAGGTTGCCGCTTGATTCAAACACACTAAAAACAAAATCAAAACCTTGTAGAAGGGTATAACAGGTCCTCTTTAAGAGTAAATCACTCACCCATGTCCTGATGGTGCGATGAAGTACAGGCAACAGTGAACTCTGCTGTCCGGCATCTGCCGTCTGTTCACACGGGACTCTGCGTTCAGATAATCCTCAAACTTACTGTCGATGTGATCGATGACCGGCTGCCAGCTGGAGCAGGACACAGAGTCAGGCCACGCTTTAGTTCACACGAACACCATTACATCACGCAAACTAACATTAGGGCTGCACAATACATCGAAATATCGCAAACGTATATATCACGATATGCATATCGCAACGGCTTACAATAACTGAACAAAAGACAAAGAAAATCACTCACTGCTCTTGGCTGAATAACGTTTTCAGCTTTGATAACAGGTCAGCTCCATCAATTGCCACTTTTAAGTCTTATTTAAAAACGTATTTATTAAATACATAGCTTTTGACTAAGTTATGTTTGTTTTGTTGTATGATTTTAGTGTTATTTTTGTAAAGCACTTTGGGGCAACGTCTGTTGTTTGAATATGCGCTATATAAATAAAGTTGCGTGCTTGCTAATAAGAATCAGTATATATATTTAATTCATACAGTGAAAACTACCGGTAAGCAGTTTTATTTTTACATTTGATTATTCAGTTTCTGTTGTTAAATAAACCTAATGTAGGATAAGCTGAAACCTAAACCCTGTGGTTTACACTGATGTTAAAATAACACTTCTTATGTACAGTAAAACACTGATGATCTTTCAGAAGCTGTAGGGATGCTTTCTTGTCACAAAAAGAATATAATTTTAAATATATTTGACAGATCATTTAAGTTTATTTTACACGCTTTAAGCATTATCGTACCGCATCTCGAATTTTTCTTCAATATTGTGCATCCCTACATTAAACCGTGCTGTGATGATTATATCTGGCACTGGCCGCAGTGGTTCTCACCAGTTGCTGTTGTCCACGGCGTCTCCAAACCCAGGAGTGTCCACTATCGTGAAGAGGAGCTGGACGCCGCCCTCCTTCATCAGCACCTTCGAATGCTCCACCTGCGGTCACAGACGTCTCAATGAGCCCACCACCTCACCAATGGCTGATGTAAACGCTAGTCTGCTTGGCCTCTTGTGCTGTCTGACACACACTGGCTATCAGTGGCGTGTGTTGAGGTCAGGAATCGGACACTTGTTATAAACTTGATTCCTTTGTGAGCATTTCAATAACAACTTAAGCGTGAGATGACTCGCTCACTGTTTTCTGCACTCATCCAAAACTTGCTCACACAATGTGATTTTAAAGCATTCAAGCGTGAGACGAGGCGTGCTGTTTTCTGTGCTGCATGTGTGACCGTATATTGGATCCGTGCAGCTCTTAATGATGGGATCTGTAGGTTTTTATTTTATTTTTATTTTTTAAATATGCTGTTTGGAAGTTAGTCGACAACAACAAAATGTGTAGCCAATCAGCATTAGGGGGCGTATGGCGGTGCGGGAGAGAGAACTAGCAGGAGGGAGATTTGAACTGAAGAAAAACCGTCTGAGACCGTACAGAAGAGAAAAGCTCAGAAGAAATCACTGGAAAATAAAGGGTTATTTCTGGGTAATGCTTTAGGACCCGCGCTAATATTAGAAACGCTTTCCAGTGCAGGAGAGAGTGAAGCGGGAAGGCCTATAGACAGGCAGGCAGAGACAATGAGTGAGACAGACACAGAGAGAGAGAGAGAGAGAGAGAGAGAGAGAGAGAGAGAGGTAGACAGACCGGTGTGAGACAGGTAGAGAGAGAGACAGGTAGAGAGAGAGACAGGTAGAGAGAGAGACAGACAGACTGGTGTGAGACAGGTAGAGAGAGAGACAGGTAGAGAGAGAGAGACAGACAGACCGGTGTGAGACAGGTAGAGAGAGAGACAGGTAGAGAGAGAGACAGACAGACTGGTGTGAGACAGGTAGAGAGAGAGACAGGTAGAGAGAGAGACAGGTAGACTGGTGTGAGACAGGTAGAGAGAGAGACAGGTAGAGAGAGAGACAGACAGACTGGTGTGAGACAGGTAGAGAGAGAGACAGGTAGAGAGAGAGACAGACAGACTGGTGTGAGACAGGTAGAGAGAGACAGGTAGAGAGAGAGACAGACAGACTGGTGTGAGACAGGTAGAGAGAGAGAGACAGGTAGAGAGAGAGAGACAGGTAGAGAGAGAGACAGGTAGAGAGAGAGACAGGTAGAGAGAGAGACAGACAGACTGGTGTGAGACAGGTAGAGAGAGAGACAGGTAGAGAGAGAGACAGACAGACTGGTGTGAGACAGGTAGAGAGAGAGACAGGTAGAGAGAGAGACAGACAGACTGGTGTGAGACAGGTAGAGAGAGAGACAGACAGACTGGTGTGAGACAGGTAGAGAGAGAGACAGGTAGAGAGAGAGACAGGTAGAGAGAGAGACAGACAGACTGGTGTGAGACAGGTAGAGAGAGAGACAGGTAGAGAGAGAGACAGACAGACTGGTGTGAGACAGGTAGAGAGAGAGACAGGTAGAGAGAGAGACAGACAGACTGGTGTGAGACAGGTAGAGAGAGACAGGTAGAAAGAGAGACAGGTAGAGAGAGAGACAGACAGACTGGTGTGAGACAGGTAGAGAGAGAGACAGACAGACTGGTGTGAGACAGGTAGAGAGAGAGACAGGTAGAGAGAGAGACAGACAGACTGGTGTGAGACAGGTAGAGAGAGAGACAGGTAGAGAGAGAGACAGACAGACTGGTGTGAGACAGGTAGAGAGAGAGACAGGTAGAGAGAGAGACAGACAGACTGGTGTGAGACAGGTAGAGAGAGAGAGACAGGTAGAGAGAGAGACAGGTAGAGAGAGAGACAGGTAGAGAGAGAGACAGGTAGAGAGAGAGACAGACAGACTGGTGTGAGACAGGTAGAGAGAGAGACAGGTAGAGAGAGAGACAGACAGACTGGTGTGAGACAGGTAGAGAGAGAGACAGGTAGAGAGAGAGACAGACAGACTGGTGTGAGACAGGTAGAGAGAGAGACAGGTAGAGAGAGAGACAGACAGACTGGTGTGAGACAGGTAGAGAGAGAGACAGGTAGAGAGAGAGACAGGTAGAGAGAGAGACAGACAGACTGGTGTGAGACAGGTAGAGAGAGAGACAGGTAGAGAGAGAGACAGACAGACTGGTGTGAGACAGGTAGAGAGAGAGACAGGTAGAGAGAGAGACAGACAGACTGGTGTGAGACAGGTAGAGAGAGACAGGTAGAAAGAGAGACAGGTAGAGAGAGAGACAGACAGACTGGTGTGAGACAGGTAGAGAGAGAGACAGACAGACTGGTGTGAGACAGGTAGAGAGAGAGACAGGTAGAGAGAGAGACAGGTAGAGAGAGAGACAGGTAGAGAGAGAGACAGACAGACTGGTGTGAGACAGGTAGAGAGAGAGACAGGTAGAGAGAGAGACAGACAGACTGGTGTGAGACAGGTAGAGAGAGAGACAGGTAGAGAGAGAGACAGACAGACTGGTGTGAGACAGGTAGAGAGAGAGACAGGTAGAGAGAGAGACAGACAGACTGGTGTGAGACAGGTAGAGAGAGAGACAGGTTTTAAATTGGACAACATGCTCCTCGAACACACGCAGGACTACACTTACCTTGGCATGAACATTAGCAACACAGGAAATTTTAAAAAAGCTGTTAACGATTTGAGAGACAAGGCACGGAGAGCTTTTTATGCTATTAAGAGAAATATCCAAATTGACATCCCAATCAGAATCTGGCTAAAAATCATCAAAACAGTAATAGAGCCCATCGCGCTGTACGGGTGTGAAGTCTGGGGTCCACTCACAGACCAAGAGTTCACTAAATGGGACAAACACCCAATAGAGACTCTGCAGACCGAGCTGTGCAAAATCTTGCTACGAGTTCAGCGCAAAACCCCAAATAATGCCTGTAGAGCAGAGTTAGGATTATACCCCCTTATAATAATGATTCAAAAAAGAGCCATTAAATTCCATGCCCACTTAAAAAACAGCGATGAACAGACCCTCCATCACAAAGCCCTGTCCTACCAAGAGCTGAAGCCAGAGACCAACGCCCTCGGCCGATCGGTCTTACAGCTGACGTCACAAACTGACAATAAAAACATAGCCACACCAAACCAAATTATTAAAACACAAAAAGAGAAATACCTCAAACATTGGACAGACGCAACAGCCAAACAGAGTAAACTGGAATGCTATTTGGCCCTAAACAGAAAATATGAATTGGCAGGATACCTGAGTAAAGTGAGCGACCCTAAACTGAGGAAAGTCCTGAGCATGTACAGACTCAGTGAACACACACTGAACATAGAGACAGGCAGACACACACACACTGAGCATTGAGACAGGCAGACACAGACAGACCTGGCTGCCGAAGGAGGAGCGGCTGTGCCCTCACTGTTCAGAGAACCAAGTGGAGACAGAACTACACTTTTTGACATCCTGCCCCAAATATACACACATTAGAGACACTTTCTATCCCCTTTTTACAACCTACCAGAAAGACTTCCATCAGAAATCTAATATGGACAAACTCCCACTCCTGCTAGGAGAAAGCCCAGCGAGCTCAAACCTGGCTGCCAGGTACGTGAGGTCCTGTCACGAAGAAAGAGCCTCCTGCAGGACAGAGCTACCAACTACACGCCTAGAGACACTGTTATAACGATTAGAAAATTATTCCACTTTTCATGTAAAAAAACAAACAAAAAAAAAACTTTATTTTTATTTATTTATTTATTTTTATTTTTATAATTATTTACTTATTTGTATTGTATATTGTTGTGAATGCTTTGGCAATGTAAAGATTTCTTTCACCATGCCAATAAAGCTATTTGAATCTTGAATCTTGACAGGTAGAGAGAGAGACAGACAGACTGGTGTGAGACAGGTAGAGAGAGAGACAGGTAGAGAGAGAGACAGACAGACTGGTGTGAGACAGGTAGAGAGAGAGACAGGTAGAGAGAGAGACAGACAGACTGGTGTGAGACAGGTAGAGAGAGAGACAGGTAGAGAGAGAGACAGACAGACTGGTGTGAGACAGGTAGAGAGAGAGACAGGTAGAGAGAGAGACAGGTAGAGAGAGAGACAGACAGACAGACTGGTGTGAGACAGGTAGAGAGAGAGACAGGTATCTTAGTTCGCTGCTTCACTACCATAGTACGATGCATCGTTGGAGAAATCAACTAGCTAGTCACCGCTGTTTCCCGAAACCTATTGTTGCAAACTATCGTTCAACCACGTTGGTTTATGACGTCTCGCACGTGGTGGAGTAATAACTACTTTTAATGAAACTGTTTGAGATCCAATTAACGCTAGATTTTTAAAAATAAATTACAGACATGTCATCTGAGGACTATTTTTAATTGTTCTCAGTTATTTTGCTTTATTACCAGACTCAATATTTGGCTCGTTCTTACATAGTAGAGCACGTTCGCACATGCGCACTCTTCAAACACGGTACTTTAAATCTTTTGACAAACTAAAAGACGTAAATTACATTTGAATGTATTCTAAATAAAAGGCACAGGTTGTACTGAATGTCAGCTTGCTTATTTTGCTCAAGATAAGGATTTATTACGTCCAAATGTCATGCAATATAGAAACGATGCCTCTAACCACAGGTCGAGAGCTGTCGTTCAAACCACACAACTTTGCGATGCTGTTTGCGAATGTTCGTTGGAACGATGGTTTCGGGAAACACCGACTCGTTGAACAATGCTGTTAATGACGGAACTTGCGACCATAGTTGGCTAACGATGCTTTCGGGAAACGCAACCCTGATCAAGGCCTTCTAAAACCTGGATATAGAGATTTCCCAGTGCACAGGCGATAAGGAACAAGCAGCATGTACTGGCATTTAGCAGCTTTATACCTGGACTGTTTTCTTGATCCTGTGCGATGGCCCGGGGTATTCTCCCGAGTACAGATCCGTCAGGAACAGAGAGTTGATCAGCGTGGACTTCCCCAACCCTGACTCTCCTGCAGACACGACAGAAATACAGAAATGGGAGGTTAAAATGAGACCTGAATTTAGTACAACATCCTATAAAAACTAGATTTACAGTAAGAAATACCATTTCAGATGAGCTTAGATTTTATATTAGTGGTGGGGGAAAAATCGGTTCTGTTCAGTATCGCAATATTTTGTGCATGCAATTATATCGATACAGTAGCGCAAAGTATATTATAAAATTATCTGTTTAACTTTCGGGTTTTCTCCATTGATTTTCTCTGATAATTTACATTTACATCCACAAGGTGGCGCTTATTGCGGTGCTCTGTTGTCATGCATTCAACAGCAAATTCGAATGAAAATGTCTTCATCACAACCGGTTGCACACAAATTTCGTTTTTCATCAAAAAGCGAATAGTAAAGACCTTGACATGCATGTGAGAATAATTACATCCTCTGTAATACGGTCCTGTGTCCTGAATGTTCAAGGACAACGTTTTTGCACTTCAGTTAATGTGCAGAAGATAATAAATTTTTGTTTGTAATGCCTAATGAATAATATGGGGGACATGAATCGCAATATAATCGCAGAATCGAATCGCAATATTTGCTAAAATTTTTAAAAATCGCAATAATATTTAATTGTGGCCCAAATATCGCAATAATATAGTTTGTCAATTCCCACCACTATTTTATATACACTACCATACAAAAGTCTGGGGTTAGTGAAGTATTTATGACCGAGTTATTGAATCATTCATTCAAGAGATTCGTTCAACAACGCAGATTCATCCAATATCAGCTGTTTTTGTCAATTGGGAGTTTTAAAATGTAAAATGTAGGTGATTTTAACATAAGAAAAGTACATGTTTAAATGTTTTGCCACTTGCTTGAGCAACTTAATATATAAATCTATATGTAATGCATTGGATATTATGCTGTTTACATTTAGAGTTTAAACGTGAATACGTCTATGAAATATTGTATAACTGAATGTTTACAAAGAAAGAATCGCAATGCTTGACAAAACTTTTTTTTTATAAAAGTTGATAACTTTTGGATCGTAAATAAAAATAATGAATAAGTGTTGTGTTTGGATCAACTGCGCACTGCAAACGGAGTGTGTGTGAAACGGGCGTAAGTTAAAAAATGCAGATTCATCCAATGACGAAACAAGTCTTTATGAGTGAGTCATTGAACTATTCATATTTAAGTAAATATTTAAATGGATTGAAGCAATGAACCTTTTGTCAGAACCTCTAGTATATTTTGTTATTTTGTTTACTTGTCTAATATTTTTCTTCAGAATCGTGAGAGAATTGTGATCTCTATTTAAAGTCCCCCTGTAGTCAATAACAGTATCCCTTATTGATCACCAAAATTACATATTTAAACGTTGTTTTTTTAAATATTAATATTCAAAAATGTTCTAAATGCCTTAAAATATCTTGAATGTAACTTGACACCCTTACCTCATTTAGTATACGCTGAGGTTCTATGAATATGCAAATGAGCCCCGCCTCCACTCACTCAGCTCAGAGATCTAATCCATCAACTTACTGAGGTAAACGCCGCACAATAGTATTGCTCTTTATAACGTCGGAGTTCACGTAGTGTAACAGCAGCGCTTCTGTGTTGTACGCCACACACAGGCTCACTATTGGCCGACACTGGTCGTGTGTGTGTGTGTGTGTGTGTGTGTGTGTGTGTGATGCGTGTGACGTCCTGCCCAGAAGCGCTGCGCTGTTACACTACGTGAACTCACTCAGAGGCCCACACTGAAAAAAATTAATAGTTGAATAAAGTCGTTATTTGTGGGGTTTTTCCGCACAAAAAAGTATTCTTGTCGCTTGATAAACTTAAGGTTGAGCCACTGTAGTCACTTGGACTATTTTAAACATTGTTTTTTCTAACTTTCTGAGCCGGCAAGTTTCAATCCCATAGAAGCCTATGGAGGAGTGATCCAGCTCTCAGATTTAATCACAAATATCTTCATTTGTGTTCCGAAGATGAAGGAAAGTCGTACGGGGTTGGAACAACATGAGGGAGAGGAGTTACAGACAGAATTCTCATTTTTGGGTGAACTAACCCTTTAATGTGTTGCTAATGTTATACAACCCATGTCTGAGTCAAGCGGCTGCGTTCTAACAATCATCAGAAACGCTTTGAACAGCTCAGAACGTCAGCGGAGAAAGGCACATAGGTCATCATAACATCGTAATATACATCATACACCCGCTATATTGCTAAATCTACCCGATTTTTCATATCAACAGTGGGATAACATGTCTTCTCTTCTTCACGCCATAGTAATGATATGCTAAAGCCCCGTCCACACGTGACTGGATTTCAAACTGTGTTTTTGAGACTGTTTTTGGTTCATTTAGTATGCGCGGTTCTATGAATATGCAAATGAGCCCCGCCTCCACTCACTCCCTCACTCAGAGATCCACTGGTTGACGATCACACGTTGATCTGATTGGTTACAAGGTCGTTTGTGACGTCAGAAACACCAGCGATTTCACACCGTGTCTTTGAGTCTTTGGTTCACTGCAGTTTTAAGGAGGAAATACTCAGCAATGCTGTCGACTTATGAACTTACACATGGTGTGTTAAAGCATATTAATAACACCACATACACACATAAACAACATTAAAAAGCTGATTTTCACCACATCCCACTTTAAACAAAATTGGGATTCTCAATTTATCGAGAATCGTGCGGCTCTACACTAACCGTTTTGAAAAGTCAAACATGACGACTCGATGTGATGATGCTTCGTTATCACGTATTTAGCATTAGCATGTGAGCGCAGAGCACAAGCAGCGGGACTAAACCAGAGAGAGCGGATGAGCACTGGATGAAGGCTAGAACTAATAGAGCGTGGCATTCATCCGCACGCTCTCACGCAGAGAGCTCCACACATTAACTACAGTAAATCGCCTCTGGCAGGGCGAGTGTTTGTCCTCGTTACAGATCTGGCCGTTTCCCAAACCCAAACACTAATGCAAGAACAACTGGGTAAAGTCCATCTGCACGGGCAATTTGTATTACAGATCACCAAGAGGCATCATTAAAGGATTAGTTCACTTTTAAAAAAACTTTAGCTGATAATTTCCTCCCCCCATGTCGTCCAAGATGTCCATGTCTTTATTTCTTCAGTCGAAAAGAAATGAAGGTTTTTGATGAAAACATTCCAGGATTTTTCTCCATATAATGGACTTCAACAGGACCCAAACGGTTCAAGGTCCAAATGACAGTTTTATGTGGAGCTTCAAAGGGCTTTAAACGACACCAGACGATGAATAAGGGTCTTATCTAGACAAACCATCGGCATTTCACAAATAAATAAAACAGTTTCAGTTTTATAAGCACAAATGCTGGCCTTGCTCTGTTCTGTGATGCGCGTTCGTGACTCACGTAATACACACTTACGTTGAAAAGGTCACGCGTCGGCGGAAGTACCGAGTCAGTGTTTACGAATGTGAGGAAGGAGGACCATATACACATATTCAAATGTCTTTGTGTCAGTTTATCGTTTAAATGCCCATTTCGTGCGCGTATCCTTTTTAATATTAAAAAGGCTAAAAGAACATTTTCGTCAGGACAGAAGCGTGACCTTTTCAACGTTATTGTGTATTACGTGAGTCACGAACGCGCATCACAGAACAGAGCAAGGCGAGCATTTGTGCTTATAAAACTTAAACTGTTTTATTTATTAGTGAAATGCCGATGGTTTGTCTAGATAAGACCCTTATTCATCGTCTGGTGTCGTTTAAAGCCCTTTGAAGCTGCACTGAAACTGTCATTTGGACCTTGAACCGTTTGGGTCCTGTTGAAGTCCATTATATGGAGAAAAATCCTGGAATGTTTTCATCAAAAACCTTCATTTCTTTTCGACTGAAGAAAGAAAGACATGAACATCTTGGATGACATGGGGTGAGGAAATTATCAGCAAAAGATTTTTTTAAAGTGAACTAATCCTTTAAGGACAGATTTAAAATTCGCAGGGCTCGACACATTACCCCTTTTCATGTGCTTTCGAGTAAATCAGTCATTAACGTGTCAGAGTAAAAAATTTGCATGTTTAGGGAAAAAAAAGTAGTTGTAAATATAATTTATTCTGAAGCAATATTCTAATCAGTGTTCAATCAGCGTTGACATTTAAATCTGCATATTTATGGTGTTTTAACCTTTGTGAAGGACATTTTTCCCCTAATCGTTTTAAATATGCTTCATCTTTCATTTTAGATTTGATCAATAAATTAAATTAGAATAATAAGACACTTAAAGAGCTGTTACCATTCAAAGTAAATAATTTACACTGAAAAATTACAACTGCATTAAATAATGTAATGAGATTGTTTATAATATTTTTTGAATATACAAATAAGAAATGTTGGAAAGAATGATCATTTTAAACACGAAAATAAACCGCCAGTAGGTGGCGGCAGGGGACTTAATGAGCGAGTCTGATTCATTCATTGATTTTTTCAAACGACTGATTCATTCAGGAATGAGGCAGTTGGTTATGAATGAGTCATTGAATCATTGACTCAACCGATTCGTTCAAAACACTGAATCATTCAGTAATGACTAATGAACACGGTTCCTGCGAGACGCGCTATGATCTTTCTTTGGAACATCGCTGCTGAAATAGAACAAAAAGAGTCAATATTGCATCTAAAATGTAAATGACTTAATATGAATTACTTGTTTATTGAACTGTCATGAAACCAGTGTTACATTTTCAATCGTGATGGTATTCTGCACTCGTGTTCGTGTGATGTTGCTTAACTTTATCATATGTTATAAACATAAAAACTAACCAAGTGTCTTTTGTTTTCATTTCCAGAACAACCATGTTTCCGTCAATACATTATATTAATATTCACGATCAATCGCCACCTACACTAAAAGAATGCAGAATCATTCTAGCATTTAGTGATTCCCTCGCTGTTATTTTGTTGATGATGTTTTAATCAGGCTAATTGTCTGGTCAGGCAAATAAAAGTCTCGTTCACTCGCCCCTTCAATATATTCACTTGTCCCGAGCCCTGCATTGGGATATTATGCAATGAACAAGTCAAGTCAACTTTATTTATATAGCGCTTTTTACAACACAGATTGTTTCAAAGCAGCTTTACAGAGATAACAGGAAAATTATGTTGTAATAATATTGTTAAATATAAATGTCCCCAACTAAGCAAGCCAAAAGCGAAGAAAGGCAAAAAAGCTCTAGACCGTTATATAAATGTTTTGCAGCTAAAAAGACCACAAATAAGGCCTTTCACTTGTGGGAATAACTCAACCACGAGTCCTCGGGTCAGATTCATAAATGCAGGGGATGTCGTCCACAAAAACCGCAGCTCGCACGCAAAGCCAAAGAAAACATAGTCCCGTACGCTTTCAGTAAATAAAATAAAAAACAGGTCCTGTATCACTTGTAAAAGAATTACCTTCAAACCTACACTCACTTTCTAAACCGTCAGTGCTCTTCACTGCAAAGTCCTTGCATTTTTCAAGATGAACAGGATGTGAAATCACTGCTATTCAACCCTAGTTTCCTGTGTGGTTTTCCAAACAGCATTTAGACCAAATGTCAAGAATGTAGACTCAACCTGGCAAGTGTTCAAAACTCGACCGGAAGCTTCTCAAGTGGTCATTATGACTGAGGCGCACAACGAATCCTTCACAAAGTTAAAGGAACACTCCACTTCTTTTGGAAATAGGCTCATTGTCCAGCTCTCCTAGAGTTACACAGTTTTTTAATGCATTCAGCTGATCTCCGGGTCTGGTGCTAGCCCTTTTTGCATAGCTTAGCATAGATCATTGAATCTGATTAGACCGTTAGCATCTTTCTAAAAAAAAAAAATGACCAAAGAGTTTCGATATTTTCGGGTGAGCCGGCGCAGTGATATTACGCAGCGCCTGAAACTTAGTGCCGGTCACGTTGGAAGTTATATATCTGGGGACTATTTTCAGGCGCTGCGTAATATCACTGCGCCGGCTCACCCACGGCTCCTTGATCATTACGCAGGAATGAGAGTATAGTTCCTAGTCATATCAGCCTAGAAAATCACAACTTTTAATTTTCCGTCGGTCTTAGTTCACGATGTAACTACAGAAGAGGGAAGTTTTAAATAGGAAAAATAACTAAACTCTGTTCATTTTTTTGAGAGAGATGCTAACGGTCTAATCAGATTCAATGATCTATGCTAAGCTATGCTAAAAGTGCTAGCGCCAGACCCGGAGATCGGCTGAATGGATTATAAAACGGTAAAACTGTGTTTTTTAAAAACTGTCTAGGAGAGCTGGAAAATGAGCCTATTTCCAAAAAAAAGTGGAGTGTTAAGCTAACTCTGTAACACGTCGAGTGTGGTTTTATTACACGCCAGGCTATGGTTTTATAGTTGCGAGCTGAAAATTGAAGATCGAAATCAACACATTCACAAACGTGTTTTCTTACCCACAACCATCAGAGTGAACTCAAAGCCCCGTTTCACAGACTTCCTGTACACCTGGTTCGGGAGGCTGGCGAAGCCCACGTATCCCTCCAGACTCTTCTGCTGCTGAAAACACACACACACACACACACGTTTGCTCAGGGACACTCGCACCGGCAATAACACAACCTGAACTCTTGAATAAGCCAATAAAAGGTGTGTACCGTGCATGAAGATGAAATGTCTGTGCTGGTCATACTCACTGCTGCGTGTGTGAATTCCAGAAGTGCATGATATTAGTTGGAGGAGAAATACAAATATGGAGATTCAGGAAGTTCAGCATCGAACAGCATTTTGGGAGGAGAAGGGAGAGAAAAAAAAGAAATTTATGACACGCACAGAGTCATAACTATTTATACGCACACCAAAATTCATGCCGAATGCTCAAGATTGAAACAGAGATTAGCTGGTAATTTTAATAAGAATAGAAACCAGATTTAAACAAAATTGGCAAGTCAAATAAAACATGTACAAACAACTACTAAAGACTAAAGTTTATCTAGGAGTTCAGTGGGGAAAAAAAAGTACAAATAAAATAATAATAAATATTCATTTGTCTATTATGTGTGTATATATATATATATATATGTAAAATATAAAACATATATAAAATTTTTTATTAAAATACGATATTTATTTATAAATACATTTAACATTACCGTACTAAAGAGAGTAGAAAAAAACGCATATAATATTACATTTCGCAATATATATTGGGTCTTTGTGTGCACATTGAAATATTTAGCCTAGCTGCCTTTAAATTTTAATATGCTCCAGGATGATCATATTTGTCATGTAAAAATTATCCAGGATGTTTGAAGTCTTTCGTCCCTTTAAAACTTTAAAAAATATAAATCACAACATTTCCATGAAAGGTCTCAGTATGTTTACATCCAATGTCGCGAATTCAACTTATGTGCAAAACTGGAATATTGCATTAAACATTAATGAATAAAGCAGCGTTTATTCCCATGTCTTAAAGAGACAAAATCATCACTTCCTGTGAAACTGGTGCAGAATATCATTAATAAAGATGTAAGTTTCAGCAACCTGACTCTTTCCTGTGTATGAACACAAACACACATTAGAGATGCTGCGATGCCATTGGTCCGCCGGTTACTCCAGTTATCCAATCACAGCTGACGCTGAGGCAGTCACATGAGCTTTGAGGGATTTATTCAGTAAATGTGTTTCCATCGTAGTTTAAGCGCATGTCGTCTTATCAGATTAAAAATATATCCACCTCAATTAAGCGCATAAGCTTCTTTCTGTGCATCTTCATAATTTACATGTATCTTGGTGTTTCAGTCCAGTATTTTTTAATGCGATATCCCAAAATGCACTTAAAAATAATAGGTGCATGGAAACAGTTAGAGACTGAAATCAAGACTCAAGTATCAATTGCATATACAGTTCTCATGATCCTAGGAACCTTTCCATCTAAAGACTTATGCTTGAAATGAGTTTGAACCAATATATGAATTATGTTATGAAACCTAGACATTCAAAATAGCTTGATTTGAGTGCAAAATGTGAAAAGATTCAGCTAAATTCTCTTTAATTTTGTGACAATTACTGGAAAGTCAAATAAAAGCAGTCGAGACGGCTCTAAAATGTGCGACCGAACTGTGTTTGTGATTACTGTGCAGAAGATGAGAAGTGACGCACAATCACAGATGCCTTTAATATCACAGCATCCTTTATTCTGCATGATAACTTGGATTCTTTTAGTAATAAATCTCATGCTCGCCCTTTACAGTATAGCTTTAATTTAGTCTCTGAAGCACCAGAGGCTCTCAACATACGCAACAGAAGCCCAGACTACAGTAAAGACAAACACTAAAACCACACATGAACTAAACTACACAAACCGGTGTCAGACTGGGTGAAGTGTGTAGTTATTAAAACAGATCTGACAGAGTACAGGATGTGAGAGCCTGACCGCAATCTGAATGACACACAGAATCTGCTTTCATCTGAAGGAATTAACGGAGGAAAATAACATTTAATAGCAGATTATGTCTGCTTCTATCCAGCAAATACATCTTATTCAACAAATACATGAAAGAAAAAGACATTATTTGAGCTTTACCTATCACTAAGTCCTATCACCAGCAGATATGAGTACATTTGGAGTGAGTACAATCTCTGCATTGACATTCCTTATTTTCTTTATAACAAAAAACAAACAAACAAACATCTATTTAACAAGTTGAACGCAGAAACGGAACGGCTGCGTTAGTTCAGCAGTTGTGTGATTAGCTGCTAACCAACATTAGCTTGCTTATGTTCTAAAAACTAAAAAAAAAGTATTTCTGCAAAGTATGTTCGTGTGATGTTTAAGAATTATGAAAACTTTGGTGTGTTTGGATAATTCTGATTAAATTCTAACGAACGTACGCCGTTTTTCGCTCTTGAATGACTCGCGAGAGGAAAAAAACGGACAGGAAATGCCTCGCGCGCTCTTACTAACCGAACGTTAAATTACACTAAAAGCAAACGCGCCAGTCGCGAGCGTCGATTTAAACTACCGAAACGCTTCCGATAAACGTTATCGATCCTCAAACAGCGATGTTTCGGTAACGTTAGCTGGTATACCGTAAAAAGTGATCAGAACTTACCCATGATGTTGATGTTCAAATAGCGCTTTAGAAACCGATCGTTCTTTGGCAGCCCTACATTCCCCTTGTTACCACTTCCGCGAAACTCTGCTACGCCATTGGCACAGAAGCCGGACACATGAGTGGAGTTTGATTACGCAAAATACGTGCCTCGACTTTGGTGAATAGCCAGGAAAATCAATAAATCTCGCGATATTAAATGCGCACGCACACCTCCCTGAGGCAGATCCCTGTGGGCCGACCAGAAAGATAAAAAATAATTTAGTAAAGTATTTGTTCCCCTTATTAATCAAATATATAATTTCTAAAGTGATGGTAGAATATGAATATTAATTAATATTTAATCATTGTATGTTTATGAATATACATAAATATTTTTTTACGGTTTGCTTGTAGTACAATTGCTTTTTTAGTATAATAGTATGAAAGTTCTTACTAGATTCTTCTTCTGGATTCTTACTATTTGGTATTTTAAAATTAATCGTACTTTTCATTTATTTTTGTATTATATCATATGTACAAAATATATTATATTATATAGAACAAATCTTTTATTCACAATATATTTTAAAATCAATGTTTTTCATCACAACACTATTTTTAACTCAGAGAACAACAACGTCATGAAAAAAAAAGTAGTACAGAAATGATTCATATACTGTCAACTGCCATTATACATCTGATTAGAAGTAAAAATAAATATTTTAGTTGAATATTTTAATATTATTTCTGCTACAATAAGTGCTTGTCAAAGACTCTTATTTTGAAATTCCAATGTTGCGCATGCGCAGATAGTGTTGTGTACAGCGCCATGTTCCAGTTTCAGCATGTTTCCGAATCATCGCTGCTGCTGTCACTGTACATCATCTGACATTTACCGGTAAGGTCACGGACACCATTAATTTTTCCCGAAAGCAGCTGTGATATCAGATCCCACAAACAGCATTACTAGTAGAACCGGTTTGAAATGATCGAGCAATGTATTGAATGTACAGTGTGTGATTTAGTGTGTTGAACCGCAGCACCGGAGGGTCATGAGCTCCAGTCCCGGCCCGGGTTCGGGTTCTCCGGGCCTGAGGAGTCTCTTCAGTCACGGGAAGCTCGAGAACCTCCTCGCGGGCCTGAGCGGAGGAGTGGCGTCCACACTCGTGCTTCACCCCCTGGATCTGGTCAAGATCAGGTTTGCAGGTAGGATTTCAAAACCAAAAACCGACAGCTAATGACATGTAGATCAGATTTAAAGGGACAGTTCACCCAGAAATGAAAATTAGCCCATGATTTACTCACCCTGTAGTCATACTAGGAGTATATGACATTCTTCATTCCCGAATACGAATACAATCGGAGTTATATTAAAAAATCTCCTGGCTCTTCCAAGCTTTATAATGGCAGTGAATGGCTGTCTTTTATGAAGTCCACAAAAGTGCATCTGTCCATCATAAAAGTGCGTCTATCCATCATAAAAGTGCATCTGTCCATCATAAAAGTGCGTCTATCCATCATAAAAGTGCATCTATCCATCACAAAAGTGCGTCTATTCATCATTAAAGTGCATCTGTCCATCATAAAAGTGCATCTGTCCATCATAAAAGTGCATCTGTCCATCATAAAAGTGCGTCTATCCATCACAAAGTGCGTCTTTCCATCATAAAAGTGCATCTGTCCATCATAAAAGTGCATCTATCCATCACAAAGTGCGTCTTTCCATCATAAAAGTGCATCTGTCCATCATAAAAGTGCATCTGTCCATCACAAAAGTGCATCTGTCCATCATAAAAGTGCGTCTATCCATCACAAAGTGCGTCTTTCCATCATAAAAGTGCATCTGTCCATCATAAAAGTGCATCTATCCATCATAAAAGTGCATCTATCCATCATAAAAGTGCATCTATCCATCATAAAAGTGCATCTGTCCATCATAAAAGTGCATCTGTCCATCACAAAAGTGCATCTGTCCATCATAAAAGTGCATCTATCCATCATAAAAGTGCATCTGTCCATCATAAAAGTGCGTCTTTCCATCACAAAAGTGCGTCTTTCCATCATAAAAGTGCATCTATATAAAATCACTTTTATGATGGACAGATGCACTTTTATGATGGACAGATGCACTTTTATGATGGACAGATGAACTTTTATGATGGACAGATGCACTTTTATGATGGACAGATGCACTTTTATGATGGACAGATGCACTTTTATGATGGATAGATGCACTTTTATGATGGACAGATGCACTTTTATGATGGACAGATGAACTTTTATGATGGATAGACGCACTTTTATGATGGACAGATGCACTTTTATGATGGACAGATGCACTTTTATGATGGACAGATGCACTTTTATGATGGACAGATGCACTTTTATGATGGACAGATGCACTTTTATGATGGACAGATGCACTTTTATGATGGATAGATGCACTTTTATGATGGACAGATGCACTTTTATGATGGACAGATGAACTTTTATGATGGATAGATGCACTTTTATGATGGACGGATGAACTTTTATGATGGACGGATGCACTTTTATGATGGATAGACGCACTTTCGTCTGAAAGAAGAATGTCATATACACCAAGGATAGCATATTTGGCAGAATTTTTTTACAACACTTTTACAAAAAGGTTCCATATGTTCCATATTGCAGTGAGTGATGGGCTGGACGTCAGACCGAAATACACTGGCATTCTGCAGTGCATGAGGAGCGTGTACCAGCAGGAGGGGCTCCGGGGCCTTTACCAGGGGGTCACCCCCAACATCTGGGGCGCTGGGGCATCATGGGGGCTTTACTTCTTCTTGTACGTATTTAGTTCTGTATGCATCTTGCATGTATGTATGTATGTATGTATGTATGTATCTTGAATGAATGTATGTATGAATGTATGTATGCATCTTGTATGTATTTTAAAACATTATTGTTGTCATATTAAGTGGTCTATTTTCCAAATCAATTTAAAGGGGTTGTGACATGAGAAATCTAATTAGCCTGAATGTTTTGTAGTGCTGGGCAACGATTAATCTCATACAAAATTAAAGTTTGTGCTTTCATAATATATGTGTGTGTGCTGTGTATAATTATTTTGTATATATAAATACACACACATGCATGTATATATTTAAGAAAAAATTATTAATATATATTTGCGATTAATTGTTGCCCAGCACTAATATTTTGTACCATTAAAACGTCCTCCTCATTATAAACAAAGCATTTATTTAATTAAGCTACAAAAACATCACATGGGCAAATTCATTTGCATATGCCTGCCTCCAGAGCAAGACATCGACCAATAGTTATACATCATTGCACCATAGGCCCCGCCCACTGGCGTTCAGTCGATTAACGGCTGACATGTCAGATGAAGACTGTATTGGATCTGACAGCGGCTGCATGAATGATTTCATAAAGTTCTGCCTGTAAACGACGGTTTTATATGTATAATGTTCTTAAAACACTTACTCGTGTGCAATAGCGAGTGTTCACTGATACGGTTTCCTATGCAGTGACGTTAACCAATCACAACAGTGTGTTTACTGAGAAACCTTAAAGGAGCCGCGCCTTAAAATTAAATTAAATTTCAGACTAAGGCTCATACCGAAGGTGGAAAATAATTGTTTTTACACACACACACACACACACACACACACATATATATATAAAAAAATCCATGTCATGACCCCTTCAAATTTATAATAATAATTTTAAAATTAAAGTTATAAATTTATTATAAGTTTTGTCATTTGTGTTGTTATTTTTAAATATGCCTATACATTTTTTTTTACACTAAATTATTTCAGTTACAATAACCCTGCTCTTGTATACGTATATATTTTGCATACAGAGCATTAATGACTGTTGAATTAGTGAAAATAAGTTTTATCCTTCCACAGATAAATCAATATACTGTTAGATATATCTCTTAAGTAATATAACTTATTTTTATATTCGTAGTTACAATGCGATTAAAGCGTACACCCGAGAGCGGCGGCAGACGGAGCTGAGCGCC